>CM076575.1:1855216245-1855638802 GCA_034641835.2 Pinus albicaulis | reverse complement strand
TCAAGAAACTTTCATTGACAACTTGAAAATAGATATTTATTATTTCTTGCTTGATTTTTTCAAGCCGTGAAATATATTCAAGAACATCACCACCTTCAGTTAATTTTTGTTGAAGCAATTTCAATTGAAGGCCAACCTTCTTTGATTCAGGTTGTGTACTAAAGAGATCTTTGAATGTATGCTAAGCAGTCCATGCATTTGAGGCATTTTCAATATGAATGTACATTTCATTATTAACTGAAGCCTTTACAAGAGTTAATGCCTTGGCATTTTTTATTTACCATTTTGCAAGTGAAGCTGCATCTATTGGTTTATTAGGCTTAATGTTTCCATCGTATATTTCATGCCACAATTCATTATAAATGAGAGTGCTTTCAATTAGACATTTCCATGTCTTATAAGATTTTACCCCTTCTAGCTTATCAGATTCAGAGAACAGATTAATTAACTTCGACATGGTAGTGTTGAAGTAGTGTACCAAAGGAATCAAGCACAAGAAAGAATGAGCAACTCGTCACACAAAACACGCCACACAAAAAACGACACATGCTACGCAAAGAAAAAAAGATCTATCGGGGCTTGGCCTTGACCCTTGTATAGTCGTTGAAAAGGAAGAAAAATGATTGAGCTCTGCACTTGGCTCTAGTCAATTTCTCGTTGAGTGTTTACAATGAAATCTTTGCAAAATTTGACCACTTGACAATGCCCTTACAATTTTCTTCTTAAAAAAAAATCTACCCCCCTCAAAGTAAAAGGTACTTTGAGTTAAAAAAAATAACCCTTATTTCTCCAAAATAAAAATTCTACTTATTCCTCCAAAAACAATGACAACATTATCCACTTCACCTTATTGCTCCCTTATAACTCCAATTACAAAACTTATAACTCAAATTTAAAAAATCAATTATCACTCCACAAAAAAAATGATCCCACTTATATATATACTTAAAAAGCTGAAGTTGTTGTCTCAATCATGTACAAGATGATCCAATGATGGCATTGACCTGCATTTTGTGCTTCAGAGGCCATATGTTCAACGTTTTCTGAGCTTCATTTCGACGTCTGAGGTAAGGATGGCGGCATTAGACATGCATTCATTGCTACAATATATCTCACCAGACAAATGAACGAATAGGTTTTCAATGGGATATGAAATGTGCAAGGGATTGTGCCTCAGGCAAAACAAGATTAAGGTAAATAAACTCCATTCTTCGCTCAGAAATTCAAAGTCAATGAAAATTCCCCATTACATTATTTAATTGCAGGTCGTCCCAAATTTCGTCCGCGTTATGGCTTCTGGGATCGTGTTCGAAGACGGTGTTGAAGAGGATTTTGACACCCTAATCTTTGCGACTAGTTACAAGAGTGAAGTACACCGCTAGCACAAGGTATGCCTCTACAATGATTTTCTGTTTCTGTGTTGTGTTTGTCAAGATATCTCTGGTTTTGAAAATTGGCATTTAATTTTCAGAATGGAAGAGAGTCTTTCTCGGAAGACGAACGTCCATGTAATTGGTCTCCCAGCGACTAGAAGGGAAGTGTCGACGGTCTGTATGTCGCTGGCTTCGGAAAAAGAGGTCTTCTGGGAATTTCGTCTGCTGCTAAGTTAATCACCCATGACATATTTCAGTCCATAAGGAATGCATCATGATCTTGCACCTGTCGTCATGTGGAAATAAAAAATTTAAGGGGTGGGAAATCTAAAAAGGAGTAGTTTTTGTTTTGTTTCAATTTAGACACATGTTAAATTTGTATTTATCAAACACATAAGGCAATGGCATCAAAATCCCTAATTTTCCTGCTTTTAGGCTATTTGAGAATGGTCAGTGCAGCGTTTGTGAATTATCCAAGTCCAAGATCCTTTCCTTTATCGAGCTTCTCGATCAAGAAATCTGGTGAAGAGGCGACTGAAATCAATAGATTTGGAACACAAGATCTGAGGCGCCTGCTTGGTTTGGATTAAGCATGGTTCCTCTGCTCTAGCCTCTAATTTTCCTGGATGTCCAGGTGACATGATAGGTCCAGTTTTAAGGTATTTCCAGTATTTTTCAAGTGAAGAATCTGTTCCTATAAACTTCTGATTTTTCTTGTGGATACTGCAATGCCCGATCTATGAACTGTAGACCATAGTCAGATGCACCAGTTTTGTTTGATCTATGAAACAAATACATTTTGTATTTTTGGCAATGGTAAAAACGCTTACAATCATGGCCCCTCTGAAACATGGCAGCTCATACTACTCATACACAAACATTAAAGATTAATTAGAATAAGACTTAATGCCTATAAAGTTATTGCGATGTTTAATCTAGGAACTACAGACCACACTCAAATGCAAAAAAAAAATTGACGAAGTGTTTTATTTTCTCAATGAGGATAAAAATTCTCACCATTGCGGCCCCTCTTCAATGTGGAGCCTGCCAAATTTGGCCTAATATGGTAGAGAAAAAAAAAAAAAAAATATATATATATATATATATATATATATATATATATTATCCAACTAATCTATCAATGTTACACTTCACCAAAGTCATAAAACAAACGATAAGCTGTGTCAAAACAACTCATACCTCTTGCATATGACCATAGTCAACCTTATTCTTCAATAACCCATAAAATGTATATAGTTAGATGCTCAGGGTAACTGCACGTAGCCTCCCACCCTTTTTCAATGGTTTCTCGCACAATATATGCAACACCCCCAGAAAGACTAGTATCGAATATGCCCAGAGAGAAAATATACAACACAAATTTCATGAAGTTTTAAGTACCCATTTTCATATTTTCATATTGCAGTGACAACTCGAAGGCAAAAGAGAATCACTACCCAACTGCAATCTCACTGTGAAATCCAATTGCCTAGGTAACCCTGGGTGACTTAGGGAATTCTTTTTTATAATCTTCAAATAAATTATTTTGAAATTTTCAATTGACAACACCTAACGTACATGAAATTGGAGTTGTCTTTAGTGCGACTTTTTAGAGTTTCAGGTGCTAGAATCTCGTAAAAAAATTTGAGGTAAAATCTTGGTTTTTGTTATTTAAACTAGTTTTTTTGACTCTATATATGGATTCAACACCCTCAAAAACTCTTAGGGCACTTCTATTGTGCAAGGTTAGCAATCAAACTTCTCTTTCAATAAATTATTGCCAGATTTTAGAGAAATTACACCAGAAAAAGCCACCATAAAAACCTTCAAAAAATTACACTAAAGACTACTCGCATCAAATTTACAATGAAAAACAACATTATTACTCACTAAACATATCTTACTTAACAACTAAAAATTTTACGCGTTTTCTTTACAACATCCGATAATAATGCAATTGTTAATTAATTATTAATTTAAAATTGAAAACTAAAAAGTTCTTATACCACATATTTATTTCTAAGTTTTTCTTTAATACTCGCCACCGTGCTTTGACCTACTTTATTTATATGGAATATAATTGTCTATTGATTGTCATAACAAGCACACATTTATAAAAAATGAAAACATCGAAAAGCACACATTCACAGGAAAATTAAAAGATATTTTCAGAGAGCTTCAGTGAAGCGATTCCAATTAAAAAATAAATGGAAAAACTTTCTCGTAATAAACTATAAATAACTATAAATGGAAAAACTTTTATCCAAATCGAAAAAGAAGTAGAAAGTGTTTTCAAAAGCGTACTTGAATGTTTTAGGTTAATGTTTTTTAAAAAAAATTACGGGTACATCGTTCTCAAATCTGATTAGATTAGGCATTTAAGGTCAATCGTTGCAATATCGGTGTACATTGCAAAACATAACCTGAGTGGTATATTTTATGTTTTAGATTGATTCTTGAAAATGAGCATCTTCGGACTTACTACCTAGAGTGAATGAAAACATATTCTGAAATGTCAGGTTATTTTGATAACCTAAAACACTAACGCAAAACATTATTGATGGTTTAAGTATGAGGAGTTTTTTTAGTGTATTATATTAAATATTATTTTTAAAAGTTTTATAAATTTTTTTAAATTTGAAATCTCAATGAAATTGTAAATATATATATATATATATATATATATATATATATATAATCTAACTTCAATATTTTATACCACATGTTTTTATAATCCCCTGTAGCGTTTCATTTAAAAACATCCCAGATCGAGAATCTGGATTTATAATTACACTTTCATGTGAACTTTCAAAAAAAATATAACTCAAATTTGTAAACTAGTGAAACTATGTAACTACTATCAAATTTTCAAAATAAATAAATAAAAGAAAACTCAAGATGTAATATTGTTATTTATAAAATTTATAAACATTGCAAGACCAATAAACAAAAAAATTTCATCCAATCTTATTGAAATAACAAAAAGATTCAAAATTGCAACTCAGATCTAATGTTTCAAATGTTTTGCTACAATTTGTTGAGATTTCTTAAATTAAATCATGAATATGACAACAATAGGATTTGTTGCTAAATTGACTCCATCTAATCTTGATGTGGAGTTATTGCATCCTATTTTTGTTGTGATTGAATTTAATGATTTAGTTTCTACTCCCAGCGATAAAATGTAAGCCCGTAGAGGCAAATGAGCATGATGAGGGATGTGAGGTGAGTGGAAGAGAAGTGCAGATGAGAAACTTTGCTGTTGTAATTCTCCTGTTGATGAATGAAATTGTTGATGCCTCTATTTGGTGGATGTAGCCCAGATTGGTTGGGTGAACCACATTAAATCCTTTGTCTCATGTTTTATGTTGTGCGTTTATGTGTTTATTTATTGTTTTCCGCTGTGTTTTGCTCAACAATTGGTATCAAAGCCTATCTAATTCTCATACGCTGGTCTTGTCTACCTGTTGAGAGCCGTTGTCTGCCCGGTGAAGTGCCTGTTTAAATACCACGGTATTTTGTGAAGGGGGTCGAAGATCTTATGCATGAAATTGTTGTTGCGTTGAAGATTGTTGAGCAGCATCGTGAACTGTGGTTAACGTCGTTGTGTAAGCTGCTGTGTGAAGCCGCTGCATGGTATAAGTTGCTGTAGAAGATCGTGAGTCAGATCTACAGCGTGCCCAAGGCTGCGTGCGACCAAGGCTGTACCGTGAGCTGGTTATTAGTCAATTCAAAGTGGTGAGTTGTGAATGTTGAGGCTGAACAACGCCAAAAGCGCGTGAGCTGGAGGGTGTATGTATGTGCAGAAGCCGAGTTTATACTTGTGGATCGTCGCTGTTATGTCGTGAGAGCCGTTGACCGTGGACTGCAGAGCCTGGTTCAACGTGGACTGTTTGCTATTTACCGTGGACCATGAGCTGCTATGGTATGATTTTTTAAATTGATTTATTGTATTGGTAAGGAATATCAAAGTCATGAGCTGGTAGAAGCTTCATAAAAGTGAGTGGAATGCAATTGAAGATTTAAATGCCTTTTACATCGATTTATAGTGATATGCAATATTTTTTAAATCGATTTGTATTCGATATATATTGTATATCGATTTGAAGCTTTTTTTAAATTGATTATATTGAAGTTCATTATATATCGATTTTTTTAATTCTAATTTGTCATGGTGGCACTTCATTTATTTAAAAGTTTTTAAAATTGATTTGTATGGTAAATCGATATTTTATCAATCGATTTAAATGGGGTTTATAAGGATTGTAATATCGATTTATCAAGGGCCTTTTTTATAGGTGAAGGGTATTTTTTAATCAAAATTAATAATTTTGATTAAAAAAAAAAGTCTTCATTTCTTAAGACTTTAAATTGGAGTTTTTTGACACAAGCGACTCAATATGGCAAAAACTCAAAGTGCTTGATTTGAGATCGAGAAGTTTAATGGGAAAAAAAACTTCAAGATTTGGAAAGTGAAGATGCACGATCTACTCATACAACAAGGTGTGGCGAAGGTGCTTTTGGGCAAAGCCAAACAACCTTTCACCATGACAGATGACGAATGGAGTGACATGGATGAAAGAGCACTGAGCGGCATTCGATTGTGTTTGGCAGATGATGTTTTTTTTAACATCGTGTCAGAGAAAACTACTGCTGGTTTGTGGACAAAGCTTGAAAATCTATACATGACAAAATCCCTAACCAATAGGATTATTTTGAAGAGACAGTTGTACAACTTGCACATGAAGGAAGGTACGATGATAACTGATCATCTGAATACCTTTAATACTCTCTTGGTGCAGTTAGAAACTATAGAAGTAAAATTTGAATCAGAATATAAAGTTGTAACTTTATTATGCTCGTTGCCCGAGTCATGGGATCATTTTGTTACTTCTATAAGTCTTAGTTCATCAGAAACCCTTGAGTTTGATGATGTTGTTGGAGCTTTGTTGTCTGAAGAAACCAGAAAGAGGTCAAATTCAGAAACCTCTACATCAGAAGCAATGATGGTTAGAGGTCATTCTAAAGAAAGACACTTCAGTAAGCAGAACAAGTCGCAGTCAAAATCGAAAGGGAAGAAGAGTAAGGTAAAGTGTTGGTTTTGTGGCAAATCGGGCGTTTGAAGAAGGACTATTGGAAGAGACAACAAACATCCAAAGGAGACTCTTTGACAGAGAAGAAAGAAGCAAACACGACAGATACAGGTTCGGCATCCGTTTCAGGTATGAGTGATGAAGTGTTATCAGTTAGTTTGTCTAATCATGATCAACATTGGTTGTTAGATTCAGGTGCGTCAAATCACATGTGCATTCATAGAGAGTGGTTTAAATCTTATAAATCAATCAATGATGGAGTTGTTTACATGGGAAATGATGTCTCATGTAATATTGTGGGAATTGGAAGCATCCAGATTAAAATGTTTGATGGGACAAATAAAATTTTAACTGATGTAAGACATGTGCCTAAACTCAGAAAAAACCTCATTTCAATAGGAGTGCTAGACACAAATGGATATAAAACCTTTATTCAAGGTGGATTAATGAAAGTTTATAAAGGAATTTTACTAGTAATGAAAGCAAAGAAGGTTGGAAATCTTTTTTAGTTAGAAGGAAGAACAAAGTCAGATCATGCTTCTACAGTATCTGAAAATGACAGTAATTCTATTCGTTTATGGCATCAAAGGTTGGGCCATATGAGCGAAAGAGGATTAAAAATTTTATCTGATCGTAAGTTACTTCCTAGTTTAAAATATTCTAAGTTAGATTTCTGCAAACATTGTCTATATGGGAAACAAAGCAAGCAGAAGTTTAAAACTGGAAAACATAATAGTAAGGGAATCCTTGATTATATCCATTCTGATGTTTGGGGTCCATCTCCTACAACCTCATATGGAGGATCGTCATATTTTGTATCTTTTATTGATGATTTCTCTAGAAAAGTGTGGGTCTATATGTTAAAGAAAAAGTCTGATGTATTCACAGTTTTCAAACAGTTTAGAGCATTAGTAGAAAACATCACTGGAAGAACCATTAAATGTTTAAGAACTGAAAATGGTGGTGAGTTTACTTCAAAGGAATTTGATAATTATTGCAAGGAAGTTGGGATCGAAAGACATAAAACTACTGTATATACTCCTCAGCAAAATGGAGTTGTTGAACGCATGAACAGGACTCTCTTAGAGAGAGCAAGAAGTATGCTTAGTAACGCCAATTTGCAGAAGGAATTGTGGACAGAAGCGGTTTCTACGGCTTGTTACTTGATAAATCGATCACCATCAACTGCAATAGGATGCAAAATTCCTCAAGAGGTATGGAAAGGTCATCCTTGTGATTATTCTAAACTGAAAGTTTTTGGTTGTGATGCATATGCTCTAATTCTGAAACATCAGCGTTCTAAATTAGATCCTAAATCAAAAATATATATCTTTGTTGGATATGGTGATGGGACTAAGGGATACAGGTTGTGGGATCCTACTACTCACAAGATCATCATTAAGAGAGATGTTAAATTCAATGAATCTTCACTCAATAATCCATATGTAGATGATAAATTGAAACAGGATAATGTACCTAAGTTTCAACATATTCAGTTAGAAACCAGTTCAAATACTGATGATAGTCTAGATGAACAAGTTTCAGATGCATATCATGAACAAGTTTCAGATGCAGATCATGAAGAAGTTCCTACAAATAATAATCAACAAATTGTGGAAGTACCAAAAACATCTTTAAGGAGGTCCACGAGAATCAAACGTCCTCCTAAAAGGTATGATGATTATGTTACTTTAGTTTCTTTAACCGCTAATGATGATGAACCTTTGTGCTATCAGGAAGCTATAGAAGGTTCTAATAGTGATAAGTGGAAAGAGGCTATGAAGGATGAGATGAAGGCATTAGATAAGAATGCCACATTGGATCTGGCGGAACTTCCTAAAGACAGAAAAACTGTGGGATGTAAATGGGTTTACAAATTGAAAAGGGGTGTTGATGATAAAGAAGACAGGTACAAAGTGAGGCTAGTCACAAAAGGTTTTTCTCAGAAAGCAGGAATTGACTTTCATGAGATATTTTCACCAGTTGTAAAAATTGTTTCAATTCGGATTGTGTTAGCATTAGTTTCTTTACTTGATTTAGAATTACAGCAAATAGATGTTAAAACTGCATTTTTACATGGAGATTTAGATGAGGAGATTTACATGGAACAACCGGAAGGGTTTGTTCAAAATTGCAACAAGAAATTTGTCTGCAAGCTCAAGAAATCATTGTATGGTCTGAAGCAGTCGCCTCGACAATGGTACAAGAAATTTGATTCTTTCATGATGAGTCAAAATTATATAAGAAGTGAATATGATCATTGTGTTTACTTTAAGAAATTGAATAATGGAATGTTCATTATCTTAGTGTTATATGTTGACGATATGATTTTAGCAAGAAAAAGCATAAATGAGATCAACAGGTTAAAGGCTCAGATGGCTAGGACGTTTGATATGAAAGATCTAGGAGCAGCAAGACAGATTTTGGGCATAGAGATTTTCAGAGACAGGAGCAATGGTAAGCTATGGCTATCACAAAAGAAGTATATTGAGAAAATACTCGTAAGGTTTGGTATGAACAATGTGAATCTTGTTTCAGTCCCTTTAGCTTCCCATTTTAAGCTTTCTTCAAGTTTATGTCCTAACACAAATGAAGAAAAGGAACATATGTCTCGAATTCCATATGCCAATGTAGTAGGTTGTTTGATGTATGAGATGGTTTGTACATGACCAGATATTTCACATGCAGTTGGAGTTGTCAGCAGGTATATGGAAAATCCAGGAAAAGAACACTGGTCAGCAGTGAAATGGGTGCTTCGGTATCTGAGAGGCACAAGTGATCACTATATCACTTATAACATAAGTAGTGAATTTGTTTACGGATATGTTGATTCTGATTTTGCAGGCGATTTGGATAAGAGAAGGTCAACTTCAGGATATGTCTTTACTCTTGCAGGTGGAGCTATAAGTTGGATGTCAAAGCTACAAAACATTGTTGCTTTATCCACTATAGAAGCAAAATACATAGCTGCTTCACATGCTTGCAAAGAAGTGGTTTGGTTGAAAGGTTTGTTTGGTGAGTTTGGTATGTTGCAAGACAACATTAAGCTATTTTGTGATAGTCAAAGTGAAATTCACTTGGCTAAAAATCCAGCCTATCATAGTAAATCAAAGCATATACCTATCAAGTGCCATTTTGTAAGATAGGTTATCACTGAACGGGGATTCTCTCTTGAAAAAATGCATACAAAGTAAAACTGTGCAGACATGTTTACGAAACCGGTTTTATTAGAGAAGCTATGATGGTGTCTTGCTTCTCTTGGCTTGCAAAAAAGATAAAAATAATAATGGAACAAGGTATCAGGCTAATTGTTGTCAAGGTGGAGATTGTTGAGATTTCTTAAATTAAATTTGGATAAAATCTCATGAATATGACAACAATAGGATTTGTTGCTAAATTGACTCCATCTAATCTTGATGTGGAGTTATTGCATCATATTTTTGTTGTGACTGAATTTAATGATTCAGTTTCTACTCCCAACTATAAGATGTAAGCTCGTAGAGGCAAATGAGCATGATGAGGGATGTGAGGTGAGTGGAAGAGAAGTGCAGTGAGAAACTCTACTATTGTAATTCTCCTGTTGATGAATGAGATTGTCGATGCCCTTATTTGGTGCACGTAGCCCAGATTGGTTGGGTGAACCACATTAAATCCTTTGTCTCATGTTTTATGTTGTGTGTCTATGTGTTTATTTATTGTTTTCTGCTGTGTTTTGCTCAACACAACTTCTCTTTTAAAATCTAGAAATGTAACTTCCCTCTTATCATATGAGAAGTGAGAAATACTACATGATCTATGGAAAACATATTCAGGTTATTCTCAAATTGTAAACTCTACCTTCAAATAAAGAGGGTCATTCATGCCCAAATCTAAAAGGTCAACCAAGTCACGTGGAAGGGTAGCTTAATTGAGGTTAATCTCATCCATGCCCCCAATATAAAATGACAGCTAAGTCATATGTAAGGGTAGCTTAATTGAGGGTTAAGCTCATACCTCAAGAGGTTAATTTTTGTTTTTTAAGAATTCAAAATAAATTTTTAATAATTATTATATATTTGTTTTATTTTTATATTTAATTTATATTAAGTATTTTTTAATTTATTATTATTAACTTATTTTGAAATTTTAGGATATATATATATATATATATATATATATATATATATATATATATTAAAGAAAAATTATAAAATTATTCTCTCATGGGTGATGAATATCGAGGTTTGCTAAACGCGTGTGCCATGAATGTTTACAATTGGTAGATGGTAAAGAGGACAAATCTCTTGTCCTTCCATTACGTATGGTGTATGGTGAGTTTAATGGTGTTGCGTGTGAAGTCTCATTCATTCTCTTCGGATTGTGTGCTTGTGTGGAAAGTGGGTTTATGGTGCTCGTCGGGGTTCAGGAATGCTATATTTTTATGGTAGTATGGTGGCTAGCAGCTTGTGGTTTGAGCTTTGTTAGTCTGTCTGGTTTCTCAAGCCCTCGATTATTATAGGAGTGGTGGAGATTTCACAGTCATCGCCTCCTCCATCGTGAACAGTTCACAAAAGCGGTAAGTTCTGCCCCCACTGCCTGGCTTCTCACTTTAGTCAGTGGCTTAAGAGAATTTTGCATGGTAATTCAGTCAGCCTTAGAGCCCACTCCTGCAATGCTTGCTAGCTTTCTCCCTGAGTGTTCTTGGTGGTTTGGGGGGGTGGGGTCTTTGAGTCTCCTATCCGTTAGATATTTGTTGGGTCTTCCTCTCTGTGTGTGTTTTCTCTAGTTTCCTAAAACCCATCACTTGATGAGCAACATCCGGGCTCGGTGGTAGAAGGGAGGTATGGAGGTGATTGTTGTGGCCAGTAATTTCCTTGGGTTTGTATCTCGTGTGATTATGCTCTGGTGTCAAGTCCTTCTATCCGTGTCTCTATTCTCGGGTACTTCTCTTGGTAGAGGAGACGACAAGGTCTTAGTTTGGTTGTCACAATTATTTTTTGCGGGTTTTATTGCAACTCTCTGGGTTGGAGAGTGGTGGTTGTCAGTTTGGAGGAGTTGGTGTCAGTTGGATATTTTAGGGTTGCCTTTTTCCCCGCTGTGTTTCATATTTTGTTGGAAGGTGTTGTTGCTTATTGGTGATCATGCCTTAGCGGTGTATCCCTAGGCCCTCACCATGTGGCCTGTGTCACGTAATTCTTGCTCCTTGCCCAAGCGGAGGGGAGCTTTGACCAACCAGCGAGGATCTGGAAAATGAGTTGAAGGTGGTGCTAGAGGGTCAGGTTTTTGCACGTCCAAAGTGAGGTGGTCGAGCCGCTGGAGGTGTGATTCGTGCAGTGCCATGACCTTGAGCCAACAGAGGTGGTTCGAGTGCAGTGTGGGGTGGTCGGGTAGTTGGTGGTGACAATAAATGTAGTGTGGCGCGTGAGGATGGGGCAAGGGTGCGGGTTCAGAATCGTTCATCAGGGGGTGCATGTGTTGTTGGTCGTCAGAGTCACTTTGTTTCCTTTCGTGACTTGTTTGAATCTGTTTTGGATCGCCTGGAAGCATAGTTTTCAAAATTGGTCGTCCAGGCTTGAAACCGGCCAAGTCGACTGAGCCAAAGGGATGGCCAGTCCGACTCGGCAGTTAAACTGGTTCGACAGCCAGTTTGTGACTGAGTCGTCCAAGCCATACATCAACTCCGCCATCTCGGTCACAAACCGGTTGGCTCGGCCGGACAGCTCCCAGCCGGTCGCGAGCCCCAAAAATTCAAAAAAACGGACTTGAATCCGGATTTAATTTTGCTGTTAGGTATTATTTGGCTTATCTAACCCCTCCCCATCCTATTTAACCCCTACCCAACCCCTCTCAATACCTCACATCTATCTCATTGAATTTTCTTGAGAATTTGTGAGGATTTTGTGAAGAGTTGTGGAGTTGGTTTTGGAGCAGCTTTGAGGAGTCTTTTGGGCAAGCTTTGGAGCAGCAGTGAGGAGCTTATTGGGCAAGAGTTGGAGAAACATTGAGCTAGAGGAGGCTAGAGGCTAGAGGTATTTATTTTTTCTCTTCTAAAATCTGTCTTTGCTTGTTTTATTTATTTTGCAAATCTGAAAATGGTAAACATAGTTTTTGGTGAAATAAATGAACATAGATGAATAGCAATTTTTTGTTTTCATTTTCAGATTTAAACCTTTTCTTTCCAAGTCAAAAACTCAGTCCAAAATGGCCCCTAGAGTGAAAGATGTTGCTTGGGCATATGATGAAATGGTTGATGATCAAATGTATTGCAAATTTTGTAAGAGAAAAATTAAGGGGGGTGGAGGGGGCATTCATAGACTGAAACTACATTTGGTTGGTTGTAGAGGCCAAATTACTCCATGTTAAGCACAAAACATTGATGAAATTATGAAGGAGTTGAAAGAGAAATTTCAGAAGTTTGAGGAAGACAAAATTAGGCAAAAATAAGTACAGGATGAAATTGGGAGGAAGAGAAATCTACAACAGATGATAGCTGCCAACCCAAGTTTTGATTATGAGGGTTCTTCATATATTCCTTGCACTGATGCATCAAACCCCTTTCGCTATGTTCCTCCCTCTATGGAGTCTATTTCTGAAAAGGTTAAGGGTGCATTGATAAATAAGGGTACAATCAAAAGTTTTTTCATGCCATCTTCTCCCTCTGATAGTGCACATGGTCCTAGTCCTCCAAGTAGAGGTCAAGTGCAAAGTGCTCATTGGAAAAAAGAAATGAGAGATGTTTCTTGTGATTACATTGCTAGATGGTGGTATGATGTTGATATTCCCTTCAATGCTACTCGTTCACCATATTATGAACCTATTTTTGATGCCATATATGTTGTTGGAAAGGGCTTCAAATGCCCTACTATGCATGAGTTAAGAGGATCTCTTTTGCAAAAAGATATTATGTCCATTGATGATTATTTGAAAGAGTTAAAAAACACATGGGCACATACAGGATGTACCATCATGTCAGATGGATGGACTTATCAGAGGAATTGTACCATCATAAACTTTCTTGTCTTTTTCCCATGAGGAACCATGTTTCTAAAATGATGCAGGAGCATTAGCTCGGAAAAATACTTTGTATTTTTATTAAACCTAGGGGTCTCATGTTTTTGAGAAATATTAATTTTAATGTAAATATTAATGAGATTTCTTGAGTGATTAAATTATATTTTTAAATTAATTATATGTGCGGATTTGTAATGTTTCCAAATAATTGGAAAACATGAGAGGAAATAGATTTTAGATATCTGAGAATTAATTATGAGCCTAAGTTAGATTTAGTTTCAAGATTTTAGGGATAAATCTAGATTGTAGGATTTGTTGAGATATTTGAGGGCTTGTTGAGTGATTAAGGGGATTTGAACCTAAATTGGTTCAATTCAATTTGTATAAATTTATGAGCCTCAAAAGCAGAAAAGAGCAGGGATAGAGGGTTTCAGAGTGCGCAAAATTCAGTCTTTGAAAGGGCCATCGATTGAAGATCTGACCAAGACGAGAAAATTTTGTAAGTGATTTCATTATATAAATGAAACAATATGTTTTTCTACATGAGTATAAATTGATTTAAATTCTGAGTAAGTGAGTTTTGAATTTCGATAAGCAAATGTATGAGAACAGTGTGATAGACTCTGTGTGTTGATTCATTTCAATATCGATATCGACTAAGTGTTTCAAAGCCACAATACAGAAATTCCATGGAGGATTAATCCTGTGAAAAAGCTTGTGAAAAGGGCATTGGGTCCTTGTTGAAATTGGTATCCAAATTATACTAATATCTGAACATCCGTATGGACAAGAACATGTTTACACGCAAGTGTTTCAGACTTTGTTGAATCAGTTATAACGTGAAATCCTTGCAAGAAAAACGCAGCAAGATCGATTTATGCTCACGAAGAAGGAAGGTTCAATTGAACTGGGTTCAATTAGAATGCAGCAAGAATATTCATGGCTTAATGAATGTTAATGGGATCGATTTATTATAGTTGCAGTTGAGGTGGTTTGAGTTCTGGTATGGAGCGAATTGAGTTCAATGTTGAATTCAACGTTTGAATACATCAGATCTAAAGGAAGGAGTGTTCAAATAGAAAAGGGCGGATTGTTTGAAGTCAAACGATGTGAGTAGATTTAATTTGCAGTGGGAACATCTGTTGAAATCTAGTTTTGAAGTTACAATGGTGAATCACTGTACAGAGCATTTGAATGGAGGCATCACACTTTGAGCTCACGCGTGGAAAGGTCGACGTGGAGATGTGAGCGAAAAGAAAATAAGAATGATAAATTAGTGGCCCATATGCATAATTAATGTGTGAAATACCGTGTGCAAGAGCGATTGCCAAGTATGGAAACGATGAATCGGTCGACTGTGGAGAGAATGCATTGAGGAAGGAAATAATCCACAGCATTGATGAATTAGAACTGGAAGCAGAACTTCGAGCAAGCACAAAGGAACTGTAATTACTTGTAGAATGCTGAAGCAAGGACTATGAAAGAGCGCGCGCGGAGAGTTAAATCTGTGTTGAAATTCAGATATTGAGGATGAAGCAGATCTTCAAAAAAAAAAAAGCGCTGGTCTGATTTTAAAAGCACAGAAAAGGAAATGAACACATATGGTGTGATGAAATGATAAAGCGATGGTGCGAATGTTGTCAATTCGATGATGGAGAAGGTAAGTTAATTGCCAGGTTCCAAGTTTTAATATCTGGTTGTTTTGTTGATGATTTCCAAAATCGAATGTGTGTGTGAGATAAAATGTTAATTGGCATTCAGTTCGGTCGACATAAGGGCGTTGACTGTATTTAAATCAAAGTCGATTTTTGATTAGAAGGAAATTGGCATTTGAATAAACCGTGAAGGATGGTTGACATTGGAATGTATAATTCCATATGGGTTGGGGTTTGATTAAACAATGTCAAGTTTGTTTAAAAAAACAAGGGCGCACTTATATAATGGAACCAAAGTTCATTTGTTAAATCTTTGGCATTCAAAGTTTGAGTTTATGAATAAAACGAATGGTTAGTTAACTAAAGTCTTTTATAAGACTTTTGAAAGGGCATTCACAAAGGTTGAAGGTTTTATGAAAGCATGGTTATTAGCCATAAGTTGGAAATGGAGTAAATCTTCCGCATATGATAATGTTGAGATTGCCAGACTTCAAGTCTTAATTGGACAATGATTTGAGTTGAATTTTGTATATGCATGAGATGGAGAGATTCTGGGTTTTGCAGGGTTTTCCTGCATCATAAAATCAGTTGATGCATCTGATAGGGTGAAAGATGCACATTTGTTGTTTCATCTTTTGGATGAGGTTTTTGAAGAGGTGGGGGTCGAAAATGTTGTTCAAATCATCACAGGCAATGCCTCTAACTATGTTCTTGCTGGTAAACTGTTAGAGGAAAAACACCCAACCATATTTTGGACCCCATGTGTTGCACATTGCATAGACCTCATGCTTGAGGATATTGGCAAAATAGACTGGATCAAGAACACTATAGAGCATGCCAAATGCATCACAAAATATATTTACAATCACTCATGGATTCTGAATCTGATTAGGAAAAACACAGGGGGCAAGGAAATTATTAGGCCTGCCATCACTAGATTTGCAACACATTTTTTAACATTGCAATCTATGCTTGCCCAACATAGAAACTTGCAAAAGTTATTTTCTAGTGATGAATGGAATAAATGTCAGTGGGCTCGCAAACGGGATGGAAAATATGTGAAAAGGAAAGTCAATGAAGAAATATTTTGGAAAAAGGCAGCAGAGATTGTGAAACTTGTTGAGCCACTGGTTAAGGTGTTGCGCTTGGTGGATGGAGAAAGATCGGCTATGGGCTTCATTTATGAGGCTATGGATCAAGAAAAGGAGAAAATAAGGGCAACATACAAGGACAAAGTGGGTAAGTATGGGCCCATTTGGGCAATCATTGATCAGAGATGGAACAATCAACTCCATCACCCTATACATGCAGCTGGGTATTTTCTGAACCCAAGGTATCATTATAAAGCTCAGGAAGCAAGAGCTTTGAATGGGGAGGTTAGAGATGGATTAATTGACTGCATTGATCACATGATCCCAACAGAGAGTGAGCAGTTGAAGATACACAATCAGGTCACTGTGTTCAACCAAGCCACATATACCTTTAGAAAGAACCTTGTAAGGATTGCAAGGGAATAAGATGATCCAGGTAAACAAAGAATTTCAATTTTCAAATTCATATTTTATTATTTTTTATAATTGTTTATAATTTCAATTTAAAAGTTGGATATAAATTTTTGAGCTAACTGAAACTCATTTTTTGCAGCACAATGGTGGGAGGCATTTGGTAGCCATTGTCCTGAATTGCAGAGGTTTGCAATCCACATTTTGAGTCAAACTTGCAGTGCTTCTGGGTGTGAGCGCAATCGATCTGTCTTTGAAAGGATTCACACAAAGAAGAGAAAAAGTTTGGAGAAAAAATGGTTAAATGATCTAGTTTATGTCCAATACAAACTCCGACTAAGACGCAACCAATTGCTGAACAAAAGACCTGATTCAGATCCCATTGTGTTGGAAGATATTTATCCAACATCAGATTGGGTAGTGGAGACTTGTCCACCTGATTTTGACTCTGATGAGGATATTGGTGTGGGGAATGACTTCGATATATAGTTAGAGGCTATGCTCAATGTATTTCCACTAGTAGTAGACCCAATCCCAAGCCCTCCAGTTGCAGGCACAGACACTTCCTCTAGTCAGCCACGACGTAGGCACATAACTCGTCTATCTCAGGGTGGTAAGGGCAAGGATATAGTTCCAGTTGAGCATGTTGATTCAGAGGAGGAGAGAGTAGTTTCCCCCTCTGGTTCAGACTCAGAGTTTGAGGAAGAGGACATTGGCTTGTCAGATGTCTAGCAGTAGTGATTATTCATGTTTTGTTGTGGAGGCCAATTAGAACCTCCTAGTTTATATTTTTGTTTTGATCTCTATCTCATCATCATGTATTGGATAGTACACTGTGTGCAATTTTGATATAATGGATATATTCATGAGCCTACTTTGATCATATGTTGTCTTTTGCCTATATTGTAATGCTTTGTGTTTGGAAACATGAATTAAAATCTTTAAAATCATGTTTTTTTACAAAAAAATCAATATTTAATGTATTTTTTACAAAAACCGAGTCATTGAAACTAAACCGACCGAGTCAATACCGAGTTGCAGTTGGAGTCGGAGCCGACCCTCGGCAGAATCGGAACTCGAGTCCGAGTTTTAAAACACTGTTTGGAAGCTTATGATAAGGCCAGGAAGGAAGAACATGAAGTTGTCATCCCTATGCAAATCAATTGTATTACTTTCAAGGCCATGTCAGAGAAAGGATTGTGGTGGTTTGGCCTGGTCAAAATTTGTTATCTAAAACGGTGGAGAAACTGAAAATGTGGATGGCTTACTTCGAGCAACATGTTTAGTGAACCTATCATCCCCCTCCCCCTCTAGGGACTAGGCCAGATGACCTAGCGTCAATTACTACTGATGATTGAGCATGGTCATAGGTGTTCTTCTAATTATGCTTGTCTTTTGGTGCTTTTGGCTTGTTAAGTTTTGGATTGTTCCTTTAGTTTTGATATTGTTTCTTTGTCATATGGTGCTAGTCTTAGTCAACAAACTCAGTTGGGGTGAGACTACTTGCATTTTGATATCTATGTACTTTCCTTTCGATTAATGAATAAAAACCTGATTTGCAAAAAAAATCATTTAATTATAAATTAGTATTTTTTATAATTAAACAAATATCATAAAATTATAAATCATTGAAAAAATCATTAAAGAAAAAAACACACTCATTGTCGCAAAAAACATACGCAATAATAATGACACCATAACAAATATGAGAGTGCAGTTTTCCACAGTTATCGATATTTTCCGAAAATTTCAAATATCTTCATGCCCATTCTCATCACCAACCTTCCCAAAAATCAGATGTCCTTCAGACCCTTATCTCTCACGCCCTTAAAATATTTGCTCCCCAGTTTTTTCCCTCGGGAAAAATCCCACCTAATCCAAGTTTTCAAAGCTAATGGCCACTCAACCTATCAAATTCACAAAGGTTTCCAAGCTGACTCTTGCATTAAATCTAAACCATTTCCCCTCCCTATACGTAAACAAAGTCTCTCTCCCTGATATAAAAGGAACCATCGATATCATTGCCAAGATTCTATCCAAAAAGAACATCTGGATCGTCTTCAGACCCCATGGAACCCTCAAACAATTATTCCAATCAGCCAAAGATAAATCGAAACCCCATGCAAGGATTAAGTATCTATGAAATTCCTTGTTCATGCGGTAAGTCTTATATTGGTCAAATTGGTCACTCTATCACAACACGCCTTAAGGAGCACATATCAGACACCAACCATCACAAAGTGACTAAATCTGCCATAGTTGATAACTCTTTAAATACAAAACACCTTATTTTCTTTGACCAAGCTCGTTCCGAAGTTGTGGAAATTGAAAAGCATCCTAATAATTTCAATAGGGAAGATGGATATAATCTCAGCCACTCTTTGAATCATATAATTCATCATCCTCCTCCTCCTCCTCCTCCTCCTCCTCCCTCCCTTTTTGGAATTCCTTTCTTCCCCTACCCTAGCCTTTCCTCTTCCCCTTCCCCTTTCCCTCTCTTCTTACAAAATTTCGTTCCATATTTAAATATTGCCATTATACCTTATTCCATTATCAATTAAATATATAACAATAATATAGATTAATATAATATAACATTATTCAAAATATAAATTATGCTATTAATCAATATAATTTTCTCTATTAACCATATCATATTCCTATACATTAAATTTTTTTAGATTAACTATAAATATATTTATTAATATTATTACAAAATAAACCTCCTTCTATTTTATCCTCATAAAATTATTGATTCATAGATAATATATATATATATATATATATATAGATATAAACTACTAATCATATAATAATAATAAATAGCTAAAAATTGATAATAATAAATAAATAAAAATTATTTTATTTATATAAAAATATAAGCTAATAAAAATTATATATATATATTCCATTATGTAATAAATAATATTATATATAAAAAAACTTATTCCATTATCTAATAAATATAATAATATTAGACCATAATAATTTATACTTTTAACAATTAATTATATTATATTTAACCAAATAAATAAATAAATTTAAATTAACTATAAATAAATTTAGTTATATTAAATATAAAAATAAAATCTTCTCGTAATACCATTCCATCAATTCTAAGTTTTTAGCCCTATAATATCTAATAAATTTCAATTCTATATTTTTATATAAAATCTAAAAATAAAAAATTGAGTATATATATTTTTTAAGCTTTTTCTTAATTTCTCAATAAATTTATAATTTATAATTTTTTTACGGTTTAATAATAACTATTAAAGTTTATATTTATATTAAATAAAATATATTTTTCTATTTTAACTTTCAATTAATTTTCTTTGACTATTCATTTATTTCTATATAACTATTCATAAATTAATTACAACAAAAGTGTTCTTATGATAAGTTTTGGTGTTTCTTCGTCCAACAACTTTTAACCACATGATAAAGTAAAATTATTAGATTTTTATTTTTGAACCCATTTATTTACTTGCTAAAAAATTCACACACCTAATAATGACAACTTTTAAAACCCTCACATCACATATTGATTTTTGACACCAATCCATTTACTAGATAAAAATTTCAGGCAACCTAATAATGGTAACTTTTAAAACCGTCACATAGTGAATGAGTCAATATTGCACTGTTTGTTGACATGATGTGGATGGGGACATCTCAGAGATTGAAGAATTTTCGTCAAACCAATCTTTGACTAATAAATGGACATTTATATAGCTAGATTTAATATCTATGGTAAATAATAAAGGTTTTTTTGGCTTGAAGGGGTCCTGACCCAGGTTCAGAGGTTAAGGTTTGCCAACAAACCTCTATACTACTGGCCCTTTCAACAATGACCTACTTTCGCATGCCAAGGTCTCACCCGAAGTAGTATGGGAGGGTGTAGGAACTAGGTTTCCGCACCCTAGGAGAGAGTAGGTAATTTAAGGCAGATCTATGTTGCAGCTTATTAGGTTCGCACAAAATGATTATATTCACAGCTCTTTTAGCAGTGTAATTAGCACATATCCATAACAAATCTAATATCATCAACACATCTAATCAATACATTCGCATCCACGTGCGCATCAGCAAATACCATCACATAATATTATAGTCATAGCTAATTCCAGATCACAGATACATTCGCAGCTTAACAAAATATCACAGATGTGCTTCAGTAGTAAACACAATCAATCCAAATAACACAAAGATACTTTAAATATATTCTGCATTCATTAGTATCAAAGATCCACTTACAAACCAAACACAGCCCACACACACAGCCTAACGGGGTCCGCACACATCAGGACTAAGGATCTCCGCGTACACAGCCAACAAGAGTCCTTACCCAAAACAAGCCAAACAAATCTTAACAATTCGCACGTAGCATCAATATTGTGTCTTACTTACTTACTAGACCCAACTATCTATCAATTTATAATATCGTATCCTTCGCTATCCTACGGTCTGCAAACTATGGTTTGTGGACCCTAGAGCTACCTTTTAACCCATTATAAAACATTAGGGCCTTTGACCCACCCCAAAACCCCTACGCAGGACTGACTATTACAAAATCATACAAAAACGCAGGTTAGGGAACCCTGTTCCAACTGGCCCCCAACACAATCATGTGATTCGTCCCGAGTCACTACGGCCGTGGGGTTTGCATCTTCGCCTGAAGCTACTTGATCACATCAACCAGTGGGGGAAGCACTCCTTTGCTCTGTGCAGCAGCATTCTGTGCAATATCCACCAATTTTTGTGAAGTTGGACCTTTTGTAGCAGCAGTGATGCTTTCCAAAGTCTGGTTTAGTTGCTTAACTGCAATATCTACTTCCTGAGAGAGCTTGAGGGCTTCATCGGCCCAAGGCTTGAGGTGGTCACTAAGAACCTTATTTTTATGGCGAACTCTTCAATGTCATCTCTAAGTGTGTGGCTGGTACGCAGTTATGCCAGGCGCTGAGCTGGAACCAAAGTGGACATAATAGCTTTTAGCTGTTCAAATTATTCCTCCTTCTGCCAAAACTCTTGAGTAAAATCATGGAGGAGAGGGTCATGTTGTACCTTGGACCATTACTGCATAGTTGTCTCCAACAACTCTGTGCCCTGAGCAATCTGAGCAGTAATAGTATTTTTGGCCTCTATGACCAGCGCAACTCGCTGGGCTCGTACCTCAGGCAGAGTTTCTAGTTGCAATTTGGCCTGTAAGGCAGCATTCTGATGTTCTATCTGTATTTTGACATTTTGAATTTCAGTCCTCGAAGCCCTTAGCGCTGCAACAATCCCCTTAATCTTGGCCTGGGGAGTAGCAGAAGTTGGGATATCCTCAGTTATATCTGTGTAGAGCCTACTGAGTAGGCATTCCAACTCAGTCTGATACGTGGCGGCGAGGGTATAGGTAGCCTGCGCCTAGGACACCTCGGCAGTTTTCTCCACAATTGTTTGCTCAACTGTACTGAGCTGTTGGTGCACCCGACGGTCTTTGTGTTGAATCTCCTCGAAAAGGGATGCGTGGAGGACCTGCAATGGTTCATGCGACAGTCAGGCTAAATCTAATTATACCTCTACACAGGCCTGGACTTGCGCTCCTAGGGCAGGTGGGCTCAAGACGAACACTGTGCCTAGCCGGGGGTAGAGGTGGATTTCACTTGTGATAATCAATTCGCTGCTTGTCGCTGGGGGCAGCCTTGTCTGAATCATACTCATCTACAGGGTGTCGGTTTTGAGCTACAGGGCTTGGAGCTCAGACTGGAGTGTAGCGACCGTGGCCTTCTGCTGGTCTTCCAAAGCCAGCAATTTATCCTCTGAAGCAAGGGTGACGACATCTACGATTTGCTCCAAGTCCTCCTCTGTCAGAGTAACTTCAGTCTCTCGACCCGGCCTTGTAGCCCGTTGTTCCTTTCTTTGGCCTTTAATAGGGTCACCAGTCCATTTTGTACCACGAGGGGAGTCAGCACCCTCCGCATCCAGACCCTCCACATCCAGATCCTACTGCGAACCCTTCTGTGATTCTGGGTCTGCACAACCTTTTCAGTGTTCTTGCCCTATCTTTCTGTATCTTTGGTGGTATCCGGTAGGGTGACCTTCTTGGTGCTCGTACCTGCAGTGTCCTGCGTACCTGATTTGAAGCCTAATTTCTAGTGTGGAGGCCAAGTAGCAATAAGACTGTCAATCTCCTCGTCAGCAACCATATATGGCAGTGATACCCATGTTGGATCCTTGCAGCCCCAGATCTGCACATTGTGCATTGTGACTTGAAACGTTGCGATGCTCTTGTACTTGTCATAGACTGCTGGTGACAAGTGCGACCGGGAGTGGATTGTTGCTATGAGCCCGCTCTGAAATAAGACCTAGAAGACTTTATTATCCTCAATGCGCTGCTCATCCTTTAAATCCCACAGATTCGCACACCACGCCGCTTCGCACATATCCGACTCGAGCTCAGGGAGGACTGAATCTTCCAGGGCTTCCCATGCGAGCAGCGCAATGAGGAGTAGCAACAAGGAATAGTAGAATTCCCTTCCATGATCCTAGGCTTCACGCACATTCTCCAGAAATTCATTACACATGAACTGGGACCAGTTGAAGTAGACCCCTTTCTCGCAAGGACCAGCCAACTGAATAACATAGGTGGGGACCGTAGCAACCTGGAATTTGTGCATCATTTTTCATTCTAACAACAAGGTGCCCATGCGTGCACCGGGGTCGTTGATAGTGCTGATCATGAATCCCCTAGTGTTTCGTTCAACATGGTAATCATCGTGCACCTTATCAGCGATCTGTTGCTCATATTTCTTACCGACGCGCTCCATGGGATTCAACCCCTTCATGGGCAGATGAGTAATACGGTGAATGAGCGTTGCATCAATGGGAATTCGGTCCTGGATCCACAAGAAGCCATCATGGACTAGAGCTAGCAACTATCACACAATTCTGTCGGTGATATTGTAGTGGCCAAAGTGAGGCATCCGCAACAGGTTTAATAAACCCAAACAAGCCAACCCACTTTCCCATGGCATTGGGACTACCTTCAGCACGTCATCCTCCAATACCCGTTCAAGATATAATTCTGGTGCCAATTCGGGGAAGGCCTCTAGGTTGGCTAGGTCAAGATCGTCGAATTTGACCGTGTGGAGCTTGCCAAAGGATTCTCCAATGATGGGGACCTTTCTCGGAATCAGAGGCATCTGCAGATAGGTGCACATCCCATCAAGATTCTTAGGCGTGCGCATTGAGGGCCTACGAGACCGAATATATGGTGCTAGCCAATTTATTGGTTCAGCGATCCGGGCCTCCTCCTGAGTAGACAGATGTCTCTTTGATGGGTTAGGCGAACGTGCCTGGGGCACCTCTTGCAGGGATTTCACGTTTTGAGGGGAGGTGTATGGCTTCACCCTAGCCCATTTGGCAGTCCTCCCCAGCCCTTTCTCCTGGCCCTTTCCCTTCCCCTTCTTTTTCTCCACCTACTTTCCCTTGCTTAGTGTGGACACAACCTCCTCAACCTCAGGGGTGACCTCTTCAACCTCATCTGTGGAGACCACGGTCTGTAATGATTCATTTGGATTAGTTGTAGTCATCCTCACTCAAAAATTAAATTCGGGATTGCTACTATGAGAAGGAGTAGCTTGCCCAGACATTAACAAAGCGCAATAGTCACCGAATTTCGCAAAGCACAAACTGTTAAAGATGCACGGAACTCTCTTTTGAGCTACCCCTCTGCTATTATAGCCTTGGAGATCAAACAACGGTTGGATGAGGCTTATCATAAGCTTACCATCAAGTAAATAGTAAAAAATCTTCGGAAATTGCCTCATTAATTTCCAGTCGCCTGCTCCTTTCAATGGTAAAATTTGATTTTTACCCAGTTTTACTGTTCCAATGGCTAGTTTTCGCAGTTGTATATTACCTCTGTGCTTCCAACGCACCTCCTATGCTCCTAGCACACCCCTATGCTCCCAACGCACCTCTTCGGGCCTCCAGACCTACGATCGATCCCTGCGCATACCACGGTCCTGCCTGTGTTTGTCCCTTTTCCTGCACGCATTCCTCCCCATACAACTACTCCGGCCATATAGTCATTTCATCTGGTTTGGTTTGAGTCGAATACCATTTACATATCCTGGTACCATATCACCACGTAGTGTGGCTAACTAGACAACTCCTCCATCAGTGATTTCCTTTACCACATAGGGACCTAGCCAATGCTGACGGAACTTCCTCGGGTGCTTTTCAAACTGGATATTGTAAAATAGGACCAATTTTCCCTCCACAAAGATCTTCTGCCGAATATGTCGATCATGCCATGCTTTTTCTCGGGCCTTCTGAACTTGCTGATGGAAGTTAGCAATGAAACGATCTTCCTCTAAGGCCATGAGTTGCACTAACCGCTCCTCCATGATATCAGACTCTACCATTTTTGTGAAGGCTGCGATGCGCAGGATAGGAACAAGATACTCCATGGGTATAATGACCTCCTTTCTATAAACCATCCGAAACGGTGTTTTCCCAGTCAATTTCTTGTAAGTGGTTCGATAGGCCCAAAGGACGGATGAGATGCGCACGTCCCAGTCGCTGCGATCGACATTACAGACCTTGGTCAGTGCATGTTCCAAGATTTTATTAAAAGCTTCTACAACTCCATTTTCCTGTGGATGATACGGGATGCTTTTCGCATGGTGGATCTGAAATTCTTCAATCAAGGCCTGTATTGTTTCATTAACAAAATGCATACCTATGTCTCTTATCAATATTTTTGGACAGCCAAACCTAGTTATAATATGTTCAAAAATGAAGTGCACAATGGTATTTGCAGTGTAATCCTCCACAGCTTGTGCTTCGGCCCATCTGGTTACATAATCAGTCGCAGTGATGATGTAGTGGATACCTATCTTCTTCCCTGGCAGGTTGATGGGCCCAACGAAGTCGATGGCCCATTTGTGAGATGCTTGTAGGACCATCTGCGGTTGCAGGGGCATTTCATCTCTGCGCAACGGCCTTCCTGTCCTTTGGCATCTGTTGCAGGCTTTTCATTAGTCGTGAGAGTTAGTATGTAGTGTGGGCCACAATAGCCCAACTCTTAAAATATTTTTCGTCATTGGTTTCCTTGCGTAGTGACCTCTTGGTACGGCCCCGTGGGCTTATGCTAAGATGGCATGTCTTTCATGCTCCAAAACGTATCTTCGCAACGCCTCATTAGCTCCCAGTTTATACACATGGCCTGCTATGATGGTAAAATCTGCTGCATGGGCGACCAACTCTTTCTTCTGTTGTACCAAATATTCTGCAAGCGCCATCCCTGTAGTTAAAAAGTAAATGATGTTGACGAAGTGCGCATCAACTACCTTAATAGAAAATAGCTGCGCATCAGGCAGTCCTTCTTTTAAGCTGGTTGGCTCTTCACCACTTTCGATTCGGGATAAGTGGTCTGGCTCGACATTTAGTTTCCCTTGCTTCACGATAATCTCAAATTCATATTGTTGAAATAGTAGCAGCCATCAAAAAATCTTCACCCCAACATAAGCTTATTCACTAGGTACTTCAAAGCCGAGTGATCTGTAAAAATCTTGAAGTTCCCTCCTAACAGATAATGCCAGTATTTTTGCAGGGCATATACCATCACCAACCCCTCGCGCTCAGTAGTGGAGTATTTGCACTCTACACTAGAGAGTTTTCTACTAGCAAATGCAACTAGATGGTCGATGTCTCCATCCCCAGGTTGCGTAAGGGCAGCTCCCAGGGTGATCCCTAACACATCTACATGAACATGGAACACCTTCACCCAATCAGGAAATATGAGGATAAGCACAGAGACCAACTTCTCCTTGAGTATTTCGAAGCTCTTCTGACACTCCTTGTCCCAAAAAAAACGAAACATCCTTCTTTAGAAATTTTTCCATGGGTGTTGTGATCAACGCATACCCTTGAATGAACTTCCTCTAGTAGTCTGTATGTCCGAGGTGTTGGGGTTCCCATGTTTTGGCCAGATTGGCAAGACCAAAAGATGAGACAACATCAAACCACTTTCAGACCTCAGGATCTAGCCCTCCTGGGTCCAGAGAGGGATCTCTCTATGATTGTTAAAGGTAATGTCTTTGAAAGTTAAAGGTTAGAGATATTAGGCTAGTTATAGGCATAAGGTTTGTTTGTTTGGTTGTTTGTTTGGTTCTTTGGTCATCGGAAAGAAGGGTTCAATGTAAGACAAGGATGAGCAAGAGGTTTAGGCGGACGGAAGTATTCTAGGGAGCATTCAAGACCATTGGGAAATGGAGTCAGGAAAGGGTTTACTTGCTATTCAATGTGCAGGCTTTCAGTTGGGCTAGTCATCTAAAACATTGGATCTTAAAGATGATAGTGTGGTATGGAATGGTAGGGGAGGAGGAAACAATAAAGATTTAGATCACAAAGTTAAAGACCTGAGATCAGAGAGAGACTTTGAACTCTCAATGCTTCGGCCTCCAGCTTGAGGGATCTTAGAAAGGTTCAATTAATTTAAAAGGATTCTAGTGAGATAGAAACAGGGTTCTAGACCTCCCAGTGTTCCCAATTCTTTCAATTAAATCCTAACAAGAACATCTAAGAACAAATTCATTTAATTCATACATCAGCTAGCAGGCAATAACATCCACTACACTGGTTAGATCAACTGAAATCAATTCTTAGATAACACATTTAGTAGAAAACATCAAAGGCAAGGAGAGCAGAAACATAGGGTACCTACCAAGGGTAAATCCTATGCCAGATTTCTGATGCGAGCCAGTAGAAACGAAATGAAACGGAATGTAAGTTAAACACAAATATAGAGATAGAAAAACATCATCGCTACTTTAGATCAGGATCCAAAGAAATGTGCTTGTCATATTAAAGAGCAACACCAGTCAAGTACAACATTGCCAATAGCTGGATGCTCAATCAGAAAACATCTTCCTCAGCCTATCTTACAACTTTACACATAGACAATATCTCAAAAGAAATTGCTTGCAATTCTCTGATAACTGATCAACAGCCTTTACAATGAGTTCCTTCTTGAATTTTATAGCTGAAAGGTGAGAAGAGAAGGTAGGTGAAACACTAAATGAAGCATTAAAACTCAGAAAGAGAGAGGGCCGAAGCCCATTCAGTTTTAAATCCTGTGCATTTATCCCTGGCACTCCTTTGGGCGAAGGAGCGATCTTCTTCAGGCTTCCATTTACTCCGGTATGGCTCAACCGTACTTTGCTACAGTACTTTGCAGTACTCCTGGTGAACTGAACAAAAATAAATCAATGATTCAAGTCTGCCATGCTGTGTAACTAATGCTTCTGATAGTGTAGGACTGTTGTCAGGGTGGGAAATTCTCTAGGAACATGGTATAGAATAAAAGCTACATGGGCACTCTGTCCTTTATGGGGAAAAAATTCTACTGATGTGCAAACCCTGATATACATAAGTTTCTGCGCGCTATACCCTCTGTGTGCTCCATGATGTCTTCGATCTGGTGTTTTGATGGCTCTGGGAAGGTTTCGCAGAGTTTAACCCTGCTCTTTAAATGGTGATCATATCAATCAACTTCCTAGGCTTTGCTTTGTTACTTCGAACTCTGCACACGGTCCTTTCTGCATTTTTTGGCCGCTATAATAAAGACTGTGTAATCATGGTGGCTTTCACCACCCGATAATCCTCAAAACAAAAAAACCTGTTAAGAAAACAATGCTGGGGACGCTTTGATGGCCCGCGGGATGGTGATGCAACCATGGAGGAATGGCGAGAAATGTTGTGGAAGACTTGCAGTGTGGTGGAAATAGTGGGAAATACAGTTGGAAGGTGGCACAGATGGAAAATCAAATGAAAAACCTTAAATATCGACCTTGGAATGGAATATATATGAAGGGACAGGCGAATATACGATGGAAACGCGTGGAAAGATGATGTGGCGGTACAGGGTCAAAGGCGGGGCGTGTGGTTAAATCTGGACCGTCCGATCTCAGGAGGAGATCAACGGTGGAGGACGCGTCGGAGGGAAGCGTACAGTGGGCCAGGGGTACGATTGCCTCAGATTAACTTTCATGCAACATCATGGCGCGCTGACCGTCGAATGACCCGCCCCAGATCGGACAGTGTATAACGATATCGCGTCAGATCTTTGGACGAAAAATAACGCGCGATGGAGGGCGGTTTATGAATTGTGAGCGAAGCCACGCATCGTTTGATGAGTGGAATCACTGTGAAATGGGGAAAACCGCACGCCCTTCAAGAGTGGTGCGATGGAAACCGGTGGTTTTTTAATAGAGCGTGAATGGGGACCACTGGGATGGGTGTACTGTGAGCCTTCGGATCAACGGTTAAATGGACGGCGGATCTGTGATCGGGGAGGCGAACGAGTAGAATGGTGGACGTTGTGGGACCGCGACGACAGTCCGATCTGTACAGATCGACGGTTTTAACCGCTCCCGATATACATTTGCAATAAGCGCCTTTCACCTTGGCGCCTGGTCTCGGCACTGGGTCACGTGGAGGGAAACGTTAAGGGGGCTAGCCTGAAGGGGGCTAAGACCCATATATGTCAACATGTGGATTTTTTAACCTTTATCAGTGCAATTTGAGGCCAGAAAGGGTAACGGTAAAGGGAATGAGGGGTTTTTGAGACCAAACAAGGGTGTGGGTATGGTTTGAAAGAGATTTTGGGATGGTTTAGAAGGATTAGGGGAGGGATTTTGGGGTGGAAAGGAGGCCTAGAAAACTTGAGGAAAGGGATGAAATGGAAAATCTTGTAGGGGTACAAGGGGCAAAAGAAAACCTTCAGGAGCATAATTTGTCATCATCAATGAGGCTTATTGACCTGAGAACAGCAGAGGAGAATAATCTACGGGCATGAAGCATGAAGAGGCTTTCAAGGATGATGTGTTTTCAGGGGGAAATGCATTCCTTGAAGGCTCAGTAAACAACTTAGCCCCCTGCTTGCTTGTCAATAAATTTATGGGGGGTTAACAGTGGCTCCACATGGGGATGGCTTCTTCTTGAAGGAGTCAAGAATTCAGAAAATGATCTTTGGTGTAGGCCAGATGTCTGCTGCTTGAGCCACCTTTCTTCTTTGATTTTTAGCTGCCACAATTGTGAAGACATCAATTTAGTAGAAAAACTTTCCCAATCAATCTACCTACCCATTCTACAATCCTAGCATTTTTTCTTCTAGGGTGCATTTGAACTAGCAGACCCTTTACATCATTTTTTTTTTTTTTTTTACAAACAAGAAAATAAACCTATTCTATTCTACCCTTATTTCTCCATGAGGCCAGATTAAACTGTTGGCCTCACATGTTTCTCTACCTAATCTAATATCTGCTGGGATTAGACTGTCCAGCAGATTTCTTCTCTACATTCTACGACAGAAATTTAAAAACAATCAAACTAGGATTAGACAGTCTAGTTTGCTGTGGATCCAAGGCATAAAGACAGTTGCACATGGACAGAAACTTGCAGAAAACTGAAAAAAAAACTTTGAAGGCTTGAAATTTAAAGTTTGAAGCATCCTTCTTTCTTAGTGACTCAAGTTTTGAGCTTGTTAGAGTCACTTTCTATCCTTCATCTCAGCTCTGATTTTGGGCTTGTTAGAGCCGATTCTTCTTTCTTCTTTGCTAGTCCAGGTTTTGGGCATGTTTGAACCAGCTATCTCTACTTTCTTTGGCTCAGGTTTTGATCATATTAGAGCCAATCTTTGCACTTCAGAGGTCCATGTTTTGAACATGTCTGAACCTCTCCTTTTCTTTGTTTTTCTCTTCTTCTTATTTTTGGAACATTTTCTCTTTTCACTGCAATGGTATGTACAATGGAAATGGAATCTGGAAATTGGAAATCAGCAGAAGTAGTGTTTGAGCATCCTGCCATTGACAGGACCCCCAAACAGCTCTGTGCCATCTAATTCTTGTAGAAAAAAGGCATTTGGTCCCACAGTGGCCTGGATGATGTAGGGACCTTGCCACAAACTGTCAAACTTGTCGTGCTTTCCTTTGTCCTCTCTCCTTGAGTCCCACTTCAGAACTTTATCTCCAAATTTGAAATCAGAAGCCTTAGTTATTTTGTCAAATAACTTCTTTATATTTTCCTGAACTTTGATAGCTCTGTTATAGACCTCTTCTCTTGTTTGCTAGAGATGGATCGTTTGATTTATCCTTCTCACCATACTGTCTTCTTCTGTCTGAATCTCTTGAACAAGTTTAATCGCTAGTATTCCAAGGCTGGTGGGAAACATTGCTTCTGTTCCATAGATAAGATGATATGGTGACATGCCAATGGATTTCCTTGTTGTAAGCCTGTCAGCCCACAGGGCATGCACTAACTTGTTATGCCATGACTTTTTGTTCTCTTCCAACAGCTTTTTGATGATGGTCACCAGGCTCTTGTTTGATGATTCAGCTAAGCCATTACCTTGTGGGTAATAGGCAGTTGAATGACCAAGTGCTATTTGATACCTCTGACAAAAATCAACCATTTTCTTGGATCCAAAAGCAGCAGCATTGTCAGTGATTATTTTCCTTGGACAGCCAAACCGAGAGAGGATATGACCTTCTAGGAACCTAATGATGACTGAATCTGTGGCATTCCTAGTAGGTATGGCCTCTATCCATTTAGTGAAGTAGTCTGTGGCTGTTAAGATCCATTTGTGTTGTGCAGAAGAAGCAGGGTGAATTTATCCTATGAAATCTAGGCCCCATTGCATAAAGGGACCTTCAACAGTGATGGGTTGTAGAGGTAAGGGGAGGAGCTTTCTTTTGCCTTCAAAAATCTGGCATTTGTGGCAGGAAATTATCATCTTATGGATGTCATCAAATAGCCTAGGCCAGTAGTAACCAGCTCTGAGTATTTTTTTTGCAGTGGCCTTCCATCTCAGGTGGCCTCCACACTCTCCTGCATGGAATTCTTGTTTAATCCTCTCTGCCTCATTTTCAGGCAAACATTTAAGCAATAGGCCATTTGGATTTTTCCAGTATAAGCCTTCATTCATTATGCAATAGCTTCTAGCTTTTAGCTTTAAGAATCTGGCCTTGGTCTTTGATAGTTCAGGAGGGGCATTGAGGTGTGTAAGCACATACAGAATGTCAGAATACCAAGGAGAGCTCTGAAACTTCTCTTCAACAGTGGGATCAGGTAATCCCTGCTGCTCATCCAAGGCATCTACCATGTTAATGTCTAGGGCTTGTAGATTTGATTCAGCCATTAGCTGAGCTAGGCCCTGACCTTTGATCAGTTTGGTGGGTTTTATCTCAAGGTCGTACTCTAAGATCATAGCAATCCATTTGCCCCTCTTCCCATCTGGGTCTTGGGACAAGATGTCTTTAACCACTATGTTGGGTACATAGGCTATGGTGTGGGAATGCAGTATGTACACCCTAAAGTCTTTCAAGGCCTTAACCAAAGCATAGGCCTATTTTTCCATAATGTTGTATTTCAAGGGTGCGTCTCTGAGTGCTTTGCTGCAGAAAGAAATGGGTTTTTCCATTCCCTCTGTATTTTTCTACAGTAGAATTGCAACTATCGTATGCTTGGAGGCAAATGAAAAAATTAGGAAATCTTTTGAGAAATCTGGGCTGATTAGGACAGGAGTCTGGGTGAGTGCAAGTTTAACTGATTCAAAATATTTCTTAGCTTCAACAATCCACTTAACTCCTACACCTTTCTTCAGCATGTTAGTCATATTTCTAAGGTTTTCAGCTAAGTTGGGAATAAACCTCCTGAGGAAGTTGATTTTCCCAATAAAGGACTGTAACTCCTTGATGTTTCTCGGGTGTGTGATTTGTAGTATTCCCTCAACTCTTTGTGGATCTATCCTAATCCCTTTCTCAGATATGATGTGGCCAAGAAGCTTACCTTCTTGCAGTCCAAATATAGTCTTTTTAGGATTCAGTGACAGACCAAACCTTTTACATTTTTCAAACACTCTTCTCAGGTGTTCTAGGTGTTCTTCCTCAGTCTTGGAATAGACTATTATGTCATCCAGATAGATGACAATGAAGTGTCCTATTTCATCTGAAAAAGCTATGTCCATTGCTCTTTGGAAGGTTGCACCAGCGTTCATCAATCCAAAAGGCATCTTTACATACATAAAGGTGCCCCATGGAGTGGTAAAGGCTGTTTTGAGTTGGTCTTCTGGGATTACTAAGACTTGGTTGTAACCTGAAAAACCATCTAGCAGGGAGATCCTTTTAGAACCTACTACCCTCTGAAGAATATGTTCCATTTTTGGCAAAGGGTAATTGTCTTTGAGTGAGGCTCTATTAAGATTCCTGAAATCTATGCACAATCTGATCTCCCCTGTTTTCTTTCTCACAGCCACTAGGTTTGATACCTAATCAGAGAACCTCACAGGCACAATTATACCTGCCTCATACATCTTCTTAATCTCTTTTTCCACTGCAGGCAATTGTTTTGGGTTTATTCTGCGAAGTTTTTGTCTGAAGGGCTTCTGATTTTCTTTCAAGGGTATTTTATGTTGTATGATGTTTGTGTCATAGGCCCTTAAGTCCTCATAAATCCAAGCAAACACATCAATGAATTCGTTGAATAGGTCAATGTATTTATTTTTCATGTTTGCAGGCAGGGACTTAGCCAATTTGATCATCTTGGGTTTATCTTCAGTGCCTATGTTGCATTCCTCGACATCATAGTCTGCATGTTCTATAGTGGGCTTTTTTGCTACATCATCGAAGTCAAAAAGGTCTTCTAAAGGTGCCAGACCTCGAGGTATGTTCTTATCCTTGGTCTGTAGCACCTCTACCTCCTCACTATCTGTGTTTTCACGTTTTTCGTTTGGATTTCCAATCTATTCGTTTAAAGTGTTTATTTCTATGTTACAGGGTGGTTCTTCCTCATCTGAGGATTCTTCACTTAGGCAGCTACTGTTAGATTTAAAGTCTGAATCAGAAAATTCAAACTCGTTTCTGCCTACCAGGAAATATTCAATCTGTTTATCACCCTCAAAGACCTACCAATATTTTTCATTGTCCGGCACTGCAGGTCTGAATTTGGTCTGAATGATAATCTGTTGGTTGCTAGGAGGCTTGTGATAAGAACTAGCCACACAGGCTAATCCATTTGCAATTTCGTTATGACCTCTAGGGACAAACACCAATTCGTATTCCACAAAAGTTTTCAATAGATCCATAGCGTCATTCTTGTATGCCCTCAGTCTAGGATGTTTTGTTGTATATCCACCATTCACCTGTTTAATGATCAGCTCAGAGTCCCCACGCATAGTTATCCTACGGGCTCCTAATTTCTTCAACAGGTTTAAGCCTAGGATAAGAGCCTCATACTCTGCAATATTGTTTGTACATTTGAAGTGCAGGTTGCAGGCATGGCTCTTTGCGTAGTCACTCTCTGTGTTATGTATCCACACTCCTGCTCCAGCAGTTATCTTGGTGCATGACTCATCGAAATTCATTTCCCATAAGGTTTCATTCTCGGATTTATCATCGTTTCATTCTTGGTGTGGTTTATGAACTTGTGAAGGGTGACTAATTGGCTGACTGCATTCTGTTTCAGGTTTGCTCTGGGTTTTTGTTTCAACGCACTATTTCGAGTTTTCTATATCATTCTCCTCCGAGTCTAGAGTAGCCATTATGTTAAATTCCATGGGCTCTGTTTCCTTGTTTGTATCTCTGTTTTTGGCCTCTAACCCTTCTGAGGATTCATCATTACAAAGGATAAAGGAGTCAAGGTCTGTATGTACAGAGTATAAAGGTGAATTTTCAGGCTTTTCGGGGCTACTAACCAGGAATTTCATTTGTGCCTCTCTGTACAGTCTTCTAAGTTGGCCAAAGATTTGGATTGTGGCATAGGCCCCATCCATCTGCATTGTGCCTTGCAGCTTGGCTCCCCATGATCTTGATAATAACATGCCATACTTGGGTGGCACATCTGCCACAACAACATCCATGACCATACACTTGGCTCGAATCTGGGTAAGGCTCACACATAGATCTTTGATCAGGCCAAGACACTTTACTCTACTAGAGTCAAATGAATATAAGTATTTATAGGGATGGGTTATCTCTAGGCCTAATCTTTCCATAACTATCTTAGACATCAGGTTGTGTGAAGCCCCAGAGTCATGCATTGCATTATGGAGGATCTTATCATGGATATTAAGACTGATATAAAAAGGGGGTACTACCCCTTCCTGAAACTTTCCTTCTATATTTGGACCAAACAGAAGGGCAGGTTGATCATCACTCAGATTTACAGTGTCATTGTTCTTTCCTAAATTTAATGCTTTCAAAATTTGGCCTTTATATACATCCTGAGTGGCCAGCTCAAAGAGTGGGAAAGAGATTTTAATTTTTGCAATCTCACTCTCCAAATTGAAAGTGGACTGACTCTTTGGAATGCTCGACTCTGTTTTTTTAGCCCCTATCTTAGTGGCTGAATCAGTGTGCTGATTCTCACTATGTACAGTGTTTGCGACAGTTTTATCAGGAGCACTAACTGCAATGCTAGTGCTGCTAGTTGGTTTACCTTGTTTATCAGTGTTTTGGTTGTCCTTTTCTTTGTTCTTTCCAAAACTCTCAGCTGCTGGCTTGTTACTTTCAGCAGTCACTTTAGAAGTTTTCTCAGGCCTTTTCTTGATGATAACCTCAGAAGCTTTTGGTTTGGCAGTGTCTAAGCTCTTTTTGTTTCTAAGTTCATATTTTTCTTTGACCTGCATCATGGCATTTTCAAATCCTAACCTGTAATCCTCAGATCCCAACCATTCCTCATCCCAATAAGCGGGTGAGGGTTGATCTTCTTTTGTGGAACAATTGTGGATTGGGTTTTCTACTTCAAACATGTTTATTGTGTCTCCCTCAGACTCTTCTACGATTCCCTCATCTTCATCGAGAAATTTCTCTTGGAATGGGGGAATACCTTGCTGATCTGATTCTCTTTGTCTGTTGGGGGTGGAATTGTTTCTTCTAAAGTTCTGATTCTGGTTATGGTGTTGATTTCTGTTTAAGTTACTAACTGTGACAACCATTTTTTCCATCATTTGTTGTAAATTCTCCATGTTTTTGTACATGCGGTCATTATTGGGGTCAGATGTGGAAGCTACATTGTCATCTCTATATGTTACCCTTTTCTCAGCTCTCAATCTTGCTTTTTTTTCAATCAGATTTGCCTCTACACTCACTGCTCATTTTTGCATGTCTTCCAATGTGTTGTAATCCCTCTCCCTAAGCTGGTAGGCCATGTCAACATCCAAACCTTCAGGGTATTTCACTAGGACCATACCTAGGGGAGGTTTCATGTGTGGAGGAAGAGCATTATAAATGCTGTTAAACCTTGTGGAGTAGGCCTAGACACTCTCTCCTACATTTCTTTTCAGGTTCTTGTATAATTCTAGGATTTGGAGAGGATTTTCCTTAACTTCCAATTTGTTTATGAAGTTCTGATATAAAGCGGGAAGGTCTTGGATACTATTAGGAGGTAGGATTTTGAACCATTTCTTCACATCATTTCCTAAACTCTGGGAAAATATTCTCATTTTGACTGTATCATCATCTATCTCCATGTAGTCAAAAGAATCTTCCATCCTATCTACATGGTGTTGGGCTGTGGTAGACTCTTTTGCAGTGAAGTGTGGGATCTTTGACTGATAATCATTGGGTAAGGGTACTAGAGGCTGAGGTAAAACCAGAGGTGCATACCAAGCTGCCATGATGATGTTTTGAAGAGGTAAAGGGTTCACTTGAGTAGTTGGTATATGGATGACAGGGATGCTAGGACCAGCAAAAGCTTGTTGGGCAGATTTAGGGTGGCAGAGCCCCAAGTTTTGAATGAAGTGAATATCAGGAGGTGTAGATGGAGGGGTCTCTCTGTCCCTAATGTGTTTACCACTTTGAGTTGGTGAACCAGGAGGCTCAAGGTCTGGCTGGTCTAGAGCATTGAATGACCTAGTTCTAGGTGAGTTGTTTTAAAATTCTAGGTCAAAAAGTGGGGCTAATAGAGCTGGGAAGTCTTCCGGTGCAGAGTTAGCTCTATGTATGTGGCTAGAAATAGTTGGTCTTTTTAGGTGCGGTGAGACTTCGAGGATGCTCTCGTGGTTGTCAACTATTTCGTGGGTTTGGGTTGGGATAAGCTCTTGTATGAATAGTTCTCAAGCCGAATGTTGCTTACTAACCAAACAAAATTTAACCCTACTTGTTACTTCTATTATGGTTGATGTTGTCTTGGAGGTCGGTCTCCTGAGTCTTATGTGAACCAAGATAATCAGCAGTTTCCACGGAATACCAAGGAGTCTTCTTTGATCTTTTAGGAATTATGGAGTCGCTGTGTGGAGGGTTTAGGATGTCAAGGGTACACTCATTCACCACAGTTTTATCGATATCCTCTTTTCAAGGTCAACTTCAAACAACAAACTCTAACCAGAGATTGAATGGGAGGGCTTTTACCAGATATGTCACTCCTTCCGAAAGAGGATGAGATCCTATACGGGAGGCTACCGTCCTTTCCGCATCATCTAAGAGTGCTGGGAGAAACACAAAAAACAAGATGAGGTTGATATGTGAATAGGAGTGTTTAACCTTCAACTTAACCAGAAATTCAGGTTTTCTGAGGTTCTTATGATGTGGTAAGATGAAAAATAATTGTGAAGTTCCCCAACGGGAGTTGCCATTATGTTGTGGGGTTCCCATGCCTGGCTACTGCAAGACCAAAAGATGAGACAACATCAAACCACTTTCGACTCTCAGATCTAGCCCTCCGTGGTCCAAAGAGGGATCTCTATGATTTTTAAAGGTAATGTCTTTGAAGGTAAAGTGTTTAAGATATTAGCTAGTTTATAGGCCTGTAGGTTTGTTCGTTTGATTGTTTGTTTGGTTGTTGGTCATCGTGAAAGAAGGGTTCAATGTAAGACAAGGATGAGCAAAGAGGATTTAGGGCAAGAGAGAAGTATTCCAGGGAGATTCAAGACCATTGGGAAATGGAGTTAGGAAAGGGTTTACTTTGCTATTCAATGTGCAAAGTTTTCGCCTGGGCTAGTCATCTAAAACATTGGATCTTAAAGATGATAGTGTGGTATGGAATGGTAGGGGAGGAGGAAACAATAAATATTTAGATCAACAAATTTATATACCTAAGATCGTAGAGAGACTTTCAACTCTCAATGCTTTGCCTCCTGCCTTTGAGGGATCTTAGAAAGGTTCAATTAATTGAAAAGGATCCTAGTGAGATAGAAATTGTGGTTCTAGACCTCCCAATGTTCCCCAATTCTTTCAATTAAATCCTAACAAGAACATCTAAGAAATCGCATTCATTTAATTCATACATCGCCTAGCAAGAAATAACATCCACTACACCGGTTAAATCAACTCGAAATCAATTCTTAGATAACACATTTAGTAGAAAACATCAAAGGCAAGGAGAGCAGAAACATAGGGTGCCTAACAAATTATAAATCCTATGCCGCATTTATGATGCGAAATCCAAGAGAAATGAAATGAAACTTAATGTAAGTTAAACACAAATACAGAGATAGAAAAACATCACCTACGTTTAGATCGGGGATCCAAAGAAATGTGCTTGCCATATTAAAAAGCAACACCAGTCAAGTACAACATTGCTAATAGTTCGATGCTCACCAGAAAACATCTTCCTCAAAATTCTCTATCTTACAACTTTACACAGACAATATCTCAAAAGAAACCGCTTTGCACTTTCCGATAACCGATCAACAACCTTTACAATGAGTTCTTCTGAATTTTATAGCCGAAAGGTGAGCAGTAGGAGGTAGGTGAAACACTAAATGAAACATTAAAACTTAAAGAAAGAGGGCCTGCCCATAGCTTTAAATCCCGTGTGACATCCATGCACTCCTTTGGACGAAGGAGCGATCTTCTTCAAAGCTTCCATTTTACTCCGGTATGGCTCAAATTTCGTACTTTGTCGCATCGTAGTACTCGTGAACCGAATAAAAATAAATCAATGATTCAAGTCTCGCCATGCTTTGTAACTAATGCTTCGATAGTGTAGGATCAAGTGGTCGTGGTGGGAAATTTCTTTAGGAACACGATATAGAATAAAAGCTTCATGGGCACTATGTCCTTTATGGGGAAAACATTATGCTGATGTGAAAACCCCGATATACATAAATTTCTCATACAACTGTACCCTCTATGTGCTCCATGATGTCTTCGATCTAGTGTTTTGATGGCCTGGGAAGGTTTCATGCAGCTTAACCTCGCTCTTTAAATGGCCGTCATATCAATCACCTTCCTAGGCTTTCAGCTTCATTACTTCGAACTCGCATGGTCCTTCCCGCATTTTTTGGCCGCCGTAATAAAGACTGTAATCATGGTGGCTTTCACCACCCGATAACCCCCCCCGCAAAACACAAAAACTTGTTAAGAAAATGTAATGCTAGGGACGCTTGATGGCCCGCGAGATGGTGATGCAACCGTGAGGAATGGCGAGAAATGTTGTGGAAAACTTGGCAAGGTGGTGGAAACAATGGGAAATACAAGTAGGAAGGTGGAGTGATGGAAAATCAATGAAAACCTTAAATATCGACCTTGAATGGAATATATATGAAGGGACGGCGAATATACGAGATGGAAGCGTGGAAATGACGGGCTATGACGGCCGCGCGCGGGCGTGCGGTTAAATAAGAGGGACCTATCTGGTCTCGTGAGGAGATCAACGGTGGAGGACGCGTCGTGAGGGTAAAGGCACAGTGGGCTGTGTGGGCACGGCCGTGATTAACTTTCATGCAACTTCGTGGCATGCCGACCGGTCGGATGACCCGCCCTGCATCTAGACGCGTGTATAACGATATCACGTCGGATCTTTGGACGAACGATAACGCGCGATGGAGGGCGGTTTATGAATAATAGTACGGTGAGCCACGCATCAAGCGTGGATGAGTGGAATCACCGTAAAAAGGGGAAAATTGTCTCGCTCTCTTCCTGCAACAGGCGATGGAAACCGACGGTTTCGAATAGAGCACCTGACGGGACCACCGGGATCGTGTACCGTGAGCCTTCTGGATCAACGGTTAAATGGATGACGGATTTGCGATCGGGGCGGCGAATGTGTAGAATGGTGGACGCCGTGGGATCATGACGACCGTCCGGACCGTACGTATCGATCGCTTTAACCGCTCCCGATACACATTTTCAATAAGCGCCTTTCGCCTTGGCGCCCGGTCTCGCACCGGGTCACGTGAAGGAAAACGTTAAGGGGGGTCGTCCTGGCGGGGCTAAGACCCATATATGTCAACATGTGGGTTTTTTAACCTTATCAAAGGTACTTGAGGCTAGAAAGGGTAAATCTGGGAAGGGAATGAGGTGGTTTGGAGACCAAACAAGGGTGTGGGTATGGTTTGAAAGAGATTTGGGATGGTTTAGAAGGATTAGGGGAGGGATTTTGGGGTGGAAAGGAGGCCTAGAAAACTTGAGTAAAGGGATGAAATGGAAAATCCTACAAAGGGTACAAGGGGAAAAGAAATCTTCAGAGCATAATTTGTCATCATCAATGAGGCTATCGGGACCGAGAATCACAGAGGAGAATAATCAACGGCATGAAGCATGAAGAGGTTTCAAGGATGATGTGCTGTGGGAAATGCATTCTTTGAAGGTCAAGAAAACAACTTAGCCCCCGCTTGCTTGTCAAGAAATTTATGGGGGGCTAACATGAGGATAGAGTGCAACTGGCTGGGCCAGGGGACTACTGTGCTGATGATAACTACTACCTTGGCGAGGTCAACCATCAATCCTTGTCACCGTACTATGTGGCCTAGCAAGATCCCAAAGGGTACGCAAATATGCACTTCTTAACAGGAAATCAAAAGTTTTCTATAGGCGTCCAACATCATGATGTTTGAGACGTTTCTTACCAACCCGAATACTATCTACTATCAAAATATACCTCCAAAAACTTGTGATGAACTCTCAATATCGCGACCACCACCGAGCCTAAAAGATGGCAGGGCATTCTTGAGTCCAAACGGCATGATAGTGTATTGGAAAGATCTCATTCAAAGGGCGAACGTATTTTTGTTGCGATCTTCAGTGCGATTCGATCCGATGGTAGCTCAAGAACCCGTTCGTGAACAAGAATGCTTCCCGCTTCCCCATGCTATCAAGGATTTCATCCGAGAATGGTGAAAGGGATCATGTACGTTGTGCATCATTCAATTTGCGCAGTCAACACAGTATCCGTATCTCTCCTTTAGTCTTTTTTCCCCGAACTCACCACGTATCTTACCTAGTATGACCGTTGACCGGTTTGATGATACCTCGCATTTATCATTTTTTCAAGTTCTTCCTTGACTTTCTTCTTATACTTGGGGCTCAATTGATAAGGGCGCCGGTTATGGGGGCACACATCCTGTTTTAAAGTGATGTGCATGACCCCTAGGTCCCCGTAATCCCTTGAGTTCCAGAATTTTGTCGAAATAGGTCTGGTATTCTGCTATGAGGAGTTCTGCGGATTCTTCCAATAGTATCATCATCCCGTAGTCCTCAATTTTAGCTAGCTTAGGTTGCTCCTACATTCCAATGTTGACTTCTCGTAGCTTAAGAGGCTTAGTGGACATTAGCGGTCTATAGTGGGGGTCCAACAATTGCAGGCTCTCCCTCCGACTTCGAGATATAGATATTTCGCGGGTCTTCATCACCTTCCTCCATTTAAAAAATTGCGAGCGGATAACATCTTGACCGTTGCCTCCCACGCTGTTCTATATGCCGCACGAGGGCGTGAGTCATCAAATACTAAGACATCTATATCCCGTAGGGCTTCGTCGAGTGCCTCCGTCTCACCCTATCAACCCGAACGTCCCTAAAAACTGGCCCTTCAGGGTTTCCTAGTGGCAGTGTGCGTTGTTGTAGTTCTACATCTAAATACCATGTGGTGGGGATTGGCCCCAAGGCATGAATGAACAGTGGGACCTATTCGTCCGTAGTTATTTCGCACCATTCCTCCATCCATGCAGATAAGGCATCAGCAAGTTTCCTAGGCCAAGGTCTTCACGTGTGAACCGGGTTCAAACCTCAGATTCATCATCTTGCGACATTCCTCCCAATCCTTAAACGTCCCCCAGAGTTTCCCACCACCCTCAGACAGGGGTTGCGCGCATGGCTAGGGTAAGTGCCCACATCCTTTCGCTCCCTCGTACTCGCCCAAATGTTTGCAAAACTCCTTAATACTACTCGTAACCGTAAAAATAGGGTAGTTCTCTTGCTCGAGGAGATACACCGGAAGCTCTTCGTGATTCTAAGATATCGCAAAGGCAGATACATCATGTAACCGATTCTCAATTTTCCATCTCCCCGTCGCAGTCGAGAGGAATTCACTATCCTTTTTCCTTAAAGAAAGCACATCATCAACTATAGGATTGATCCAATCCTCATCCCTAGCGTTGTAGCTAATTTATAGATGTGATCCATTCTCTTCTTCGTGCAATGGTTCTATATACCACTTTCCTTCCGCAGGTCTAGTGGGATTATCACCCTCGTACCCTCATTCTAAAAACCATGCTCATTTTCTTTAAGTTGATAATGGCCTCCCATGTCTATCGCCCAATCCAGTCCTTAAGCATAGGATAAGGTTCGTTGATCTTCCACAATTTGAATTACCTCAAAGTTGGCGCATACCTTAACTCCTACGATCTATCATAACTGTGACAGCCTTCCCAATGGTATGATCTTTTATTGGTTAGCCATGCACAACTATATAGTATACCATCTGAGCTAGGCTCTCCCATTCACTCGATTGGAAGTTTTCTTTGGGCAAGACGTTCGCATTTAACCCCGTATCCACAAGATGATCTCGCCGTTAGCCGCATTTCAGCCGCGCTTCGTGCTTGTACAACTTGTGAACATCCCTAACCTCTCGTAGAGGTCGCCTTTTTCGCCAGCCTGTCTATCAATATTTGAAGATTTTCTATTGCCTTCTGTTCGATAACAACTTCATACATGCTTGTGGTAGTCATTTAACTTTGTCGTTTGCCTAGGTTTGGTTGGAGCCTTGGAGGTAGATGCCTCATCCTTGAAAGTCCCCGTGGGCCGCGATGTGCCAGTTTCTTTCTCCTTCTCGCAGGTCCAGGCTTTCCCTATTTGATGCTGTACTTTCTGGGACAAGGGGTTCAACCACAACTTTCTCCTCCGCTTCTCTAGTAGCCATGCCATTGCGCATTATGACATTAATACTTGGTCCTTCATCCTCGTTAGCCTCCGCCTTAACCCTCTTTCACATTCTTCATAAGTGTCTATTGTTTTTTCCTACATATTTTGCGATCGTAGACTAGACAATCTTCAATCACATGGTCCAATTGTCGACAATATCGTTAAGATTGTCATGCAAGGTTCAGCATACCGTTGCCAAGTTCTCATTTCTCCACAGCTGTAACAAATCAATTGCCCTCTTCCGACCTATGCCTCCACCTCTCCCCCTCCCCCCCCTCGCTCTCTCTACGGGGAGCCTTTGCTTAAGGGAGAGTGGTGAAGCATGTGCCCGTACCTTGTATAGGTTTCAGCTCATCATTAAGTCATAGGTCCGATGTGTGCTTATGTTCGTCATGTCCCATATATGAGTAGAATCGACACCATTGTTGCTTTAATTCTAGAACATACGCACCAAGATGGGGGTAAGGTTGGTATCATGTATTCCGCCTACGAGACAAATAACGCACCATAACGTTGACCACTTGGTCCCACATCCCCTTTGGGATGCAATGTGCCAGGCCCCCAAATTCGCATGTAGTCCACTAGGAGGGGACACTAATCCTTGGTGTGGCCAAGACGCCCAGATCTTATGCACCATATGTGTGGGCTAGCTTCATTTCCCTCTTTATGTAGATCTCCGATTTCAAGGTGCATTACCTCCAAATTGTCTCGAATTTGCCGCACCCCAACCGGGGCATCGTCCCTTGAGCAAATTCTAGTTTCATAGCAACCTCCAAGGCTTTCTCTTGTAAAACCCAATTGCCCGCTAACCCATAGGTCCACGCAAAGAGGTAGCATCATAGCGATAAACCATTCCGTGCCGCCTATCATCATACTAAAATTCTCCATCTCCTCGATAACCTTTTTTAACTCGCCGATAAGCTTCCCATACGTAGTCGGTGGTCCCCGTCTAAAGTATTTTGTGCCGCTTACTAGTTGCGAGTAGGACTTAGGCTTCCCATAATTGTTGTTTTAAAGCTTTATTAATCTCTTGAATGACGGATCCACATGTTGGCCTACGTACCCCATATACTAGTCCAAGGCCCATCCTTCAAAGGCGAGATACCGCGCGCTCTTTACAACACCGGTAGCCACATTCTCTGCGTACCTCCATACCGATTCGCTTACAAACCAAAATTGGTCCATATCTTCATCTCCTACACCTTTCAAGGTGGGTAGCTTCATGTGTGTGGCCATATCTTTCCGGCGGGCGGAGGTGTGGGTGAGTTCTTACCTTTATGCCGACTTGAAGGTGTAGCTAGAGGACTATTTCCCGTGTGTGCACGACTCTCTTAATGGATTGTGTAGATGGATCTATCCTCTCGATTGGTTCGTAGTACTTACCACTTTGTGTTGTACTTTCGCTTCCGATTCGGTGTCATTCATTCTAAGGTGGCCGCATTTAATGCATTTTTTGCACAAGAATATTTTGCATCAGCAACATAAAGAACACAAGAACTTACCTCCGAAACCTTGAAGAACCCCGCTCGGCTTCGAATAGATATGAACCGATCGACCGCAAATTCTCGTTACAAATCCCCCTAGCACATTGTCCCCCTAATGATCTATCGTACGGTAATCGTGTTGTCGATTTTCTCCAATTTTTGAATCAATTCCGGCGGTCCATTGCGTAACTTGATCGTCCTTCCAACACGTCCGAAATTCTACGTAGCCTTACTAACCACTCCTAAGCTCGTGTGCAAAATTTACAAAGAAAATTTCATAGACTTCGATGGAGATGTACTTTTTCTTCCACTTCTCACCGTTAGCTTCGTGCTACGATTCTCCTTTACGTAGAATTCCTAAATCAAGGTTTTCTTCAAACCGCCAGCTCTTCAATTTCCAACCTCTGTGTCTCCACGACCTCGCGTGGCATTACCCGATCTCTCTCTCAAAATGCTCCCGGTCGACAACGGAACCATTTGTTGGTCAAGGGGTCTTGACTCAAGTTTGGAGGTTAAGTTTTACAACAAACCCCTATACCATCGTCTTGGTGAATGACCTACTTTCGTAGGCCAAGGTCTCACATGAAGTAGTATGGGAGGGTGTTAGAACCAAGTTTCCACACCCTCGGGAGAGAGTAGGTAATTTAAGGTAAATCTCCATGTTGTAGCTTATTAGGTTCGCCTGCAATGAGTTTATTCGCAATTTCTTAATAGCTGTAATTAGCACATAACCATAAGAAAGCTATTATCATCAATAGATCTAATCAATACATTCGCATCCACGTGCGCATCAACAAATACTATCACGTATCATTATAATCGTTAGCCTAATTCTAGATCATAGATACATTCGCAACTTAACTAAATATCAACATGATGCGTCTAAAGCCAGTGAAACACAATCAATCCGCATAACAAAAAGATACATTAAATATATTTCACATTCATTAGTATTAAAGATCCACTTACAAACCAAAACACGGCCCGCGCACGCCTCTACAGGTCCGCACATTGCAGATCGAGGATCTCCACGCCATTACTGTAACCTAGCGGGGTCCGCACACGTAAGGACCGAGGATCTCCGCGCACACAACGCAGAGTCCTTACCCAAAAAAACCCAAATGTATCTTAACAATTCACACGTAGCATCAAATTTCGCGTGTTACTTACTTCTATCGCACCCAACTATCTATCTATTTATAATATCGTAGCTCTCGTTATCCTATGGTTCCAGTAAACCGTGTTTGTGTACCCTAGAGCTACCCTTTAACCATTACAAAACATTAGGGCTTTGACCCACCCCAAAACCCCTACGCAGGATCGATTATGACAAAATCATACAAAAAACGCAGTTAGGAACCTTGTTCCAACATGTTTTAATAACCAACCCTCGATCCATTTTCAATCTCAAGAAATTTCTTCAGTTACACCCGGGCTCAGATATGAAAGCATTTTGGAGCGTTACATCAAGCAAACATTTCTATAATTATATGTTTAATCTATTTGGGTCCTCGAATAGAGAATGCCCAAATTTGTTTCTTACATTAATATTTTTACAAATTGGTTGTTATTTGTGTTCCCTTGGATGGTGGATTCTTTCGGATCTTCAATAAGACCAACAAGGACTTGCAAATGAAGAACATGACTATTAGAAGCCACAACCGAGTGGTGAAAAGCTTCATAAAAATCAAGGAAGAATAAATGAAATGAATTTTTCATTTTCGTACGTATTACGGCTACCGACTTGAGTCTAAGAAAGGTTGTGGAAATTGTACTTTCGGGATCATTTTGTTTTGATGGTCATGTATCCTACAACTACATCAAGTTTCTTAGAATAGACAAAATCATAAGAAAAATATGATAAATTGTATTTTTTGTCACAAAAACACAATTAGTTGAATGAATTCATCAGTCGGTGACACAATAACTCCCTTCTCAAATGTGATATACTCGACCGTACAATTTAGTGTTTCGATCGTCAAATTCATTCATTTATAATCCCGAGTTTCTTCCAAGGCACTCCTACTCCCAATCTAGGGGAACTTAGACAAGATGTTGTGGTGATTTTCTAGTGCATGTGCATGTATATTCTCCTCATAAATCATATAGATGGTAACAATAATAATGAGGCAAGGTGTAGTTGAACATCTCAATCTCGGGTCACCCATTCCCAAGTGTTCACAAAAGGAGGGATCTACAGGGGAGTGGTACAAATTGACAGCCAGGATTCGCAACCTAACTAATTTTCAGCTGAAGTGACAAATCTCACATATATAGACTTTCAATATTGATTATGGATATCTTCTTTTTCTCGTATAAATTCTAGGCTTGAAATGGTGAAAGAAAATGAACCAAAATGTCGTGGGAAACTTCCATGCAAATCGGTATATCCTTGTGTCGATTATTTCTTAATTTGTTTAAACTATTTGGATGGCTCCGTTCATGGCGAGATGACTTTCCAAATGTTCCATTCCTTCGGTGTACCTCTCGCACCTTTAAGAGAAATTGCTAGTTTAATCTTTGTGATTGTTATTTAAGTCCTTCGCGCCGATCAATCCTCAAACTTACCATTTATCCGCTTCTAATACCTGAAAATATCTGCAAACTTCAAAAAATCAAAAAAATTGCTAAAGTGTCCACCCAAACCGTCAAGAAAAAAATTTCCACATAATTTATATCTCAAAATTTCATACAACCATAGCAAATATTTTCACATTTTCACAAGAAGTAAACCTTAACATCTGCCCATAGCTAGTGGTCATACGACTTTCGTGAGAAACTAACATAAATGAAACGAAGACTTTGACAAGTGCTATCATTCAATGTGTCAGGTAGTTTGCCTGACATAATGTGTCAGGGTTTCAAACCCTTATTTAATGTGTTCGGACTTCTAGTAGATGTTTCGTACACTCGTCTTTTTATGCCTCGTTAACTTTCGAAGAAACCATAGACATAAGACTTTGTTTAACGCTCTCAAGGTAACTTTTTGTATTTTTATAATGTAGATTTTTTAATTAATATTGACGAAATTTTTTTTAATTATTAAAGTAAAAGTTATAAGTTTAAGTTCTATTTTTTGAGATATTAAATTTATTTTACATTATAATTATAATTATAATTTAAATAATAAAACAGTATGATTTAAATAATAAAATATGATGATTTTATTAAGATTTATAAGCTTATCTTAATGAAAAAACTAAAGAATCACCTCGTTAGGGTACGATATTCAAAAGAATACGTCCACATTGACATTTTCACAGTGAAATGGTTCATATAAACTCATACTTGAAAAAAAAAACAATTTAAATAGGTGATTTCTTTAATTGATTTTGAGTCATTAGAAATTGGGAAAATTATAATTTTAAGTTGATAATTTTACTTAATATAAATATTCAAAAATCTTGTCACCAAATTTAGATTAGAAACAAAAAATCACTTAAACTACAATCTTATAAAATAATAAAACATACTAAGAAAACAGTCACATTATTAAATGCGTAACCTACAACTATATCATATCATTTTCATGCAATCCTATCATATCATTTTCATACATGTATGTATTTGTTGAAATTAGATCCATAACCAAAAGAAAAGATGATGAAGTGCAACCAAACTTGCTATATTGTTTTTATTCACAGAATCAAAGAATAGGACTTGGAAGCATAATGTGAATTTATTTTTTCTCTTCCATCTAAACATTTTAGATTTAACGTTTCGAAAATGGTAGGAAAGCATGTAAATATATTTTCCTTTATGCTTTATTTCTTAGCTGTTTTTAAAAATTTTAGATTTAAGTATTTTTTTTTTTTAAATTTTAAATTATTATTATTATTATTATCATTGCATGTTGTAATTTAATAGGTAACAAAGTCTATTATTATATTTATAGATTTTCTCATGGGAAAAGTGTTAGGTAGTTTACGTAAATTTGATTTAGTTAAGTTATTAGTGATTTTCAAGTTCCAAGTTCTTGACCCGTAGTATTTATGTGTAATATAAAATATTTAAAGAGAAAAAATAGTCCAAGTAAATTTGTCTTAATGGTGATGGGGATCCCAACTAATGGTGTCTTTAGACACCACCACTTCTCTCGCCATTTATCTACAACCGTACGTAGCTTGTGAATATCAAAGTTGTGTTAAAGTTTTTGTGTGTTGATTAGAGCACGATTATGAATTGCGAGGAGTCGAGGAGAGGCAATCACTAAAGATGTTGGAAATAATTGCTGGAGAGTGTCGAGGTTATTATTTCTAAAGTTTGAAAGAAGTTAAAGTGAGGTATGGGCATTAATGGAGCCAAAACATGAGCCTTTAATCTTCAAGAAGAAAAAATTCCCCTAGAAGTGAAGACGATGATGGCAACGACCGAAAAAGGCACGAGGAAGTTACCTGTGCATGGTTTCATCCAATGATTTCTATGAGAAGGGTACCTCGATGGATATGGTAGCAAACCATGGTGTGTCCATCGTACCTTACATAATGAGTCGATGGCCATGGAGTCAATGGATGTAGGGGAGTTGTTACCCCACACATGATATTCCATAAAAAATAGTCAAGCCCTAGACGGAGTTAGAAACCACCTTATTGATGCAAAAATGATATGCCTTTTGGCACGAACTAGGAAGAGGTGCCAAACCTTGTATTATTGTAAGGTGGGGGAATGAAACCCTCGAAGTCCTCCATCCAATGCCACCGATGATTGGGACACTCTACAAGAGAAATCACATAGAGAAGGAAATGGTAATGAGTAGGGTCATCCATGGGGGAGAGGCGACAAACAATGAGGGAAGAGGCAACAATGGTGGCTACATGATTTCTTTGCATCTACTTTAAAGGAGTGACATAATTTCCTCATGGCATGCATTCCGACATAGAGGAGAAGTTGTTTAGTGGGGTAAAAACCCCAAGTGTTGTGTTGAGGCTCAAATGTGGCATTGTCGATTGAGTGTTTCATGTTGCATTTGCGTTATGTGTGCAAATTCGGCTTATTTAGATGAGTTGTGGCTACATTATGTCTATGGATGATAGTTAGAAGCAAAGCATAGCACAATGGTACGTCATCAAAGCCATAGAGGTGAAACATGTTCCTTAGTTGAGCTAGAACGATAAGTTGGTACATGGTTAGAAGCATCAAAAAAAGAGTATTGATAGGGTTAGCATAGGATGTGGTCAAAGATTTGGGCGAGTAAAACCTAGTAGCAAGATGAGTTGTAATAGACATCGCCATTCGGGAAGGTGTATGAACTATATTCCAAGGATGATTCTACAATAGCTTTGCAAAGAGTGATTTGTTTGAAGATAATGAAGTGATACAGGAAAGAGAAACTAGGACATGACTACCTACCGAACCACCATGAGAGAAGCGCATATAAATGAATGAGCAATAATATTGGCATGGTTGTTTGTCCGGGACATTAGCTCAAGCATACTGCTATTGTGAGCACCGTACAAGTAACAATAATAATGGGAATTGGATAGGTCACGTGAATGCAAATCATGTTGAGATCCCGTGTCAACGTATGGATCAAGAAAGATATAAGAGAAAGAGAGAGAGGTGACATAGAAAATAGAAAGAATGAAGATGAATTCAATGGTGTTGAAGTTTAGCGAAGGATCAAATGTGTGATTAGAGCTGCGGTGGGCTTGATAACGCTAGTGGTGTGTGAAAACCCTAAGGTGTTTTGGTCCATGTTAAGAAATCCTGCCATAGGAAGGAGTATTCCCCAAGGAATTTGGAAGACCTATTTTTCAAGCATGGGCATATGTGTTGGTGGCCAGAGCACGTGATGACTCAAGTTATGGAATGAATCACTTGGATAGGTGCGGAGGGTGGTTGGTTTACTCATATTCTAGCTTGAGGCCGGGGTCAGACCTTAAGACTTTGATTAGGGTATACATGTAGTGCAGCGTTGGCACATGGAGTTATCAAGTTGTGGAATAAACCAATTGTATAGGTTCCAAGGTGGAAAGTGTAATGGTATCCTAGCTTAAGGTGGGTGGGGGATGTGATATTATCTCAAATGATATGGTTAAAGAACAAATGCATGAAAGTGGGTCTGTATCTTAGGTAACTAGAGAATACAACGACTAGTTACCCATGCATTTCAATATGGAATGTTTTTTAATATGGACTTTGTGAGTGATTGGGACCAGGTTAATATTCCTAAGTCAAGTTTTTTTTTTTTTTTTGGGTGGGGGGTATTTTTATGTTTTTTTGGATTTTATGCATGATATAATTTAATATGTTAACAAAGCATGTAGTAGGTAGATCCTCAGATGGATGGAACTTACCATGGGTAAAGTCTTAGGGTATTATAAACTTGACTTGCTAAGTTATCATCATTTTCGAGCTCTAGGTTATCGACCCATGGTATTCATGTGGAATATAGATTATTTAAAGGTGAAAAGGTTGTAGGTGTTTTCCTAGTGGCTATCGTGGGACCCTCCCAAGACAATGTCTTTAGACACCACCACTTCTCTCTATTGTTTATCCCGAAAACTAGTATCAAAGTCGGTGAATATCAAAGTTGTGGTTGAATTTGTTGTGTGTTGAGAGCATGGTTATGTTTATTGGAGCATGGTTGGCGAATCTTCGTGATTTGAGGAGAGGAAATCACCAAGCGTGTTGGAAAGAATTGTTAGAGAGTGCATGATTTGTTATTTCTAAAGTTTGGAAAGAAGATAAAGTGTGGTGCGGGAATCCATGAAGCCAAACCATGAGCCTCATTCTTCCTAGAAGGAAAACACCCTAGAAATGAAGGTGGTGATGGTGAGGTCCGAAAATGTATGAGAAAGCTCTAAGGTTGGGCTCCCAAATTGTTCTAGTAACTAAGAAATCGAAGAACAAATTCACCGAGGATATACATCCTCTCGCTTTAAAGTTAAAAGGTCTAGCCTCCCCTTCACCTCAGGGGGAATTCCTTTGTCTAATCATAAAGTAAATAAGTTTTATTCAATAAAAAATCAAATAAGGCCGCTTTAAGGATAAAATAATCTTAATTTTAAAATTGAAATTTAAGAAAAAAATAATATGGTAGGGTTTATAATAACTCTAAAATTTATTAAAAACAAAAATATCATTTATCACTAAAAATGAGATTGAAAATATGTATCATACTTCGTACATAACATTATGGTTAGTAATAAAATTAAAATCATAAGAATGACAAAAGGAAAAAAAACAAAACAAAACATGTTGACTTATTTGTATCTAATGGGAAGTGCATTGAAAACCATATGATATCGTACTTATATTATTTAACTCCGCAACAAGTCAATTATAATAGTGACCATATGATATCATAAACTTATATTATTTTAACTTGCAATAAGTCAATTATAATATTGACTTAATTATTTTTAAATAGTATATATTAGAGAAAAATAAATCAATATTATGTATGAAGGATTAAAAATTGATCATGTCATATCATTCTTTATCGATCACATATGTGAGTAAAAGAAACTACAATGAAAAAAATAATAAAATAAAAGAAAGAGAACTGGTATGAATTGATGCTCAAATTAAATGTGCAAACAAAGCATAGATAACATATATGAGTATGTCTTCAACCTGGAACATATCCTTCAAATTCAATTCAAACCCCTTAAATAACATGTATTTAAAAGAATTTAAATCGACTATGTATCCAAGATTCACCGTATTATTAAGTCAAATAAACAATATTGCATGCTTTACCAATAAATATAAGCCCTAAATGAACAAGAACACATAAAGATAAAAACAAAATGAATTATGATAACATAAATAAATTCTTACTAAGCCACAATGTAAAAAGGCCACCTGAACAAGTATGTTATGGTTTCAAATAAGTTTCCATCTCCCAAGCCTACCAACCTCTAGTCTCTCAAAAACTCCTTGATGATCAATTACATTCATTATATATTTGTGGTTGTTAGTTTCCCCATTCGCCTTTGCAACTTCCCTAATATAAAATTAGATTAATAACATTAATACCTATTTTTCCTTAAATGAAAAACATAATCCTTTTATTTAATTATTTATTTTCAAACCTTCAACTGATCTCACATAGTCACCAGATTGAGGAAATACATAACTCAACTTTTATTGCACTAATCCCGAAATCCTCAAAGACCAATACATCTGTGATCTCCAAATTTTCATATCCTTGTGCAATATTACATATAAAATTATCTCTAAGACTATTGTTGAGAGCATCAAAGCAGTTTACTTCCGTACACATCATGTAGGAAAAAATATGGTTTTCTACATAACATACTTAGACATGAAGTTGTTGCCTCCACGTTGTAGATCACACACTCCATCCATATGAAGAAAATGGAGGAATTAGTGATGAAAATCGACCTTTGAAAATATTATGATTGTGTTGATTAGGCATTTCTATGACTTGTCCTTAAAAAATTTGGGCTCACAAATTTATCCATAGAATGGGATCATGGGTGTGTCAACAATGAAAAATTTATTGTTCTCATTAATGGGATGCCATCGTGTTTCTTTAAAGAGTAGTGGGGCCTCCAAACGTAGGGGTGTGCTCTATTCCCTTTATTATTTATTCTAGTCATGGACTACCTTAGCCATAAGTTTAATTTTTTTTTTGTCCTGGGATAGACTCTTTAAGGGCATAAAGGTCATGTAGGAACGAAGGCCTCACATAATTTATTTATTGATGACATATTTGTATTTGGTATGTTACAACTTGCACAAATGCTGGTTATATCTTCGTGACATCTTTGAACATTTTTTCCGGGCATCCAAGATGACGGTTAATGGGGGGAAATCTAAAATTCTACATTCATCCGTGATTCGGCTCAGCTATTACTTGTGTAATTAATGCATTCAACTTCCGATACGGTTAAGGTGTGGATGGTTTTAATTTATCTTTGGATTCCATATGAAAGAAATAATTACACCGTGGCGGATTGGCGTTTACCGAGAAATACAGATAAAACCTACTGCGGGATGCCGTTGTTTACTTTTGGGGGGTAGATACATTCTCGTACAAGTGTTCTTATAGAATTTGGCGATATTGGACCCATATTTACATCCTTCGGTGCCCATCATTAAACACATTCAATATATCATGGCTCATTTCATTTGGGGGGATAGTGAGGTATAAGGAAAATACCACTTGACTAGCTCGTAAAGTGTTACGGTCTCGAAAGAGATGGGGGGATGGGGATTATTGGATATTGATTTGTTTGGGAGGGGATTTGTCAGATGAAATATCCGTCAATTTTAGATATCAACGTTTAGGGTAGTTACGGGATATCAACAAATTTAAATATTTGCAGGGAAGAAATGTTGAGGAACCAGACGACGGGTAAACTCGGGGAGAAACAAAGGGTCACACATTTGCCATAGTTTTAAAAACATACGACATTATATTTGAAAAGGTTTACTGTCCTTTTCAAGGCAGGGAGTACATAATTATCCGTTGAAATTACTCTATTGGGCCGCTCGGTGACAGAGGTACCACCTTCCGAGCTTTGGGTGCAGAATCGGTGTACCAGCCGCTTACCATTTTGTTTGCATGTACTAACCTCGCCGCAAAGAATTTTTCGACGCAGAAATTGGAGGAAATTTCGACTCCGAAATTTCATAAGCGATGAGAAAAATCCCGCATCACATTTTTGCCAGACAAAGTCGCTAAAAATCTGGGATCTGTGAAACTCTTAGGGCTACGGATTTAATAAAAATCCCGCATCACAAATTGATGACGCGCAATCACCTTGGCACGCGGAATTTTTATGAAAAAGGGTTAATTCTTACTGGGCGTCCTAAGCCCAATTGGTCAAAGGTTGTTTTAAGGTTTGTTTTAAAAAACGTGCGTACAAGTCAACATATATATATATATATGTTTTACATATATATGAACAGCACTGTTCTCAAAGAAAGGAGGCCGTGTCATAGTAATTTTTTTTATTTTAGTTTTTATTATTTTGTTTTTAAGTTTTTAAAATAGTTTTATTTAAAATAGTTTTTTTTTATATATTGTAAAAAAAAAAAAGTGCTTTAGTTATAAAGATAGATAAAAAAGGGTCTCACTGTGAAAAATATTGTAAGTTTTTGAATTCTTTTTACAATGTTATATAAAAAGACATATACAAAGACAAAGCAGTGTATTTTTCAACAAGCTTGTGAGTTTTTTTTTACACAAAGAAATAGTTGTAATAGATTTTGAATGGGTACCTTAGCAGCATTCATTTTTTGAAGAGACAGAAAATTTTTCAGAATGAATTTTTAAAGAGTGTGAGTTGTGTTTTGAATCGTGTTTTGAAGCAAACTTCAAAGCCTTTGTATTCTCAAATTTCGAGGTGAATTTGTAACCAAGTTTTTGAAGCCTAATGAAATAGTTTACGTTGAAAACTCACTATTGTAGTGAAGATTTTTTTTAATATTTCTCCGTGTTGAAGAGGGGAAATTTGCCTTCATTTGCTCCGGAATGTTAAATATTCCAACATGGTATCTGTGAGCTAGCTTCGTGCTCTTCAAGATCAAAGAAGTCAAGGAAATGAGTTCTTTGTTGCAAAGAACCTTCTCCAAGAAGCAGAAGACTCAGCCAAAGAATCCAAAGGTATTTCTCTATACAAGCTTTTGAGTCATCATGGTGCACGTTGAATCGTTTTACATACACAACCAAGTTTTTTAATCATAGTTAAGAGTGCGTAATGGCCGGAGCCAAGATCGGTATGGGTATGGGAAATGTCCATCTCCCAATGTTTAATGGGAAAATTATGATTACCGGTCAATAACTATGAGAGCATTATTTTGCCTCCCAAGACTTATGGGAATTTATTGAAGATGGCTTTGAAGAGCCACTGATGAAGAAGAGTTTGAAGATTTAACTCAGCAAGAAAGAGAGTTGTCGAAGAGCAATAGGAAGAAAGACTCGTCTCTTCTATTGTATCAGTAGGCATGAGAGTGTGTTTCCAAGGATAGCAGCAGCCAAGAGATCCGCAGAAGCATGGGAAACTCTCAAGACAGCCTATCAAGGCATGGAAAAAGTGAAGACAAAGAAAACTTCCGGGGGGGCTGTCGAGGAGAGACTTTGAAACTCTCCGCATGAAAGAGTCGTATACTATTGACTCATTCTTCACTCATGTGATTGGAATGGTCACACAACAAGATCTCATGGAGAGACTCTCAAGAGAAGAGGATTAAGGAAAACTCGAGGAGTCTACCCTCAAGATTCGATGTGATTATCACCACCATAGAGGAGACTAAGGATCTCACAAAGTTCACAAGGATGAGCTACATGCATCACCGATGACTCATGAGCAGAGATTGGGGTAGGAGTGAAAACTCATCTCTCGGAACATGCCTTTAAGACCCGCATGTCTTTCTAAGAGGAAGAGGCGTTGGAGGGAAACAAAGAGGAAGAGGTACAAAACAAGAGGTGGAAGTTGAACAAATGAAGAAATGCTCAAGGAAGGGGCAAGAATCCAAATCAAGATCAAGGCCAAGGCGTTGTACTCAGAAAGGGTCACAGCACGTTCAAGGACGAGGTATGATAAGTCCAATGTCCAATGTCACTATTGTAAAAAAATATGGTCATTATGCTAATGAATGTAGAAAGAAGCAAGATGATATGGGAAGTAGAACTAGTGAAAATTTCACTAGAGAAAATATCGCCCAAGATAATTTGTTTTTGGCTTGTAATATGGTCAAGAAAAGAATGAGGATTTATGGTTTCTAGGACTCGGTTGCAAAGAACTATAAGGATGAAACTTAGCAATGTTTTCTATGCTGATGAGAGTGTGAAGTCACAAGTCACACTAGGGACCGATAGTAAAGTGTCCGTTATGGGAAAAGGGAATGTAAATGTTTTAACAAGAAAAGGTGCAAAGAAATCCATGAAGCAGATGTCTATTATGTTCCAGGAATGAAGTGTAACCTCTGGCATTGGACAGCCTTTGTTCAAAAGGGGTACAATGTATTTTGAGGATGATGTTTGTACCATCATGGACAAACCACCTAGCAAACAATGTATTATCAAGTGAAGATGACAAGGAACAGGATGTTCCCTCTTAGAATGAGAGCGCATTTGAAGAATGAAGAAAAGATAGCAAAGAAGCAGCAAAAGAGGTTATCCAAAGCGAACCAAAGACGAAAATTGAGTCGTGGCACTTGAGATTTGGACATCTCAACTTTGGAGGTCTTAATTTGTTGAATAGGAGGAAGGAATGGTAAGAGGTTTACCATCGAGCAGAGAAGCCCTCGACAGCTCAGGAAGGTTGTATTCTTGGGAAACAACACAGAAAGTTTTCCTTCCTAGAAAAGCATAAGGGCAAAGGCACCTAGAGATTGTCCACTCGCATTTGTGTGGACCGATGCAAACTCCATCACTCTGTTACCACTACATGTTAACATTCATAGATGATTTTACAAGAAAACTTGGGCTTATTTTTTGAAAAACAAAAGTGAAGTGTTTGAAAAATTCGCAATTTCAAAGCACTCGTGGAAAACCGCAGTACGTACATCAAAGTTCTAAGGACCGATAGAGGAGGTGAGTATATCTCTAAATATTTTCTACGTTTTTGTAGAGAAAATGGTATTCAAAAGCGCTTACAACCAGATATGTTCAATACAGAAATGGAGTAGCCGAAAGGAAGAATAGAACCATAATGGACATGGTGAGGAGTATGTTAAAGGCAAAACATTTGCCTAATGATTATTATTGAAGCCGTACATTGTGGCAACATACATTTTGAATAGGTGCCCTACAAAAGCAAGATGAACAAAGTGCTTAAGAGGCATGGAGTGGCACAAAACAAGGTGTCACACACATGAAGGTTTTTGGATGTGTGGCTTATGCACACATTCCGCATCAAATAAGGAAGAAGTTGGACAAAGCGCAAGGGGGAGAAATGTATTTTCATTGATACAAAGTGAGGAATCCAAGGCTCACAAAAGTTATACAACCCATCCACTAAGAAGTTTATTGTGAGTAGAGATGTTCGCTTATTGAGGAGGAAGCTTGGGATGGAAGCATAGAGAAAACAACCTGAATGTTAAACACTCCGTTATCTCATGATGAAGATGATGATGAATTGGCTGAAATACATCCCCAAACAAAGAAGACTAACACAAGAGTTAAAGAAATAGACACTTTTGAGGAGAAATGAGAGTTCATCTCCAAGCACACCACAAGGAGGAAATTCAAGTGCTTCTCAAGCATTTGTACATCAAGTGAAAGAGTGTAAGAAGTTCAGAAATTTAAATGACATTTATGACAAGAGGCAAGAAATGAAGGTATCAATTCTTTGTTCGTTTTATATTGTCATGTTGATGACCCTGCTCATTTCGAAGAAGCTATTAAGGAAAAGAAATGATAGAAGCTATGGATGAGGAGATTAATGCCATAGAAAAGAAACAAGACATGGGATTTAGTTGAACTCCCAAAAGGTAAAGATGTCATTTGAGTTAAATGGGTCTACAAGACCAAGAGTAATGTCAAGGAAAATAGAGAGACACAAGGCAAGGCTTGTTGTCAAAGGGTATAAGCAAAAGCATGGGATAGATTATGAGGAAACTTTCGCACCGGTTGGGTTGTGAATGGAAAATCAGAGAGCAAGAAGGCCCATAGCAAATATCGTAAAACAAGTGGAAAGTTTACCAAATGGATGTGAAGTCATCATTCCTAAATGGAGTGGTTAATGGAAGAGGTTTACATCAACAACCTCTAGGCTATGAGAAGAAAGGGCCAAGAGCACAAAGTGTGCAAATTGAAGAAAGCTCTTTATGGGCTGAAGCAAGCGCCAAGAGCATGGTACAAGAGGATAGATTCCTATCTACCGGAAAATGGATTTGAAAAGTGTGAGGGAGAACCTACCTCTACATCAAAGAAAAGGATGGTAAAATGTCGATTGTAGTTTTATATGTTGATGATGTTATTTTCACGTGTAATGATGATTACCTTATTCAAAATTTTAAAACAAATACCATGAAAGAAGAATTTGAAAATGACTGACATGGGTTTGTTGAAATACTTTAGAATAGAAGTAGAACAAGATGAAAATGATTTTTATCTCACAAAGTAAAATATGTTAATGAAGTGTTTGAAAGATTTAATATAGGAGAGCAAAGTAACCGATCACCTACGTTGATGGGATTAAAACTCACAGAGAGGACAGTTGTAAGGATTTGATCCTAGTTTGTATAAGAGCATAGTTGGCAATTTCATGTATTCGATCATAACTAGGCTCCGACATAATGCATGTCAGTAGCTTTAATTCTGCATTTATGGAGAAGCCAAAGGATGCACATCAAGTAGGCAAAGAAAGAGAATTTTGAGGTATGTTAAAGGTACAAAAAGATTTGGTATTTTATATACTACTCGTAAAATTCAGATTAGTTGGATACACTGATGCTGATTGGGCCGGAAGTGTAGATGATCTAAGAGCACTTCCGTTATGTTTTTCACATGGTCTGCATACCTACGGCTTCTAAAACAACCTATCAGAGCATTGTCTACAAGAGAGGCGGAATATGTGGCAAATGACAACAGCACTTTGTCAAGCAATTTGGATGAGGAGGATGTTAAGAAGTTTGTGCTAAGAGCAGGTAAAAGGAACAAGGATTTATTGTGACAATAGCCTGCCTATCGCATTATCCAAGAATTCCGTGTTTCACAAGAGAACGAAACACATTGACACAAAGTTTCATTACATCGTAGAATTGGTAAACAATGGTGAAATTGTTTTGGGAACACTACAGAACTCAGAGTGCTTGCGTACATTCCCACGGCTTCACGTTTAAGAGTTTTGAGTTTTTGAGGAAATGTCCGGGTAATGACGATAACCCAAATGAATGTAGAGAAAGAAGGGAGTGTTGGTAGGCTCATTTCCTGGCCATTGCCAAGACAGAGGCGCCCACCTTTCCTTGGTGCGTAACTGCAAGTGTACTGAAAGCCGCTTACCATTTTGTTTGTGCGCTCAACTCCGCAGTAATTTTTCGATACGGAGAAATTGAGCAATGTGAATTTAAATTTCATAAGCCGATGAGTGAAAATCCCGCATCACATTTTTCGCCGCATGTGCCGTGCGGTAACGACCCGGAAAACTCTAGCGATTTAATAAAATCCCGCATCACAAATTGATGACGTCGCCAATCACCTTGGCACGCGGAATTTTTATGAAAAAGGGTTAATTCTGTCAAGGCCCCAGGCTCAATCGTCAAAGGTTGTTTTAAGGTTTGTTTTAAAAAACGGCAGACAAGTCAACATATATATATATATATATATATATGTTTTACATATATAATTGCATCAAGTTCTCAAAGAAAGGGGAGGCCGTGGGCCATAGTAATTTTTTTTTATTTTAGTTTTTATTATTTTGTTTTTAAGTTTTTAAAATAGTTTTATTTAAAATAGTTTTTTTTTTATATATTGTAAAAAAAAGTACAGTTATAAAGATAGATGCTGTCCGTGTGAAAAATATTGTAAGTTTTTTGAATTTTTACACAAACAGAAGTAAAAAGACATATACAAGACAAGCAAAGGTATTGTTCAAATGCTTGTGAGTTTTTTTTTACAATACGCAAAGAGTGTAATAATAGATTTTGAATGGCAATGCAGTTGCATTCATTTTTGAAGAGACAGTATTTTTCGTAATGAATTTTTAAAGAGTGGGAGTTTGTGTTTTGAACTCGTGTTTTGGCAAATAAAAGCCTTTTGTATTCCTCACGAGGTGAATTTGTAACCAAGTTTTTGAAGTTTAATGAAATAGTTTTACAAAGGAAAAAACTCGCTTCACAAAGTGAAGATTTTTTTTTAATATTTCTCTCGTGTTGAAGAGGGGAAATTTTATTCTCCATTGTTGTTCTGGAATGTTAAATATTCCAACATTATCAACTTTCGTATAGCATTCCGTGAACTCGAGGGATACACTCCACTAAGAAAGAATTTGTTATATGCACTACATTCCTAAGGCTACTTCTATATTAGACGTACCATTAAGACATGACAAGGGGATAATTCACTAGTTTGGATGGAGCCCATCGACATGGTTTTGTGGTGACAATGCTGGGTGGGAGGATGTGTTTAGAAAACAACTTGCGTAACACAAAAGTACACAGAATCGGTAGGGGTGACTATCCGACTTGGGGTGATTCGCTCGTGGGAAACTATGTCGTTCCATGAAACATAATGATTTGTTTTTCCAATATGCCGGGATCGATGACACTATGTTGATTTGTATGTATGGAAATTACACATCCTTAGAAGGAAATCCATTTTATTTTTTTTGGCTTGTATGGCGGAAAAAAAAATTAACCTCGGTAAAAAGATTTATAAATGGGGCTTTTCGTGCTCCGGTCGCTGTACACCTTGTCCGGAAATGAGTGAGAACCAACACTTGTTTTATCGTGATATTGTGGTGATATAAATATGGAAAACATATTTTCAATTCATTTCCGATGCGCTTCAAAGAAGTACTGATGTGGTGGAATGTGATGGATGGTGGCTACAAAGAGGTGCACATCTCTGGACTGCTCTCTTGTTTTTTCATCGTTCGTATGGATGTCCAGGAACAAAATTATATTTCAAGATATTCTATATAACCACTAAAGGTGGTGCAAAATATCATTCATAGTCAGGGTGGTTTTCGACCATGCATAACACCTCCCCTAGACTTCTATTCGACCGAGACCGCATCCGATATCTTTTCATGCTCGATTTTTCGATGGGTGGCACATAATAACTACTATGGATTTGGGGTGTGGTTTAAGCTGGATTTGAAGTGTCATTATAAAATCTACCGGAATGGGGGTTCCGCCGTACCACACACTGGCCGAGGTACTTGCATTGTTGGGATTATTGTGGTTCGCCAAATAACTTTAAGCATCGACGTGTTCACAATTTTTGGATACTCAAAGTCATTATCAATTATATGAACACACATTGCCTTTTTCCCTCCCGTACCTATCACACTAGTAGGAAAGGAAAAAATCGTGAGGGGCTCTTTCAATCACATTACTTTTCACCACATCTACATGGAGAAGAATTCCGTGCCGGGTTGTTTGTATATAAAATGGGGCTCGACGAGAATTTTGGACAAATGTACTATATGATATATGAGGTTGGCTCTCTTCGTGCACAAGGAACTTTCCAAATCCATCGACAATTGAAGGACCGACATACATGGCCAAAATTTTGTATGGGCATATTTCTAGACATATCTCTACTATTCGAGATTTTTTTTTTCTACTTGCGTAAGATATTAGTTATCTTGTACTTATTCTTTTTGGGATGTTATTATAATTCTTGGGGCGAGGGTTATGCGTTATTTTTGTTTCAAATTTACCTTTTGGTATAGATACCTTTAAAGTTCCATGTGATGATTATGACCGATATCACAAATTCTGATTTTTTGGGTGGAATGTTGCCACACTTTCTATGCGTGTCTCCGTTATTCATGTAGTTTACTCCTCTCTTTTTGTGTTCTATATATATATATATAAATGATTCTCAAATATACACTGGTACATAATATAAACCAATTGTTTTTTTCTAATGGAAAAAAAGACGATACCTCTGCATGTGTGCAACGAGTCATTCAATAAAAGTTTTGGGCTTAGTTACGGAGGACAAGGGCATTAATAATTTAAGAGGGACGCAATTTTATGAGGTTGGTCGTACACTTGAATTCACGTTATGTAAAGTGACGTTAATGTTTAATCCTAAGTGTGTTAAAGTATAGGGTGAGTAGTTAATAATTTTATATCTGATTTATTTTATTTTTATTTTTATTTTATTATTTTATTATTTTACCTTATTTAATATTAATTTATTTATTTATTAATTATGTTTGATTTATATTCTAATTCTTATATTTAATTTTTTTATAATTATTTTAATAATCAAAAATTCTTATTTTTAACTTTAATTTTAATTTTTAAATTATTATTATAATAAGAATAATTTATAATTATTTGGTTCTTTAATGATAAAAATATTTAATCGCTATTTTATATAATAATGTTTATAATTTATAATGACTATTATATTTGAATGTTGGGTGAACATGAATATTTTTGGTGCGAAGATTTGAGCATGCAATTTTGATATAGGAATATGAAAAGAAGTTAAGCATACGAGGGGAAATATAAGTGTAATGAGTAGAGAATTATGGAAGGAAAAACACAAGAAGTAACCTAGTTCTAAAGAGGGTCGAATTTAGAGACAATATTCAACTCCTACTTGGGATGGTGCCTCGCGAAGCAACAAGAACTCCAGACGAGGTGTCTTTAAATTGGGCACAAAGTCAATTTACATTAAGAACAAAGAATTCAATTGTTAACTAGAGGAGGAAAGGAAACTTCAAATGCAACCTAAAGCCTAATCTATCCTAGGTAAGAGAATGAAAATATTCGCATTTTAAAGTTTCAACTGACCAACAACAAAAATGAAACCAAGATTAATCATATGAGATACTTGTATGTAACGATTGATGAGTTCAATGGTTATTCATAGATAAGACATTCGTTCATATTTATTCTATTAGGGAAATTATGGTAATTATTTAGGAAACAACGACCACAAATTGATATCTATCTTATTCTTCATAGGAGAATTTCAAAAACCATATGAAAATAATTACATTCTTATAGCTATTGATTAAAAGTTTGCAAAAACTATGACACTAGTTTAAGATCACAAGGATGACTTTCATTTTAAAAATAAAGTTCAACCGAAACCATGAGGCCGCTTATGAAGGATTTTATTTCCTTTTATTTCCAAAAACATGATTTTTCATAATCAACATTGCTCCACTACTAGCAAGCATCCATAGCCCTTACAAAGTCATCTACTATCTTGACTAAAAAAAATTATCCTTTTTAATTCACATATAAGCATGCATTATAGAAGCTTTAGTTTTATTTCATTGATTAGTTAACTATATGATGATCATGCAATGGGATTTGACCCAATACCATTGAACTTGCTCCACTTTAAGCGACCATCCATAACCCCAATGGAGATGTCAACATTCCCCATTTTGAAGCAACTAAAGGCATGATTACACACTGGTGGCTGGCATCACATATATCTCTCCAAATTACCAAAGCAGCATCCATAGCCCTGCAGAGTTACTCCCATCCCCCATTTGAAAAAGGATTAGTTTCAAGTAGTCATGAATAGTATAGTGATTAGGGAAGGTCACATGAATTGAGTATGATTATAACTAGCTACTAAACAATAGTTTTAGTATCGTTTGCTTTTGTGAAAGCCAAACATTTTGTTTATAAGTTTAGTACTCATAAGGTATTGCAATTCCTCATGATATCTATGTGTAAGAAGTGAAATAAGGATGTGGTCAAAGAAAATGCTTCAACATGGAGCTCCGAAACTCGTTAAAAAGATAAGACCGAGACTTTTACAAAAGTAATTATCCTTCAACCTTCATACATGAACAAATTTGTTAGAGATATGTCCCAAACTCATCAATATATTATAATAAGGAGTCATGAATCCATATTTTATTATGGATTTGATCACTAAAGATTAGTTAGGATGCAAAGGTTTTATGTTTATTTATTCTAAATATAACAACCATAAAGTATGCGCAATAAAAGGTTTTATCTATGTATAAAAATTTACATGCATTGCATTTTAATAGCAAAATATATCAAAGAAATAAAAAATCCAATGCAACAAACTCAAAACCCGTCAATGGCATACCTCCACTCTTTTAGCTTCACTCTTATCCAAAACAATAATATTGGAAGGAAATTCACGAAGGAGTGAATTATGTTCACTAACCTTCATCCCAAAAGTAAGTAGAAGTATAGTGACAAGACATTGGTGTTTTTTGAAATACCTTTGTCCATCAAATCTTCCATGAATTCATAATACTTTTGTGTGAAAAATTAAATGACTCAAAATTTTCAAGCGTATGGTTTTCAATAGCCATTTCATAGGAGGGTCTTTCATACAGTCCGTTCTTGCTTCTTCCGAAATTTAAGGTATGGTCCCATAACAATCCAGATTTCTATGACATTCACTAGATAATTCCCCGATTAGAAACACTTAAATAATATTTTCCAATTTGATTTCCATATTTCAAATTATGTTTTATAAGATGAAGATACTCCTACCATGATATGATTCAACAATTTCAAAATTTTTAGTAAGGGTATCATTATTTGATTCAAAGGGAAACTAGATTTTTTTTTCTTTATAGAATTTATGATATGTAAATTTTGAATCGTAACCATGATTATAAACTATTATTTTGGTTATAGTTGTGATACTAGGAAGAGATGAAAGATAAGAATTGATGTTAATTCCATTTTCATCATTAAATTCACTCTCCTCATAACTATCATAAATAGGTTGCTCCGGAATATATTGCAAGCATGTTGATTTTGTAACGTTATCATAATATTGATTTTGATAAGTATTATAAGTATCTCGAAGTGTGTTCAAAATAGGTATTAAACTCATATCGAGATTTTAAACCAAAATCTAGATTTGAATAATGATTCAACTCTTCTCCATAATCATCATAATTAGGTGGTTAACAATAGTCAACATGAAAACTAGACAAAATAGAATCAAAATAATCAAAGATAAGTTCACATACTAGTTTCCTTGTTACATCACAAAAATACTCGAAAATTTGGATGGGAATATGTAACATAATTTTAGATATAGAATCAAATATCTCATGTAACATCTCTCCTTTATAAATATTATTATTATTATATTCTAAACATGGAACCAAAAATGAGTTAAAATTATTAGAGTATAGAATCTCGAGGTTTCTTAAAACTTAAATGCATTATATGATCTTCTCATATATAATGAGAAGTTCCTTCTCGATGAATTTTAAGATTTGATCTCAACATATCTTGTTCATTAGCATATAAGATAGAACATGATGTTCGAAGATATTCAAAGTTAGATCCATTAAAATCTTCACTTTCTACTTTAGATTTATTATCCATGAGTCATGTTCTTTACTATTATTATCGTATTGATTTTCTATACTATCGTCATTATAATTGTACAACAATAAAAATTGAGTAACCCTATAGGATACATACATTTATAATACTCACAAAATATTATACGAAAATGCTTTAATGAAGAGATTCCACTAGAGAAAGTCTTAAGTGTACCACTTTCAAGCATTACTTCCTTCTAATGAAATCATAAACAAATTCATGAGTACATCCTCATGTTGAACCCCATCTTGGGAATGCAATCATGGAATTTGATAAGATGTTGTGTCAAATCATCATATTCACCTTTCTCGCATCCCATCCCTTTGTGTCCGGTAATTCAAGGAACACTTGTGATGTCAAAAAAAAATTCATGGAGAAAAGAATAAGGGAAGTCCATGTAAAAACCATTGAAACTAAAATGAACAATAAACTTAAGGATTTACCAAGTGGAACATATAAACAAGGAATACAACTGAAACCCTTAATGCATGTTATTGTGACCCCTTTCACCAAAGAAGTCGCCAGGAAAATGAAATTCGACACTTTGATCCTCGACAATGGCTCTAGAAGAATATTGGTTTCCGCATTGTTTCGAAAATTAAGAGTAATCTCGAGAACAAATTCACCGAGGATATAAATCCTCCTACTTTAGGTTAAAATGGTTAACCTCCCTCACCTCCTACTTCTCTTAGGTTAAAATGGTTAACCTCCCTTCACCTCACAGGGGGTATTCCCCGTGTCTAATGTTAAACTAAGTAAGTTTTTCTAAAAAATAAAATAAGTCCATGTTAATGATAAAATAATAGTTATTTTAAAATTGATATTTAAGACAATAAAGATGGTAGGGATTATAATAAGAAAAATTATTTTAAAAAAAAATTATGACTATAAATGAAATTAAAATATCTATCATAATTCATACATAACATTATAGTAAGTAATAAATAAAATAATAATAATGAAAAAAAAAGACAAAACTAAAATATGTTGACTTATTTATATCTAATGAGAAATGTATTTAAAATCATATGATATCGTATATTTATATTAACTAACATATAATATGTCAATTACAATATTTCTTAATTATTTCTTAAATAAAAAATAATTGTATAAAAATATATGAATATTATGTGTGAGTGATTAAAAATGTGATTATGTCATATCATTCTTAATCATATGCTAATAAAATAAACACAATAAAATATATAAAGAAAAAAATAACACATATTACTATTCCTTCACCATGCAACATATCTCACCTTAACTCAAACCCCTGCAGAACACTTGCAATGTGGCTTTTCATTTTTACCTTTGGTAACACTTGGTAATGTGAGCTTTTCATTTTTGCCTTTAGTAGCACTTGGTAAAAAAATTCAACCGTACAACAAACCTTAAGCCGCAAACTCATTTTCTAGAATTCTAAAGCCGCATTAACCCAGAATTACCCTCCTTTTTATTTAAAATGTTGAATTCTGTTTTTATAGTAAGCATGCAACAAAACTAATGAACAAATAAATTAAAATGTGCAAAATTGTTTCATGAAAGAAAATAAAAAAATAAAAATTGTTGGAGATCGGCGCTATCAAATTATAAAAAAAATATCAAGAAATAAATCAGCACATAAGACAGCCGTAGGTTTAACGTGGTTCACCCAACCAACTGGGGCTACGTCCACACAACATAGGCATCGACAATTCTTTATTAATCAAATGAGATTACAAACTCTCACACTCAAAACAATCCGTATGGATACCGTTATATAGCAAAGAGAATCTAACCGCCCCCCATAAATCCTCTCACATCAAATTTAGATGCATTAACTCCCTCCCAAAACCCGGAGCTAATCTAGCAACAAATTCCTATTGTTGTCACACACTCAGATTTTCAATATTTTATTTAAACGTAAAATCTCAACAATCTCCACCTTGACAACAATTAGCTCCGATGCCCCGTTTGTTTATTATTTTATCTTTTCTCAAAGCCAAGAGAAGCCAAACACCAACGCAGCCTTTCCCAACAAAACTGGTTTTGTGAACATGTCTCAATGTTTTCCTTTGTATGCACCTTTTCAAGAGAGACTCCCCTTTCAAAGATAACCCGTCTTACAAAATGGTACTTGATCGGTATATGCTTTGATTTAATATGATAGGCCGGATTCTTAGCCAAATGTGCTGCACTTTGACCTATTGCCAGCAACTGATGTTGTCCCGCAACCTACCAACGCGACTCAAACAAACCTTTCAACCAAATCATTTTGCAAGCATGAGAAGAATGTATTCTGTCAAAGAGATAGCAACAATTTTCTCGTAGCTTTGACATCCACCGATAGCTCCACCTGCAAGAGTAAAAACGCACTCGAAGTTGACCTTCTCTTATCCAAATCACCGCAGTAAATCGAACGAATATATCCGCAAACAAATTCACTACTCTTATTGTAAGTAATACAATAACTACTTGTGCCTCAAAGACCAAGCACCCATTTCATCACGTCTGTTCTTTACCCGGATTTGCCATATACCCGCCGACAACCCTGAATCGCATGTGAAATATATATTGAAAGTACAAAACTATCGCATACATCAAACATCCTACCAGCATTGGTAATAAGGAATTCGAGACATATAATCCTTCTCTTCTATCCGTATTAGGACATAAACCGGAAGAAAGCTTAAAATGGGAAGCTAAAGGACCGACAGGCTTCACATTGTTCATTCCAAACCTCAAAAGTATCTTCTCAACATACTTCGTTGTATAGCCACTACCATATTACTCTGCCTCTCGAAAATCTCCATGCTCCAAAATCCGGTTTCGCTGCTCCTAGATCTTTCACATCGAATGTCCTTGCCATCTCGAATCTTCAACTCGTTGATTTTCTAATGCTTTTCGCTAAAAGCATATCGTCAACATACAACACTAAGATAATGAACATGCCATTACTTAACTGCTTAAAGTAAACACAATGATCATATTCACTTCTTATATATTTTTGACTCAATACGAAAGAATCAAATTTCTTGTACCACTCGTCGACCGCTTCGACCATACAATGACTTCTTGAGCCCTCGCGTACAAATTTCTTATCGCGATGTCGAACAAACCCTTCCGTTGTTCCATAAATCTCTCATCTAAATCACCATGTAAAAACGTTGTACTTAACATCTAGTTGCCGTAATTCTAAATCAAGCAAAGCAACTAACGCTAACACAATTCTAATTGAAACAATTTTAACAATCGGTGAAAATATCTCATGAAAGTCTATGCCGCCCGAGAAAACTTTTGGCAACCAAATTCTTGCTTTGTATCTATCCTCCGTATCATTCACACCCCGCTGCCTGAAGACCCATTTACACCTACGCTTTCCCGTCTTTCGGAAGCTCAATCCGTATCCCATGTGCCGTTCTTACTTAAGGCCATCATTTCGTCCTCTATGGTCGCTTTCCCATTTTTCACTTTTTGAACTCTCATGCCTTCCCCGATAACACAAAGGTTCATCATCGTTAATGGCTGTGCTAAATCGAAGTAACATAATCATCATACCTTCTCGGAGGGCGTTTGATTCTTGTAGACCTCTTAAGGATGTTTCGGTGCTTCCGCAATTGGTCGACTACCATCCGTAGGACCTTCTTGCCGACGCACCGAGACCTATTCATGATCTAAACCCGAACCCCGTTCATGTTCGACTAAACTCGTTCATGACTAGTATCCGAACTATGGTCATCATGACTATCATTAGAAATGCTATCAAACTGAATGTGTCGAAAGGTCGTATACATCATCCCGTTTCAATCTAATATCATTCACATCTAACCTATTGAAGAGAGGATTCATTAAACTTACATCTCCGTTGACGATGATTTTAAGGGGTAGTAGGATCCCCCACAATCTAAATCCCTTTGTTCCAACACCATACCAAACAAAGATATACCTTTTAGACTTTGATCTAACTTAGTTCGCCGATGTTTAGGCACTAGAGCATATGCATCACAACCAAACACTCGAGTTTAGAATAGTCACAAGGGTGTCCTTTCCATACCGCGGAATCTTGCGCCTATTGCCGTCGATGGAGATCGGTTTATCACATAACAAGATGTTGCCACCGCTTCCGTCCACAACTCCCTTTGCAAACCAATACATCAAAGATACCCTTGCTCTCTCCAAAAGAGTCCCGTTCATGCGTTCAAGAACTCCATTTTGCCGAGGAGTATAAACCGTGGTCTTATGTCTCTCGATCCTCGCATCCTGCAATAGTTTTCAAACTCCTTGGAAGTAAACTCTACCCACCATTGTCAGCTTCTTAAACATTTTATTGTTCTACCAAGGCTGTTTTCTACCAATGCTCAAACTCGCTTTGAAAATTGTAAAAACATCGACTTCTCTTTTTCATCATATGTAGACCCACACTTTCCCTAGAAAAGTCATCAATAAATGGTACAAAATAAGATGAACCACCATATGAGGTTGTAGGTGTTTGACCCCAAACATCCGAATGGATATAATCAAGTATGCCTTTACTAGTATGTTTGCCTCGTTTAAATTTTTGTTTACTTTGTTTGCCAAACAGACAATGCTTATAAATCTAACTTTCCAGACCTTAGATTAGGAAGCAACTTGCGATGAGCCAAAATCTTTAACCCTCTTCGCCATATGGCCCAACCTTGATGCCATAGGCGAATGGAACTACCGTCATGTTCCGATTAATCGTAGACACATGATCCGACCCATTTTTCCTTCTAACCGAAATAGATTTCCTACTTTCTTAGCTTTCATTACTAGTAAAATACCTTGTAAATTTTCGCCATTCCACCTTGAATTACAGCTTTATATCCATTTGTGTCAAGTGCTCCTGAAATTAGATTTTTCCTTAAATCTGGAACATGTCTCACATCTGCTAACAATTTAGTTGTGCCATCAAACATTTGCATTGTATACTTCCTATCATCCCAACAATATTGCAAGTAACATCATTACCTGTACACGACGCCATCATCACCGCATCTATACGTCTTAAACCGCCTTTATGGATACACATGTGGTTAGATGCCCCGGAATCTAACAACCAATGTTGATCATGTTTTGACATATTAACAGACAACACTTCGTCGCTCATACCCGAACCAGACAGCTTTAACCTCGTATCTCGTCGTGTTTGTTTCTCTTTCTCCCCGTCGAAGAGTCTCCTTTCTTCTCTCGCTTGTCGTCTCTTCCAACAAGCCTTTCTTCAAGTGCCCCCGATTTGCCACAAAAACCAAGACTTTACTTTGCTCTTCTTCACTTTCGACTTTGAACGAGAGTTGCCATGTTTACCCGCGGAGTGTCTCTCTCGAGCGACCTCTCGGCCTCATTGCCTTCGATGTAGAGGTGTCTGCATTCGACCTCTTCCTCGTCTCCCCTCGACAACAAGGCTCCAACCACATCGTCAAACTCAAGGATGTCTTCCTTCATTCGCAAAACCATAAAGCTCGTCGCTTCGTGAGAATCCGATTTGTCAAGGATTTCGTCATGTAGAGCTCTCAAGCTTCACCACAAAGCCCGCGCGCTCTCTCCGACACAATGTTGAATAGAACGTCATCCGCCGTACATAACCGAATTGCGCTCGCAGCTCGTCATCCAACTCATCCCATTCATCCTCCGAAGGAAGAAGGCTTTTGCTTTTCCCCAACAAATAGCTTTCGCCATGCCTTGTTGAATCGCCAGATCGTGAATCTAACCTTCCAGATCTCGAAGTTGTTTTTGCCATTAAACTTCTCAATTTCAAACGGGCACTTTGAGTTTTCGCCATCTCTCAGATCAGCAAAAAACACAATAATCTCCAAAAAACCAACTTTTAAATAAAGAATGCCTTTTTAATAAAAAATGCCCTTTAAAAAACAAAATACCCTTCACCTTCCTTTAAGTGCCTCTCACTTACTTTAAAAAAAATATATATCCTCGACCTTCATTTCATACCATATGCAAATGGTATTAAAAAAAAATTACAAATCGATTTTTTTTTTCTTTTAAATCATAAATTGATTGACCTTTTATTAAATCGATATACATAAATCGATTTAAAAAAAAAAACATTTAAATATGTATGATAAAACCACAACAATCGATTTGTGTTTTGTTTTTAAAAAAATTGCAACGAAAATCGATTTGAATGAACCTTCAAAGAAAAAGCATACGACCGTCGTATCGTCTCGATTTATAAATGGCGTTAAAAAAAAACTTTCCAATCGACTTTTTATGAAAACCGGAGACCGATTTAAAAAAAAATGATTTGTTACCGGAGATATAGTAACGTAACTTCACGTCCGCTTTCATCACCACTATTCGCTTCATAGATATTGGCAACGAGTGTTATCATAGTAACTTCACGTGAAGTCCTCCACCGCCACGCCGTTCGCATGTCCCGCAACACGCACCAACAACCGATGCTCAACACGTTGTGTTTGAAATACCTCCACGCACAAAAGAACAAATGATCTCCACGCAACTTTGGACAGCTCCAGCAATTAATCGAAAACATCTCCGCTCCACGCAGCACCAACGCTCCCATACACCACGTTGTACTTCAACATTGCTCCGATACCAATTGTTGGAGATCGAAGCACAACAAATTATAAAACAAATACTCAAAGAAATAAATCAAGCACATAAGACACGTAGGTTTAACGTGGTTCACCCAACCAACTGGGCTTACGTCCACACAACATAGGCATCGGCAATTCTTTATTAATCAAACAAATGAGATTACAAACTCTCACACTCAAACAATCCGTATGGATACCCGTTATATAGCAAAGAGAATCTAACTCGCCTCATAAATCCTCTCACATCAAATTTAGATGCACTAACTCCCCTCCCAACAACTGAGTTAACGGTATAGCAACAAATTCCTATTGTTGTCACACACCGAGATTTTGCCTATTTTATTTAAAACAAAATAAAATCTCAACAAAAAATAAAAATTCAAACGTTGTTAGTGCAATCGGAATTGATTTTGATATTTAAACCATGTGTGCTTGAATAATTGGCCCAAATTTCCTCAATATTCTTCCTCATTACACACAATTCTCATGTGGGAAAAATGTCCCTTTAGCCAAAATTTTTATTTAATATAAACTATTAATATAATTATATGTCTTAATTAAATAAAATTTATATAACATTCAAAATAATATAAAATTCAAGCTTAATAAAAAATTAATTTAAATAATTGAATTGAATGGGAATATCATTATCCTATGCTAAAATATTGTTTAGAATATAAATTGTCTTTTTAAATGGAAGTAGAAGCAAGTAGTTTTATGTGTTTTTTTTTTTAAATTTGTTTTACATGAAATAAAACATAAAATGAAAGCATGTAATCAATAGTCTTACACCAAACATTATTTAAGGAGTTCACCCCTCTTGGGTTGCCACATCTCCTTGATCAAGACCAATGGCTTGATCCCTTCTCATGAAGCCAATGAATGAATCAAGGAGTATCAAATGTTCAACAAGGGAATGATAAGTTTCTCCTACAAAGAAACATAATGGCCGCAAGTACATCATCTCATAAGCATACAACCTTCAGCCAAGCATGAAAACAATCACAACAATAGAATCTTACATCAAGATCCCAAAACTCCAGCTTCAAGAGCTACAATTGTACCACATAACACCATGTAATACATGAAAAAATATTCCTTCAATGACATAAAGAGGAAAAAGTATGAGAAGTTACAACACTAATGAATTTTTCTTTCAGAAAGAATATGGAGCCGGAAACCTCCCTACAAGGCCATCTTTAACATCAATAATATCCTCCATAAGTTTTTTCAACCCTATGGTTGATCATGGCACCCTTGGCTTCAACTCGCAAAAACGTCAATCTAGAGTGCTCTATGGATCCTGAGACATGTTCCATCAGGGTCCAAAATAGTAAAAATGGTACCTTAGCCTCCTTTTTCATCCAATTTGATCGGAAATTCCAGAGTTTTGACATGTCCTAGTTCTCACACTATTCGCTCCACAAACCGCACAAAATCCGGCCACTAACAATCAAATTTTCCCCATTTTCCATAATGTGGCCACAATTCTACTAAATCTGGGAGGATTTGTTGGGTGTCAATGTCTCCTAAGGTCTTAAGGTCAGAAAAATCCGGGCATATGGGGGCCATGCGCCCAAGGGCTAGTCCTCGGGGTGCCTGCCCCTCCCCACCAAACCACAAACATTAACCGCGGATTTGTTGGAGTGGTCACACATGGACCGTTTGTTGTGGCGCTACAACAAGGATGGGCGACTAAATCTCCAGGCCTGCTGTTCTGCGTCGTATGTTTTGGGCAACGACCCCTTCTCCCCCCTAACGACGACGACAATCAAATTCAAATATATGCGTGAATGATATGGTTAAGAAAAAAGCGTGGAGGAGTTGGTAATGGTGCACGTTAGTTCAACGGAGGTCTCGTTCGACCCCCACCTAGTCCTTTCGCCTATAAACAATTTTAATGCACCATGAGGGACACGTGGCAGCCCCAGCCGAGCCACGTGTCTCCTCCTCATTGGTCTACCCACAAACTAATAAAATAATTCCAAATCACACCAACCACCACATGCCAATTGGTAACCTGCATTTCATTCACCGGAGAAATGAGTCGATCAAATTTCGTTGACCGCCCAGCCGCACGCCACGCCGGCCAATGGCTGCATCGTTGGATCGTCCCCGTTTGCAATAATTCTTTTTGCCAAATTCGCTTATTTAGGATAATAAACAAAAGGAACACGTTTATGAAGCCATATTGATTCCATTTCGTGTGAAACAAGTCTCCGCCGTATCTCGTAATGAACAATGCTAGCCTATTTAGGTTTCATGGTCATGAATCTATAAGAGCTTTATTTTCGAGAAAAAAATTATCTTCTGATCACTCTTTCCCCAATAAAAAGATTTGACCCCAAAAGCTCACTTTCGCAATTCAACTTCACCAAGGTTCAGCCTCTCCACTTTCCAAACTCAATCAAATCGACGCTTATCGTGCCTCGACCAAGTGGAGTTGTTGAAGAACACCCATAAAATGAAAGTGCCTTAACCACCGCAACTTATTGCACTATTAAAATTATTTGAATGCAATGAAATGGAAGCGTCATTTGCATTAACTCCGAAACTCAAATGAAATTCTTTCTTCGAAGCATCACATGCTCTCATGGTTTTCTTCCCCACTAAAAATGTTTCTCTACACATGTCAATGTAGAAGTCAAGGAGCTAAAATATAAGAAAAATTATCAAAAAATTTCCTCCAACATTGGGTTGCTCCCAAGAAAAACCTCTTATCGAGATGAATATCTTGGCATTTGACCAATCCACAATGGTGTCAAACTTGGAGAGGTTTACCATCAACTTACCTCCTTCAACATTATAGCCCAAATACATCAAAGAATATTTACCTAAAGCAAACTTTTACATATTCAAAACAAATGTGCATGCCTTGACAATGACGTCTTCCACATACCTTCAACAACAACTTTCTGATGAAAGACACTCCTTTTGTGCCTCACAATACAATTCTTTCCATTATTTTTGGGCACCAAAACTATAGGTGAAGAATGATGGCTGAAGAAATGGCTGAGGGATTCCATTGTTCGAACACTAAGTATGTGTCTTCGTATACATTGCCAACTTTCTGTCTCTTTCCAAGATGAAGATGTGGAAACAGTCTCCAAGATTTTTCAACCCAGTCCATTGATTTTGCAATGAGTAATAAAAGTTCTTTTGAGCCCCTTGGCTCACATGCCTCAAACTTCTGGACAAATTTTCCCTCGGTTTCTTTCCAATAAACATGTACATCCTCTTGAGAATTACTCTTTCTCGAACTTATCTATACTATGGTTAAACAAAGAAAAAGTGTATTGAAATACATCAACAAGTTGTTCAAATTTACATTTTTTTTCCATCTTGAAAAACATTTGATACAATAGGATGTTTATACTCTTTGTTGACATTGCTCCTCTTGCATGAAGAACTTCAATGGTGAGTAGAACTTTCATAGTTAGAAGAACTTAATTCATTTTCTTCTTCATCTTTTCCATCTCCTCGAGATACCTTCAAGTCTTCTTTGTATTTGAAACATCAATTTGCCTAATATTTAGCTCAAAAAATGAAAGTGCTCGAAAAGCTCCAAAATGAGAACGTCGTATAGAGCTCGTTACCAAGATTCCAACGCAACTCGTTTCATAAAAATCGATTTATAAGTTATGGTCTATTGTTTTGTTTTCTCAAACATGTAAAAAATGTGTAGAATAGTAATCGATCGATGACTTGCCAGCAATTAGCACCTTAGGAATCTTTAGGGAATATTCTCCAAATTTTAGCTAATGACACTCTAACAAGTGTCGAATCATATTCGCCAATGTTGCTTGGGAAGTTGAAAATTTTCCTCCTAATCCCAAGGTTGCAATTTTTATGCATGGTGGATTATTATTTTTATGGGTGAAATTTGGCCACAAATGGAGAAGGGGCTGTGGCGAAATTGGAAAAGGCCACCATGCCTCCCCCATGGCATATTATGGTTCATATATTTTCGAATTGTAATGTTGTGACCCTAACTACATTTGGAGGAGCTGGGGATAAATTTATATGATGGAATAGACTTTTTATACTCTGGGCCTAACTCTAAACCAGTTGGCCTAACTCTAATCTAGCTGCTTCTAAACCACAAATGCATCAGGTCTAACTAGCTGAGGCCAACTCTTACTATGGAAGATGCATATATATATATATATATATAAAATCCAAATTTTCAAACTTTCGGATAAGGTTTTAGCATGTACCGCACAACAAAATCTTGGTGTTGGGGTTTGTCGAACATAATACCACTCCCATACCATACCACCGCTCTACCGTCTTCGAGGCATCATGGTCTTAACCCATAAGTCTGCCATACATATTTGAAGTTTCTCTCTGCCGATGGTTAGGCCTGAGCCAACCCCGTGTGCCAACCCCTCCCACATGTCCAAGCGCTTAGAACTCGACGGCTAACACCACTCCCGACAGAGTATTAAAATTTTTAAGCCATGGTTATTATCGTTAATTCGTGGTTAAGCAACATTAATTCAAACGTGATAAAAACACGCTTTGCAATAAAAACTCAGATATTAAAATGTACTTTAATGTATGTTTATCGTTAATTAAGCAGTGTGTTTATCGGGATCTAGGTTTTGCGTACCCGCCAAAAATGTGAAGATCCATCACTTTTGAAGTGGAGTTGAATCGGCGAATCCCGCATTTAGTGGAGAAATCCTAGGAAAAATTGGTTTTGCCATAACTAAGGCAATGTTCGACCAATTTTGGCTTAGGAAGAGTCATTCTTGGAAGATTTGGATGTTTTGGAGCTATTGAGCAAAGTTGCGTAGGCAACAAGAGATTGTAAACAACACTTTGAACAATCAAGTTAATACAAAGGCCCAAGCTATGAAGTCGGGACTAAGGATATGTAGCCCTGAGGGTGAACTCCTTCATAAAAAATATGTGTATTTGACTCTTGTTATTTGTGCTTGTTGTGTTTTTATATGTTGTTGTTTAGTATTTAGTTTCGATGCTTTTAAGTTCATGAAATACACTTAATCTCATCAAGTTTATTGAATTGTCAATCATAAGAACATGAATAAACCCCCATATAAGAAGCAAACTAAAGCACTTTCATGTTAAATCCGAAACCGATATTAGCACATCATTAACTAAAAATCAATTTTAGATCGCTAGAAGAACCGTTGTGTACTAGTTCGATGCAAAGTCCAACACCTTGCCTCCTCATGTCCCTCTTTGTGACAAAGGTACATGATACACAATAAATGTCATCGTAAGACCATTATTATGCTACAACATAAACTAACCATTCATACTTAGGTCTCTCCTTGGCTTCTATTGGATTCTTGATGCCTTGTTGGTTCACACCAAGACCTCCTCCGTTGTAACCCATTTTATACAAGAGCTTGGATCCAATTCCATTACCATAATTTCCAAAAGCCGCAAATGAACTCTTCAACACTTTTATGAAAATAAGAAGCATGCAAATGATTACCAATGGTTCCATCTTTTGATTTAGATACAAAGGTGTTTTGTAAACCTTTTTTGATCTTGGATGTCCACTGGCCTCTTTGCCCTTCTCTTCCTCTGCCTCCCAAACTTAAAATCGTATCAACCTCATCCTCCACATCATGTGGACAAAAGGCACAAACTGGCCCATCATCCTTTTCTTCAAGGACTTTATACACATTCACATCTTACATGAAAGTTGTAGAAAAACATAAATTTTGTGGAGAGAATGGTGGCTTGACACCATTCTACCTTCATCCCTTGAAGAACATTATTCACCCGTAGGTGGCATAGATATTTCACCATGCAACTTGGTGTTCCTCTCTTCATAGAGGATCATCACCATATCTCTGCCATGTCTATGTGCTCTTTCCAGAGCTTTTACACATTTCGACATCTTGGTATACTCTCCTCCTGGAACATACTTTGTTTGAAGCCTCAATCTAGAACTTTGAGGTAGAACTAGTGGTAGAGACTTTATCTCCTTTCCAAAATTATTTCTCTCACTGAAGCTCAAAAAACCTTCACCAAGTAACAACAAACAAACCTTCTTGCACAAAGCAAACCATTCACTTCGATAACAACTCTGATCCGAATGTTAACGTTAGTTATGCTATACAAGATCCTCGTTCGTAATATAAAGATTTGTGACTAAGGGTTATCTTCCAAATGACAAGTAGAAGTAAGTGGTTTTATTTGTTTTGTTTTATTTTATTTTTATTTATGTTCATAATTGACATGAAATCAAACATAATGGAAGCATGTAATCAACTATCTTACACTAGCAAATGTTTAAGGATTCTAGATTTTACTTCGCAATCGCTATTTCAGGTATAATAAATTTTTTTCCTTTATCCATCGCATTACATTCTGACGACGCTTGAACCATCTACCTAGTTCATTATCAAGATAAAAACAACAGAGAAACTATGTCGCAAGATTAATAAATAGTTAAAGCTATTAGAAGATATTTTGTTATGAGTGTTTCAAGCAGCTATAAACAAGATACTAAATTAATGATTTATAATTAATTATGAATTATTTATAATTAAGTATTAATTTAATTTTCAAATAAGGTTGATTATAAAATCAGATAATATGTTGATATTTTAAAATATTATGTCCTTATTAATGAATAAATTGAATTTTATTTATATGTTTTTAATAATGATAATGAGGTGAAAAAATAGTTAATGTTTATAGTAATGTAAGTTGATATTTAGGATTATGTTATTTTAATTGATTTATAAGTGTGAATTTTATGTAGCTATTTTAACAGTGTTTTTATATTATGTCATATATTAATTGTAAATTGAATATGCTAAAATTGGGTGTTAATTCAATTAAAATAATGATAATGGAAAAGTGATGTGAAATTTTTTTTTAAGTTAATATTTAATAAAATAAAAATAATATTTGTCGAGTTGCAGCACGGATTATAAAGGTAGATTTATAAGGATAAGCAGAGCGGAAAGGTTAAGGAAGGGATCAGAATAAAAATTTAGCTAAGAATGAATACGCTTATTTATTAAATGAATAATTTGTTAATATTTAACAAAATGCTGACACAAGTAGCGTGAGTTAATGAATTATAAGGGTAGAGGTTAGTACACGGGTTAAGAGCCATGGTGCTGCCGCGAGTTATTGTTAATAAAGAAAATTTATTCAATCCAATTATTAAAATGTGAATAAATTTTTTAAGTTAATATTTAATAAAATGTAAGTAATTATTTTATCGAAAGGTAAGTTAATTATAAGGCAGTTTATAAGGATGAGCAATATTAAGGGAAAGGTTGAAGAAGGGATTCACAATCCCTTCCTTAACCTTTCCCCAACCTTTAACCCATCCTTATAACTCCTACCCTTATAACTCATTAACTTGCCTTTCATTAAGTAATTATTTACATTTTAGTAAATATTCACTTAAAATTTTGTATTCACATTTAATAATTAAGCTTATTTCATTATGAGCCCTATTTTTTCTTTATTCACAACCCCTTCCTAACTTTTTCCCTTTAAACCCTTAACCCATCCTTTTAACTTCTACCCTTATAATTCATTAACTTACCTTTAATTAAATAATTACTTAGCATTTTATTAAATATTAACTTAAAAAAAAATTACTCACATTTTAATAATTAAGCTTATTTCATTATGAGCCTACATTTTATTTATTCAAAACCCTTTCCTTAACATTTTCCTTTAACTCTTAACCCATCCTTATAACCTCTACCCTTATAATCGATTAACTTACCTTTCATTAAATAATTACTTACATTTTATTAAATATCAACTTAAAATTTAATTTATTCACATTTTAATCATTAAGCTTATTTCATTTTGAGCCTAAATTTTATTTATTCACAACCCTTCCTTAACCTTTTCCCTTAACTCTTAACCCATCCTTATAACTCCTACCCTTATAATTCATTAAATTATCTTTCATTGAATAATTACTTACATTATATTAAATATTAACTTAAAAAAATTTATTCAAGTCACTTTTCCATTAAATCATTATTTTAATTAAATTAATACAATTTCAACCTATTCAATTTACAATTAATAACAACAACATAATATAAAACATTATTAAATAATTCACATAAAATTCACACTTATAGATCAATTAAAATAACATAATCCTAAATACTAACTTACTTACTATAAACATTGACTCCTTTTCTTTCACATCATTATCATTATTAAAAACATATAAATAAATTTTCATTCTATTCATTAATAAAGACATAATATTTTAAAAATATCAACATAATAATAGAAGTTTTTATAATCGTCCTTGAATTAAAATTAATACTTAATTATAAATAATTAATAAATAATTATAAATTATTAATTTTAGAATCTTATTTATATAACTCCGTCGACTAATAATAAAAATTATTTTTATCAAACCTTTAATTATTGATTAATCTTACTCGACATTAGTTTCTTTCTATTCATTTTTATCTTGATAATGTACCTTGGTCGCCGGTTCAAAACGCCTCGATAGAAGAATCTACTTAATGCGATGGATCCGGAAAAAATTATTACAAAATTGTTTAATGAGTTCACCCCTCATGAGCTAAATCTCCTTGGATTAGCACCAATGGCTGGACCCCTCTCATTAAGCTAAATGAATGAAACAAGGAGACATCAAATGTTTAACAAGGAATGATAAGTTTCTCCCAAAGAAACATACCGCCGTAAGTACATCATCCCATAAGCATGCTAACCTTCATGTACCAAGCATGAAAAAAATCAATAATAATAGGCATATTACATCAAGTTCCTAAACGCCAACTTCAAGAGCTACAATTTCACAACATACGACCATGTAATACATGAAAAAAATCTCTCCTTCAATGAAATAAAGAGGAAAGAAGTATGAGAAGTTAAAACAATGATGATTTTTTTTTTTTTTTTTTTTGTCGAAATAATATGGAGAGTAAACAACCCCTACAAAGCGCATCTTGAACATCAAGATCCTCCATAAGTTGTTTCAAGGCTATGGTAGATCATGTCACCCTTGATTCAAATATGAAAACGCCTATCTAGAGTGCTCTATGGATCTTGACACCTATTCCATTGAGTCCAAAATAGTAAAAAATGGTACCTTAGCCTCTTTTGCATCCAATTTGGTCAAAACTCCAGGAGTTATGACATCTCCTAGTTCTCCTACTATTTTCTCCACAAATCGCACAAAATCCGACCACTAACCACCACAATTTGCTCCCATTTTCCACTAGTAGGCCCACAATTTCCACCGAAATCTCGACAAATTTTTGGGAACTTTAAATGTCTCCTCGTGCCCATGTCGAAAACCGGGCTATGGGTGCCATGCGCCCAAGGGCTAGTCCCCACGCTCGCCCTCTCCCCCAAATCATAAACATTAATCGTATTTGTTGGAATGGTCACATGGACCATTTTTGTGGCGGTTATGGCTGACTCGATGGGCAACACCGCGCCCACGGCTCTTCAACATGATTTTATGTTTCGGGGCCATCCCCTCTCTCCCCCCCCCAATGACGTCGACAATCAAATTCAAATATATGCGGTGGCATGTATGGTTAAGAAACAAAGCGTGGAGGAGCTGGTAGTGGTGCTACGGCTAGTTCAACGGAGGTCTCGTGTTCGACCGCCGCCAAATTCTTCCGTCCATAAACAAAAATTTAAATGCACCATGAGGGGGGCACGTGGCAACCCGTGATGAGCCACATGCCTCCTCATCAGTCTACCCATGACCACAAATAGTACCAAGTCACTCCAACCACCACATGCCACTTGGTAGCTCGCGATGTGCTAGAGAAATGAGTTAACTAGTCCGTTGACTCCGCTCTGCCGCAATATGGACCGCCGGGTAGGGCTCCCTATCTGCACAATTTGTTTATTGAATTCACTCCGTTTAGGAAAACGAACATAACACATTTCTAAAGCCATAAAAAGTCCATTTTGTGCGAAACGAGTTACACCGGATTCTAACAACGAAAACTACACGATCAAGTAGGTTTTGTGTAATTCTCGAGATCTTTTATTTTTTGGGCAACAATTTAGCTCCTGATGAATAATATAAACTTAATTTTATTAGAGCAATATTAATGCACACTTTAAAATTTGATTTAAACATAATAATATAAAAAACAAATTAAAAAAAATAAAAATAAAAATAAAAATGATATATATATACATAAAGCGTAGTCTTTCTTATAGACGAAATAGACATTTTCACCAGAATTTGGTAAAATAATTTCAAGAAAGAATGTGATTTTTTGTTTTTTAAAATGAATTTTGAATGCATAAAAATGGATTCAAGATTCGAAATCCCCATCGGGAAATCGAATTCTAAATATTAAACAACTTAAACTCATGTTTTAAAAATCTCTTCCTCAAGGGAGTGGAAATAAGAACAAGGATATCCATCAATGACATGAAAAAGAGAATGTAATACATGTAACCATTCATCCAATTACATGTAAAACATGCTCGAACTAATCCTCATAGTGAAATGCATCTCCGGGAAGAACCTTCATCAAGCCAACCATACACCTTCTATATTATTTTTCTTCCCTTGGACAATGAAGAGTTATGAGGCTTGATGGATTTCAATGCAGTATAATGTCCCAAACTAGTGGACATGGGGCTACTAGTGCTAACCTTTAATATATGTAGAGAATGAGATCTTCGTGAATGAGTTACTTTCTCCTAGATGGAAGATTTCAAGATTTCAACCTTTTTAATCCACTAAGGACTCGTGAAATTCTATATAACTAACATATTTTTAATTATGAGGAGGTTTCATGCAACCATGCATCACATTGACTAGTTTCATGGAACCATGTTGGCCCTTATAATGCAGAAAACACCACGAATCTAGTCCTTACCGTGTCAAAGTGTCGTAACATATTTACACAAGGATATTGGTATTGGACAAGGGTTGGTGATTTGTTGGGGATTTTCATTACTCTTAAATGTGTTGCGTTGTTTAACTTTGATCTTGCATATGTAAATCATGATTTTCTTAACTAAACATATACTCCGCTATCTCTTTTGTTTATTTACATTTTATCAAATCATTTCTAATGTGAAATGATACGAGATTTTTTTTTTCTCGCGTAGCTCTTGGGAAACATCAAGCTTCCATTTCGAAGAAACTTATAAAGAAATGAAATCCCAAATGTATCGGTGCAGAAAAGGGCTCAATACAATGCCATCAAGGTTAAGACGAAGATCTTTCTCTATGTTCTTTTTCTTCTCGCCAATGCTAATAATACTTGTAAGAAATTTGTTAACTATTTCTTTCCCAAATTTAGTTGAACATATTGGAGCCGTAGCTGAACCAAATTTTAGATGATTCCATGATTTTCAATTCTATAAATATTTTCAATGGTTATGCAACTCAAATGGTGTCCGATGAGATATTTATTGTTCAACGCCAAATTCCAATTTGATGAAACCCTTGGGATATCTTAATTTCTCTCTTCTAATGAGCTCCGAAATTATAATTTTTCGTCCATATATTCTTCCACAAGTAAGAGTGATCCAAGTGGATATTGGTGGTCACCCACCTATTCCACTTGGGGCCCCACCATTGTCTCTTTCGCTTTTTCTGGCCAAGTAATAACTTACTATTTTTAGTAGTTTTCGGTCCCGAACTTCCGAGCCATTTGAGGCCCTAAACGACATTTTGGGAAAACGAAGAGCAACATGGGTCCATGGATATATATTTGTAGTCCTCGGATAGATATTTCTAACAATTTATGGCATGCATCAAACGGAGATCGTATGCCAAAGTTACGTCCCTGGAAGCTGAGGCACTAACTTACCCAAATGGGGCCCATAGTTTTGGCGCTTCATCTCCTAGGGTTAGGGTTTTGGTTGTTTAGGATTTCCCATTGTTTCTAAATAATAAATAGGCCCTAGAGCCTCATTTTAACTCAGTTTAGAGGCTCCGTAGCTGCCACATCTCTTCTTAGAGATAGCTACTAGCGCCCTAGCTAGTTTTATTTCCATCTGTCCGTAAACAAATTTCGCTCTTTTTCGAGATTAATGAAATGAAGTGTTATTTCACGTATCCGTATTTATAGTTATAGCGTTTATTCTCGTTGCGTTCCCCGCATAAGTCCGACCGTTGCATCGTGAGCGACCGCTTTTTCTCAATCCTTTCTTGCATGTCCCCAACGAGGCTTCCGTATAAGGAGTTAGGGCTCGATCCGTGGAACCTTTGCAAGATCACCGCAAACCCCGACGAACACCCATGGGGGACGAAAAGAAAGATGAGGGAGCAACGGATATCCTATCAAAATATTGCTCGAGGAGTGTCTCTCGAAAACAAAGGAATGCAATGATGGATAACTTTGCCCGTATCCTTTCAACGCCGCCCATTGGCGGCACATCCGCATCTAGTAACCACTCCTGAAGTGCTACCTTTTAAGGTACAAGTAAATTTTGAATTCCCATATTCGAGGGCTTCAACAGATGCAGGCGTCGTAGTGATAGATGCTGAATCTATTAGAAGTATATTTCTGGTTCATGACTTTTCCGATAGGGAGAAGATTATTTTGTACTCCTCAAAGCCGCCCCCATGTCAAGGACCGGTGGGAAACCCAATCGTGAGAAAAAAGGACGAGACAGAACCCTCTCTATTCTCTACGTACCCACTTGGAATTTTTTCCAAACGCCATCAAGGAACAATACTATCCCGTGGGGAGCTATGAGGACAAGTACATGCAATGGACCACGCCGCGACAACAAAGGGATCAAGATGTGCATGAGCCGACGAATCGTTTCATACCCTACGCACCAAGTTGGGTATCAAAGATTCGTAGAAACATCTCGTGATAAAGTATCGCAAGCGAAACCGCACATATACATTCGGGGAGGAAATGGAGTTCCTCGACATCTCCTCGCTTGGTACGACATACCGGTATGCTGCCAAGATTGAGCAAAAATTCAAACAAAAGGCGAGACTTTGGATTTGCGAATCAAAAGGGAAAGCTACCCCAAAAAACCGCGTAAAAAAAGGACAAAGCTAAGGCATGGCGACTCAAGACAAAGCTATCAAGCCACAAGCAAAGAATAACACCGCAAAGCCAAAGAAGGACACGAGAAAGTGGTGTGAGTTCCATAAGAGCTCCACTCATAACACAAGTGAGTGTCGGGCCGGCGCCGCCGGTGGTCGAGATGAGGGATTTTGAGTCGATGCATGCTCCTTCACTTCAATTAGAACCCGACAAGGGAATGACAAGGAAACGCATTATTGATGCAGCCCAATGCCACCGTTTCCACTACGAAAATATAGAAGGAGGAACCAAAAGATCCGTGAGGAGGGAGAACGTCTTTTCCACTCCCGCATGTGGGTAAAGGGCTCCCCGGGTATAGTTTGTTGTCGACACGGATCCAAAAGAACCTCATTTCAGCAGACATCGTGAAGCGGTTGGGCTTGCCGACCACATCTCACCCACATCCATACACCACCTGGGTGGTTTCACCAAGGACGAGATCTCCGAGCCGCCCCGGCGTTGTCGCTCCCTATAGCATCAAGCCCTTCCACGATGAGGTATTATGTGACGTTGTCGCTATTGATGTTTCGATGTATTATTAGGACAACCATACTTATGGAAGCATCATGTCGTGTATGAGTCTCGGCCTCGTGTTGTTATTGTTACTTTGGGAAATAAGTTGTACAGATACCGTAGGCACACCTCCCGCCGCTATCTATTTGGCGGTCGTGGTGGGTCGAGTAAGCTCATTTCCGAAACCAGGAAATTCGTTTTCGATGATCTGCCCCGGGCAAGAAGAAGATTGTGGCCATGACCTCCGTACAAGGTTCCTCCGCACGACAACAACAAATGGATAAGGCTTTTGAGGAGTAATGGGACATCTTCACCTCACCCACAAGGGTCCTCTCCAATCGTCAGGGTCAAGCACGCAATTGATCCGACCCCAAGTGCGCCACTCACCCACGACCGATCTATCTGCTCGTTATGGAGAACGATGAAATCAAGAGTGCGGTATCCGTGGAGCTGTTGCGTAAAGGTCACATCCGACCAAGTTCATCGCCCGTGGGAGCCCGATTATGTTGGTATAGAAGAAGGATGATGTGGAGATCGTATTGACTATCGTGCGCCGGAACAAGGTCGTTTGGAATAGGTACCCGATCCCATGGATTGATTACCTTCTCCCCGGACCAACTCAAAGGTGCAAAATATTTCATCAAGATCGACTTGAAGTCCGGGTATCACCGTGTACCATTTGAACCCTCCGATGTGTGGAAGACTGCCTTCAAATCCAAGGAAGGCAGTTCTCTTTTCGAATGGCCGGTCATGCCTTTGGGTCGACGAATGCTCCCGCAACCTTCATGAGGATGATGGACGACATCTTAGCGGCAATTCACCAACTCATTTGTAGTGGTGTACGGATGACATTCCGATCTTCAAATTTCGTACTTCGGAAGAGCACCTTCACCACATCCGACAAGTCCTCCAAACACCGCGGCAACACAAGTTGTGTGCCAATTTGGAGAAGTTCACTTCTTGGCATGATCCAGGTTCAATATCCGGGATACATTATTGATGAAAGGGGGGTGCATGTGGATCCACCAAGATCCAAGTCAATTGGGATCGTCACTTCCCCAACCACTATAACAGCTTCGTTAAAATTTTTCCGGGTCTTGCTAATTTCTATCGTAGGTTTGTATTGGGATTCTCTCATATCACTCGCCCTTGAGTCAAGTCACCAAGGGAGGAGCGAGAGAAAACTTATTTTGGTCGAACCTCAACAAAAGGTGTCTGCTGCACTGAAAATCGCCCGTTCCCGCCCTGCTCACATTACCGACTTGCAACAACCATTTGAGATCAAGATAGATGCCTCTGACTATGCTATTGGGGTAGTTCTTACTCAATAGGGACATCCAAAGGGTACATCACAAAGTGCTGAGACATTTTCTTCATTACGCTCACAAGTATCCCACTTATGACAAAGAAATATATTCCATTGTGCAAGCCTCGTTGATAATGGAAGCATTACATTTTGGGGAAGGAAACAATCATCCATTACGTATCACTGTACTTCTGCAAATATACGTATTCCAAGGGAAGCTGGGTATCGGATCGACATCGTAAGTGGTCCACATATCTCCAACAGCTTCATTTGAACATCAAGTACAAGAAGGGTAGCACTAATAATGTTGCACACCGCCCTCGCCCGACCACCGATTGTGGCCCTCACCACTGCTCTCAACTCTCGTGGGAATGAGACTCTGATTGGCCGCTTTCACGAGAGTGACCCAAAATTTGGCCACACTTAAAAGGCACTCTCTGGGGGTACGCAAGTTCCAAATTTTCACCTCCAAGATGCACTTTTATGTCAAATTCGACACCTTTTTGTTCCCCCCCCCAAGCGAGCGTGCCAAGATGATATGGGAAGCACACTACAAATGGTGCTGTCGGGCATTTCGTGGTCGATAAAACAAAGAGTAGTAATTTCCGTCGAAGTATTTCTACCGCTCTAACCTTCGAAAGGATGTCAAGAAGCACATCAGATCCCGCACTTCATACATTGCCAAACCGACCATCAAGAAGCAAGGCCTATATACTCCGCTACCTACCCCTACCGACCTTGGGAATACATCTCCATGGATTACATGTTGGGCCTACCTCTACTAAGAATGGAAATGACTCGTTTTTTCGTGTCGTCGACGTATTCTTGAAGATGGCCATTATGGCGACCTATAAGAAGAATATTACAAGCAGTAATAATCGCTTAAACTCTTCTTCGAACGAGTGTGGGTGCACTTTTGGGATTCCAAAGTCTATCATATCGCATCGATAGTAGGTTCCTCAACAAATTTTGGTCCAAAATTCTCCGGTCAATGTAAAATGACACCAAGTCTACCAAGTCCACAAACTCTTTCCCATCCCCAAACAAACATGGCCGTACGTAGGTTGTCAACAAAATGATTGTACACATTCTCGCGCATGTACAATTCAAAGCATCCATGCATTGCTGGACGAGAGCCTCCCTTATGTACAACATAGTTATAACCGGGCTCTCCACAAATACTAATAGGCCATAGCCCCTTTCGTGTGGGCTTGGGATTCCATCCACTATGTCCCATTGATGTAGCCATGCCATTTGTGGCTACTCGTGCCGATTCGGCTCATGTCCACCCGGTTGACAAAGCAAATAGCTTCATCGAGCGCATTCAACACATCCGCGAATAGGCTCATGATATATTGGACAGCCAAATGCCAAGTACAAGCAATGCCATGATCAACACCGGGTGCCACACAACTTCCAGGTGGGCAAACAAATATGGCTACATTTGGTGTATGAGCACCTCACCGGACCCCACCGTGCTTTCGTCGCTCCGATACGGCCGTACGCCATCACCAAGGCTGTAGGGAACAATTCCTTCGAGCTCGCATTCCACCATTCCTTGGTCTCGCACCCGCCTTTAATGTGGATAGCCTTCGTCCTTATGTCCCACCTCTACCGGACACCTCTCGACATCGTTGCACGAACTCACACCAACACAATTAAACCTAGATCGCATGGAACATACCACCACAGATTGTATCATGGACATAAAAATCAAGAACACTCGCCAACAGAAGATCCAACTATATCGGGTTGTCAAAGCCGGCCAACTCCCCGCACCAAGGAAAGTGGTTCACCAGACCTAGTTCAAGAGGAAATTTCCTCATCTCATGGAGGAACTTAACAATGGGGACCATCGTCTGGAAGGGGAGGAATGATCGAAGTGGATATTAGTGGTCACCCACTCATTCCACTGGGGGCGCCACCATTGTCTCTTTTCTTAGCTTATTCAGCTTCGGCACAACTTACTATTTTTAGCGCTTTTTCGGGTCCCGAACTTCGGGAGCCGTTTGAGGCCCTAAATGGCGTTTTGGGAAAATAGGGAACAACATGGGTCCATGGACCGATTTTTCTCACGAGTCTTTGGATTGATGTTGCTCACTCGAAATTTTTTAGTCCTCGTATAGATCTTTCTAACAAGGTATGGTACGCGTCAAACGAAGATCGTATGCCAGTTACGTCCCCGAGAAGTCAACACCAATTTACCTAAACGGGCCCATAGTTTTGGCGCTTCTATCTCCTAGGGTTAGGTTTTGGATGTTTAGGATTTCCCCATTGTTTCTAAATAATAAATAGCCCCTCGAGCCTCATTGTAACTCAATCTCGCAGGCTCCGTAGCCAACACATCTCTTCTCGCAGATAGATACTAGTGCCCTAGCTAGTTTTTATTACATTTTGTCCGTAAGCAAATTTCGCTCTTTGATATTAATGAAATGAAGTGTTATTTACGTTGCATCTTCGTATTTATGGTTATATTTTTATTCCGTTGCGTCTCGCATAAACTGATCAAAGAGCCACCCTTTAACCATCTCCACCACAAATTAGCTCCGTAGCTTGATTTAGGATAAACATAACTTTACGACCTAAACCTCTTACCAATTTGGGTTTTATAATACTGGTCCAGAAACTAGGGCCCATTTCTTAGCCTTTGAGCTCCTCTCTAGAGGAATTTTTTTAGAAAATATCTCGTCATGGAAATACATGACGATTTGGGCGTTTCCATGATTGAGAGTTGGGAAATCAAAATGGAATGTAGAACAACTTTCGAAGAATATCTCTACTTAGCCTAGATTTAGGGCCCTAAAATCCCACCCATTGAGATTCAATTGGATTTTTGTAAAGAAGATCTTTCCAATTGGTAGTTCTTAAGGATTTTATAACCAAAGGCATACCAAATATATAATTGGTAGGAATCCAACACCAAAGCATAGAGGAGTTGTGGGAAGGTTTGGATGGAAACATGGGTACCGAAAAGAAAATGTTTGATTTATTGTTATTTATCAAGGTTTTGGAGACTTGCATAAACTCATGAATGATATCTTTTAGCTTTCTAACTTCGCAGTGGGTGACTCTACAAACAACATGATATCATCCACAATTTACCGGTGAGTGATAGAGACATTGTTACCCCATGGATGAAGGCTCTTGAGATGACATGATTGGGAAGCCTATTTGATATATATTCCCAAGCCTTCTATAGCCATGATGAAAAAGAACTTTGATATTATGGGATCTCTTTGCCTAATACCTCTAGATGGATTAAAGGTTTTGGAAGGGGATCCATTGATCATGATCGAAAATACGTACAAAGAAAAGAGGGAGGAGATGCAACTGATCCATCTAGAATCAAAACCATAACCCTTTTACGATACCGTGGAGGTAGGACCAACTAAGTCGATCATAGGGTTTCGATAAGTCTAGCTTCGATCAACATACCAAGAATTTTAAATTTTTTAAGAGAGTGGGAAACTTCCGGGTAGTGATGTTTACATCCAAAAATTTCCAGTGTGTGCTTCAACAAAACTAGTTTGTTTCGGTAGATTTGAGTCTCAAAAATAGGTTTTATCCTTTTCACCATAATGGTGGAGATACTTTTATAAATGACATTACAAAGGGAAATAGGGATAATTTTATAAATTACACATAACCATTTAAATACCCATTCTCATTCTCGACACAAACATTCTCACTGAGTGACATTCTCATTCAAAACACTAGTATTCTCATTCGAAGCATAGCAATTTTCATTAAGGACACACACATTCTCATTTGGATCATAGCCATTCTCATTCGGACATGGGCATTCACTCATGGAGACTAACCTTTCCAACATGGGGCATAATAATACGTTGGAATTTGGCATGTCTAAGAATCACCGACATATTCATCACAACATGGAAAGTATTTTCTTAGACATCTTATGATGCAGAGCATCCCGATTGATTTTTCATTAAAATATTGTGTAAATAGAGGCTGATGTCTTTTTAATTATTTTTATAAATTATTATGCTCATTTTTCATAAATTAAGAGAGAAAAAAATGTAAGTGTGAGGATTATTGTAAATATTATTTTAATAAATTAAGGATATGAGTGGAGTTTAATTAGGTAGATAATATAGGGATTAGGAATTCCTTAAACGGGACTTAGTCGAGTCCAAAAAAGGGATAAATCTATTTTAGATTTTGGTTGAGATTTGTATGGAGGAAATAATGGATTAAATCAATTCATAATTATGTATAAATATGAGGATTGTGTGATGATGAAGGACAATGAGAAATACGTAGAGAGAGAGTGGAATGGTGTGAGAGTTTTGAAAAGGCCAAGAGTCGAGAGGCCCACAAATGTAATATTCAGAATTAGTTTTTATCTATAATTCTTTCAAGTTATTCTTGTATACCGCATATTGGTTTGTGTTGGCTCTCTTTTCTTTATGTATATTTAAGTCCGAATCAAATGTAGTTTTAATGAAGGATTAGATGAGAATTTTCATGTCAAAGAAACACACACTCTATTATATGCAAGGATCTATTTATATGCGTAATCTTGGCATCATTTGGTATTAGAGCGTAAGGTTGGAGAAGAATGTGTGGGATTTGATTAGTTTTCAAATGTATATTCTCTTTAGAGTCGACTTTGTGAAGATCACTTGTGAGCGTGAACTAGATTGCTAACATAGTTGAAATGGTTGTTTCGAATTTGTTTTAAACCACATGAATGGTGGCAACTCTTAACGCACCGCCGTGATTACTATGTCAGGAGTGCGGCCAAGTCAAGCGTTGGTGTGGACACAGTAAAAGACACCACAGTGCAACGCGTGATGCATTGGAGGCATTGGAACGTGCGGTATTAACAATGTGTCATGTGGCAGTGGTCGTAACACCTGGTAAATAAAGGAGTGAGATAGAGATTACAAGCACAACGAAGGTTGAAGATCTCGACTGTATGTACACAGCCTCATACCGTGTTGGGTGTGCGGCTTCAGCTTCTTGAGTCTGCGTGAAGGTTAAACACGTACCCGTGCATATGGTATAAGCAATATTCATATGATATACACACCCGTGGAGGTATGGTGTAAGTGGCATGCGGCATATATGAGCGATGCGTATATACGCTCCGTTGACATCATATACTTTGATTGAAATGTCTTTGCTTCCCGTATGACAATTTTGGATTGAAATATTATTTGAGTGACTGGTGAGCATCGATGATCATTCGTGTTGTGGATCAAATCATTTGATCTCAAGAATAGCTACCATTAGCAAACTCTTGTAATTCGACTAGAGATGTGTATTTGCATGAGGAGTGTTGGTCGAGAAGAAAATTCTTCGTCATACAATGTTTCGAAGCATGGTCCGTGGAGCCGTGGTGACTTTGTGATAGCCATGTTGATGTGTGGTACCTAGGAGCATTAGCAACAACCTAGCGTTTTTAACGTTGTGTGAAGTCAAGTCAAACAAAAGATCAAGCATCGTTGAGCCGTGAGCGTAACGCAAGACCGTGGTTTGGTGTGCGGACTTAGTTTTCATTTGATCACAAGGCAGGAATTAACGTACTCCTATGGAGTCATGATGATGAGTAGCATTCAATATATGTGTTAATGCATGCCATTCCGATATGCTCCGTACGCTATTGACATCATATTATCTGATTTTTTACTTGTTTGATTTCCCGTTCAGTGTTGTATTGGCAAAGAAAGAACTTCATCAAGATCGATGTATGTGCTATAGATAGCGTATTCCATTATGAATATAGCCAATTTGAAATCGTGTTACCTATAGGTGCAATTACTTCTATGCGATGATTTATATTTGCAGCAGCTTCAAAAAATAATGCAACACTTTTTCCTAAGCCGATCCAAAAATTGGCGGTTTTGAAGTCATATTTAGTTACATTTTTTTTTATATGCCCGTGTGAATGGCTCGTGTTGAGCGCGCTGGTAATAGTGCAACATTTTTTTCTTCCAAATGCATTGTCCCATGTTGGTAAAATGCAGAGGTTGGGTGAATGGCATTTGCGTGAAGTTGGGAGAATTAAATTTGTGTGAATGGCATTTGAGTGAAGTTGGTGAATGTAATTTGCGTAGAAGCACAAGCTGAGTGATTGGAAATTGCGTTGGAAAATGGTGATTTCCAAAGATATTATTAGATTGTGCATATCTTTTGAAGGTTTTCCCTAACATTATTTGCCGGGAAAAGATTTATGTTAGAAAAATTGCTGTTGGGGATGAGATTGTTAGAAAATTAACATTGCATATTCAAAACCTAGATGATGGGTTTGAGACAAAACTCAGTGGATTTTGGAGTTGGATAGCCGGAATCCGCTCGCAGACAAAGTCTCAGAGGCTTGAATATATTCCCTAAATGAATATGAGAGAGGGGTTGGATCATTTCCAACCACAAGAAGATTCAAGGTAAGTGTTTTATCAAATGGATCAATATTCATTGATTAAAGGTATTTTAAAAATTGGATGATTTAATTTCCTTGCCATATTTGAGAAGTTAAGTTTTTTGTAAGAGTTATGAAATAATGAAATCAATCCATACGTTTAAGGAAAGGAATTGGAGTCCATCTCAAAAAATTGATGTGCGAGTATGGTTCGAGTATGGTTTGTATTTTTTGTCATAGAGAAATATGGTAATGACACCATGTTAAAAGAAAGTTTTGAGAAAATTTTATGAATGAATTGTTTTGTGCACCGAGGAGAGACGATGTTGCATGCGAACCGTCATCGCAAAGAATGAGCCGCATAGAAGTCCAGGAAAACTACTTACTTACGATGGTAAGCATGTTGAAGAGATCATGGTATGAAGGAAATGCGAATATTCACAAAGTGATAAAGACGACATAGAAGAGTGAAGTCCGTAGAGTTGAAATTGCGAAGAGAAGGTTTGTTAAATAACCTTGAAGGGAGCATAAGGTATGATACATCATTTGGAAAAGGTATTTTAATGTGAAAATTAAATGATTTATTTTATTTTAAAATAAATCTCTGGGAAAAGTGAATTGCATTTCAATCTAAAGGCTAAAGTATCATGTGATTAAATGATAATGGGAGATGATGTAATTGGTGACTTATGATATTTTCTGAAGAATGGAGTATGAGAGAGAGTGAAGATTTTACATCATGAATGTATTAAAGGTGGATGTTCATGGGTATACCGTATAACTTGAATTAAGTCAAAATATCCACTACCGTAACTATTGGGTCAAGATTTGGAAGGCAAATAGATGTTAGGTCAAATGAAAATTTGGATAGCTTGAGTTAAGATTGAATTATTGTACAAGAGGGTGTATTTTTCATCCAAGATAAAACGTTGATGTAAATTCGGGGTCAAAAAGTATTGAATCAAGTCAAAGGTTTGAATTTAATTGGGTGTACGATTCGTGAGCCCGACACCCAAAGAGTTGGTCATTGTAACACATGAAATACCGCAGCTTATTGTTTTGCATCAAAGAAGAGCAAGAGAGTTGCCAGAGATGATTCCAAGACAGAAATCGAAAGAGGTCAAGCGCAGGTAGAGAGCTTGTATTGCTAAATGGCAAGTATGGAGGTTTGTTGAAAAGGGGATTGAATGAAATCCACAAGTGAAAAAATGAAGTTCACAAAGGAGGAGAAGATGACTATTGATAGTCATTTCGTAATATCCGATGAATACCACAACAAAAGAAAGAAGAAGGAGGATGCCAAGGAAAATGGCATATGTAAGCAGCTGGATCGATGAAGAGTATGAGCGGGAGAAAGTTGAGATAGCAATTCACCTTGAGCTATTTATGGAATTGTTGTAGAGAAATAAATATCGTAGACATGGTTTGGACTATGAGGAAGAAAGTGAGGTATGTATGCCGCACACAAAGAGGGAACAACAAGTAAACATACATTTGATAGAAGAGCCGAGAATCTCTCGAGCAGATGATGAGTGTTTAATTGAGATGTGAAGAACTTAGAGAGGCCGAGCTGAAAATGGAAGTTTCCATTTGTGGCCCGTAATAGGTGAAATTTCAAGGTGAAGAGATCCATGAGGAAGACCATGAACTATTGGAATATTTCGTAACAATTTGAAGATACGACAAGAGGAGCAAATGAGGCTATGAAGCCTTTATTTTTAAATCTCATAGTTTGTGTATGTTTTCAGGATGTGCGGAAGATGCAGGATGCGCATAGTGAAACCGTCAGCGGCAGATGAAAGCTCTTAAAGTGAAGTATGATGGAGAATGCTCTTCGTAGGAGGAACGTACCGATTTGTAAAAATAGAAGAAATCATAAATGAGTTCTTTTTTGCAATTGAACCAATGAAGTCAGCAGGAGCGTGCTTACGTTTCCAGAAAATTCCGAATTGATGTTCCAAAGAGATAAACAAATGAATTTGTTTAATGAAATCGATGAAATTTTTTTTGCAATGTGATGATACGTAAAACCAGGATAATTCCAGAAGATTTCTTTAGAAGAAGAATGAAGTTGGGAAATGGGGAAAATTTTAGGGCTAATTTTAGCCTCCAAAGGCGAATTTGCTGTTTTTAAATTTTGGTAGGGCGAATTTTTTATATAAACCTATTTTCTAATAGTTTTATAAAATTAGTCCTATAATTATTTTAAAAATAATTAATTATTAAGTAATAGCCCACCAAAATAAACGCTGATAAAATTGAAAACATGAAATTCGCCTCCCGATTTTCTGGTTTGGACCAGCATTCGCCTCGATTTACTAGGTTTTGGGGAGGGATTCCAGTGATTCGCCCCCATTTTTGCTGATTGGGGCTTGAAAGTTGGAGGTGCAATAAAAATTTGAATGCATTTGCTGAAATTTACTGGGTCGAGGGAAGGATTACAGTGATTCGCCCTGGTTGGGCTTGGTTGGAGCTTGAAAGGAGCTGTTGGAGGTGCAACAATGCTCAGGGCAACAACTTACAAGATCTGGACCCTGGTTCCGATGATGTTGCACACATTGACCGATGACGTTGCACGCATTGACAAGAATCAAGATCTGGTTTTGTTTAGGGAGATGGTAGTTGGCCAGAAAGGGATTTAGAGTACCAAGATGGTCCATTTCCCCAGTGCCATGGAGCTAAACCCGCGAGGAGGATTTTGGACAATGAGGAGGAGTTTGGACAGTGGTGTTGGGTTGCAACTGTAATTATAATATTTTTTTGTAAATTTGCTGAGTCTGAATGCTTTCAGTGTGCTTGTGATTGCTTCGATGAGCCTAACAACGCTCTGTAATTATTATTTTTTAATAAATTTTCCAATCTGAATGCTTCAAAGTGTGCTGGACCGCTGGTGAATGCTGGTGAATAGCGCTGGTCAGTGGTGAATGCAAGTGCTCTGTGGGTGATTTGCAAGAGGTAAGCTAAAATCCATAATTTTACACTTGTTCCAGCCTTCTTTTACACTGACCTGGGAAGGGACAAACAGAACAAAACTGGTCCTGAACCGGCCGTTTCGGAGGCCCAATTCAGACCGGTTCTGATAACTAGAAGAAAATCCTGGGTTTTAGAGGACATGCCACCTCTATGCCTTTTCACCCATAGATTCTTCTTTAAATATTTTAATCCTGCCTCATAACCTAGTTTAGTAGTGAAGTTTCTGTAGCTTAATTTTTAGACCATACAATTATGTCATCTTCTTTCAATTTTATTCAACGTAGTTTAAGTCTGTGTGTGAACTATGTCCATTCTTTTGCCAGTTCTCCTTGGATACCAAGCTGTATATCTGATACCTACCTTGACTCGATAATGAATTAGCTTCTGGTTCAGCTGCATCGGCTAGACTGAATATCTCCTTTCTGTGAAGGATATTGATTAGAGGACCTGATAACCTGAATTTTTCAACTTTTCTGAGCAACCCAGCAAGGGATCTCCACCTGTTTTTACTTTGTTTCCTCTTCCAAATTTACACACCAGCCATTACCTATCATAGGAAATGCCCTTACCATTGCTTTCCAAACTATCGGTACCCGTCCATGGCCTATTTTTTCGAGGGTTCCCTTGGGAATATGGACTATAGAAAACTAGCATGCTGGTATTCCTTCCAGTACTGATTTCACTAGTGTTAGTGCCCCACTGCTCCCTCTCCCCTCTTAGACAACCATCTATAACACCCTTAAGTCTCTTCTCTATTTTTTCATACAACCATGGCCAGTCTCTAAATCTTTCATTGTGCTTAAGTTTGAAGCGAAGATATTGTACTCCATTATCAATGGTTACCGAATTGAAGGGAAGAATAAACTCACATTTCCTTTCTCCTTATTTGAGACCATTGACTATTGAATAGAATAGGAAACTTATTATTGTTCACCTCCATCCCTGTTTCTTAGCTGTAGATGTCCAGGATCTTCTTGAACTTTTTGGCTTCTCTTTTGATCCTTTCTCCAAAAAGAATAATATCATCGACAAATAATAATAGCCCATACTTTACCTTTGATGGAACCTTCTCTTTTGCATGCTATTAGCACTCTGCTCTGGCCTTTTGCTACTGGGAGGAATAGAAAGGGGGACATTAGACAACATTGTCTTAGGCCTCTTGTGGTAAATATTTCTTGAGGCCAGATCCATTAATTAGCACAACAAATGTGGCTGAAGAGAGGCACCCCCATGATCCAGTTCATCACTTGAATGCTCGTTCCTATTTGGAGTAGAATTATGTTTTTAAGTACATTCTATTAACCTTGCCAAAAGCTCTAGCCAGATCATGTTTCATTACTATAACTGTTACCTTCTTTATTTTGATTGAGTGCAATTATTATTGGGTTAAACCCATCGCATCAAGAATTTTTATACTGTGGAGGAACCCAAATTGTTCATCTGAAATTACTTCTAAGAGAATTCATTTGAGTTTGTTTGTTCTGATTTTTTAATAAATTTGTGAACCAAATAACAGAGTTAGATAGGCCTATATTCATCCGTTGCTTTAGGCCCATTCCTCTTGGGAATTGATGTTATGAATGTGGCATCAAGGTCCCCAGGACATTCTGTAACCTTTTGGATTCTTCAATAACCTTGAGTTAACAATCCAAAAAATCCCATGTAGAATCTGTTTTCCCTCCATCCAGGCATGGACTTCTAGCTCTCTTGAAAGATTGAGGCTGTCTTTTTGCTGTTCATTTACTAATCTGTGGAAGTATGACACCTTGAGAATCTTTGCTATGTTTCATTCTGGGGGATCTTGGAACAAAGTTTTGTTATGATTGACACTTCTGTTATCTCCTGTAATGTTCTGGCCTTAGAAACATCATTTTTCCTGATCTCCCAGATTGTGTTTATGTTCTTCCTGTGTTTGGCATAATTGGAAGAATTGTGTATTGCCATCTTCCTTTGCCAATCATATGTATAGCTCTGCATGCTACTTCTTCCTTTTGCAATAAATATGTCAGATCAGCTTTTCTGTTACTGTAAATATGTCATCATTGTTTATTCTGCATATTGATTTGATTTGATTTTCTGTTGTTGTTGGCACTTCCTGAGCATTATTTCTGGCCCATTCTACCACTTCCCTTTTACCCTTCAAACATTCTGGCCCATTCTACCACTTCTCTTTTAACCCTTTTTAATCATTCTGCAAATTGGAACATTGCAGATTCTCCTAGGATAGGATCAAAATTCCTCCATTCCATAGTTACCATATGTCTGGACTCTGAACCTCTCCTCTTCTAGTCATTTATAGTTAAATTTTGAAGGGGTCAGGGGTATATGATCATTCTTTTCTATCTGTAACAAAATAGGAAGGTGGTCTGAGCCTCTTATGGCTCCCACCCATGACTTAGGTCTATCTGCTTCTTCTAAAACCCTTTATACCATTAGAAATCAGTCTAGACTCTAAACACTTAGACACAACTTTTCTGCTGCTTCCACAGTTTCTCTATGTTGGAATTAATTCATTTGGTTCAACATCACAAAGACCTAGATCTTGAAACAATTGGCTAAAATAGCTAGCTAGGGTATCCTGTCTAGCTCCTTCTCCCCATGTTCCTGCTACCTTCCTTATTAGATTAAGATCTTCTCCTAGAATTATGTTGTCATCCTTGATCTCATCAACGTTTCTAAAGTTCTAACAGAACATTTTCCTACCATCACATGGCCCGTACAAGTTAAAAATTGATAATTTTTTCCCTAAGTCTTTGTATTTCTGGTCGTGCCCTGATACCTGCATGTAAGAAGGACACATTAGGGAGAATGAATGATTCATTTCCACATGTTATAAGTTCTCTTGATCTCTCTTCAGGGTCCAGAGATTTAAAGGACCCTTTTTTTAGTATGGGTGATAAAATAATCTCTTCTTTCTCAACTCTCATAGAGCTAGGTTTTTTTGTGGCTGCCCCTTATCCTTCCCACATTCAGAAATAGAATAATCGTGGTTTGAACATCCCTGAAGCTTTCCCTGCTATAAGCACCCCCTTGATTGGCAACTGCTTTTCTTAACCTCCTTAATTAAATTATTTTTGGTAGAGAGAGATGACTTTTATCCTAATGTAGGAGTTATTTCATTGTCCTTAGCCATGCCTCCTTCAATCCCCCCCTGTCCTTTTGGAGCTTATTTCTTTTGGATCTAAGGTCATATCTAGGGTCATATGCCCCCATTGTCTTCCAAGGACTAGCATTTGGATTCCTTGAATACAGAGGCAACTGTGGAAATCTTAGGATTGGCTTTACTATCAGGCTCTTTTCTAACAGAATTTGGGGTAAGAATTCTGTCAGCTTCTATCTTTTTAAGTGTTCCCTTTTCGGTTACTAATCCTTCATTCTAACCTGGAGAACTGCCAGAGATTGGATCTATTCTTTCCTTTGAATTAATTGAGGCTGAAAGGTTCTAAGGTTGCTGAAGACCTTAGAACCTTTCCATGGCTCGACTAATTTATCTCTAGTCACTAAAGTAGACTCTTCTTTAGAGTTGTTTACTATGTTTTCTTCCATCCTTGCCACTTGTTACCTTCAAGAAGTTGGTGGAGTTGAGTAATTTTAGGATAATATGTTTAGGATGATATTGAAATTGTTAGTCATAGCAATTGTTTTCCATAATTTAGTGCAAGTTGTGTGTCAAAAAATAGTCTGTTTGATCAGGTTCTAAATTAAAATCAGTATAAACAGTGCACAAGAGCACTTGGTTGGGAGTATTTTTATGGTTGTATATAACTCCAATCAGATGCCAACAATTAAAATTTGGTAGCTAGACTTGCCCTATAAGGCTATAACTGAGCGTGTCTAAACGCCTCTTTGCATATTACTCCATGTGCCGACCCTTTTGTGTACGGGGTTCCCACAACATTATATTATACCTGCAATCAATATAGGTTACCATTAAAAGCATGATCAAGTTGAAATTTACAGGATCGTGTTATATTGCTTTCTATCCATCCATCCTCCCATTTTATTTTCCTTCGGGGCACACAGGACATAATTGAGTGGCAAATTTAAATGTTATCTTTAATATTTATCTCTAGGAAAGTACCATATAAGAATGCTAGCAGGTTAATGACCTTATGACCCACCACGGGGAGAAACTATTAGTTTAGAAATCAGAGCTTTCTATTAAGATACCACACGAGAATAGTTTATGACTTCTTACTTCCTGTGAATGTTACATTTACTTAGAATAGAAAATTCATGTTCAAGTTCATTTATAGTACTTCTATGTTGTATGTTATATATATTGAGCACTGTACCATGCAAAATATTTTCATATATATATATATATATATATATATATATATATATATATATATATATATATATATATATATATATATATATATATATATATACACACATCTCTGTGTGTGTGTTTGTTTGCCTTTGTGTGGAAAGCTTTGCTCTGCTATCAAACAAACTCAAAGATTGCATTTTATTTGAAACTTTTGATTGGAAAACACAATGACGTTGAATCTATATTACAAAACTAGATGGATCACATCTAGTGATATGCAGTTGGTTTTTGAGCTTTCATCAGATATTTTGGTAGCTTTCTGATTTTTTTACCTAATGACTACACAATGCAGGTTGAGCCAAAGCATTTTTCAATGCTTGCAAATTGGAGGCGTGAGTATACAATGGAAGACATTCTCTCACAATTGAAAAGAGAAATGCTGGCTTCTTACAATCGGAAGTTAGTACAACCTCCGGAAGGCACATTCTTCTAGGAAGTTGTCTTTTATTTTTCTCTTTCTATTCGTCACTTTGAATTGCAGCTTTGGATGGTCTATGTAACACAGTATGAGTGATAAGTCAAAAGGTCTGGGTCTGTTCTGTACTGTATACATGAATTTGTAGAAGGCTTATCTGTACTTCCTTGCTTCTGTGAGATACAGATGCCATAGTTATATACTCTTCCTAGCGATTATACATGAATTTGAAGAAGGCTTATCTGTACTTCGTTGCTTCTGTGAGATACAGATGCCATAGTTATATACTCTTCCTAGTGATTATACATGAATTTGAAGAAGGCTTATCTATACTTCCTTGCTTCTGTGAGATACAGACGCCATAGTTATATACTATTCCTAGTGATTATGACCTACCTGTGAATTTGAAAAAGGTTTAACTGTCCTTTGTTTCTTCTATGAGATACATATGCTAAAGTTTATACTATTACTTGCGATTATGACTTGATTCCAATGTGAAGAGCCCATGAAATCTTTTCGCTGAAGTTGTAACTTTATTGCCCGGATGATGTTGAACAGCTTTGATCTCTTCCATCTTTAATGCTAGTGCAACTAGGGTCACTGATGTTGTTTGATACAGGCTTTTATAGTTAATACAGGCTCTAAAAGGAGTGTTCAAAGACTTGCATGAATCCGCGTCCTCTGTTTAAAGGTTATATTTGTCTGGAACGTGTAAGTCTTTGGTTCTATTTGTCTGCATATTCAGGTGATTGTTCTTGCTGTTCGCTTATAGGCCATTTCTTCTAAGTGATAAAAGGTGATGAATGAATTTAATGGCCAAGTCTGGTGATCTTAGTTGTTTTGATTGTTGTGTCCTGAGATTGCCAAAAGAGGAACTGAAATGATTGCTGCTAAATCAACATTCAATTATTTCTGTAACAATTAAAGTCATTGATAAACCTGTGGGTTGTAATACTGGTTCCATGTAATTTTTATTTAGATTGTCAAATGACTTTAGTTTTGATTAGCATCCCCTTGGAGATTCATCAGTATGATGAGTAACCATCATTGTCATTATCCGGCATGTTTTTACTATTTTCTGTTGGTTTGTGTTTGTGAGGTATGCATCCTTTGTCTTGTCAAACCACAACCCTTTGTATTTGTTTTTAGCCATAACAGACGTAGCCAAGCCTCTATCTGTTACAAGCTCACATTTTCAAAAATGTTTTGTTAGCCTCCATAGCAGGTGTTTTGAAATTTTGTGCTGGTTTTTTATATGAAAGCAGGATCTGGACAAATTTCTTCTGTTAAGCTGGAAGAGAAAAAATGATAAGGATGTCTTTCCATCTTGAAAATTGCAATTTCAATTGCTTCTGATTGTTCCATGTGAGGGTATATATGGTTTGTTAATGATGTTTTAAAATAGTTGTGTTCAACTCTGGAAGATAATGACTTGAAACTTGAACAGTGGTGATCTGTTGCACTCTTAGAAAGCGATTAAAATCAGATGCATTCTAGAATCCTTATCCTTGGTCGAGAACTTGAACTTGTGGGAGGTTCATTCTAACTTACACAGGATTCTTAAATATTCTATATTTTGGCAAGCTTGGAAAATTTCAGAATCATGTACTGGTTTTTCTTTAGTTAATTGGAAATTTGTGTGGCATTTCCAAAGTGGTGATTTGAGGTTTTCTAAGTTTATTGTCAGGAAGAAATTAGATAATACTAGAATTTGCTCCCGTGTCACTGATTTTTGTCTCTGGTGCCATTTGTTTAGCTTCTGTACTATATTTTTAAATAATACAGTTATTAAAACATTGCATTACCAGTATTTATGGAAGATTTTAAAAAATCAAAACTGTCTACTTTTTCCAGCGGACATTTGACTTTTAAGGGAGTCAAATATAAGTTTAAAGTAATCGAAAATAAGGGAAATATAAGTACAAAGTAATAGAATCCATATCAACTGCATTTTTGTTAAAATACTGTATTAACAGTATTTGTGAAACATGGGTGGGATCTAGTTTTTGAGTGGATACTGCGATTATTACAAAGAAATTAAACACAAATTTGAAAAAATATAAAAGGGCTAAATTGAATAATCATTAAAATGAAAATAACCTCGTCATAATAAAAAATATATAATTGAATTATTATTAAAATATAAAAAATAAGTTAATAAAATAAAATTTAATAAATAGTAATCATAGTTTAATCATTTATTTTAATAAATAGTAATCATAGTTTAGTTTAATCATGCGTGTGAAAATAAAATAGTAAAAGATTAAAAATGTTGAAATAGTAAAAGATTTAATTGAAATAGTAAAAGATTTAATTGAAACTGTAACACTCTGTAACACCCTGAATGGAGCATATTACTAATTTAGTAACATGGTCTTTAGAGGTCTTAAATTGAAGGTTATGTATATTATGATATATAATTTCTAGTCCGCTTTACTCTGGAATGCTCACATGCATATAGCCATAAATGCATAATACACATTTTATAGTGGAGTAAATACACATAATAACCATAATAGAAATCACTTAACATAGATGTTGCACATAGCCATAGATTCTATTGCTTGGGCTCTTTCAATAGTGGGTCATCAAAACTTATGTTTTACATAGCCGCTAGCGGTTCAAGAGACTTTAGATGTTCTACATAGCTATATATTCCATTACTTTTTCTCTCTCAGTAATTTTTCACCCTTGACCACTTCGAACTATGGTACATAGTTGCATTGACGAGGTAATGGGCCAAGTTACTTGATTGTGATAACCTCTAACGAACAATTTTTTGTTTCCCATTAATCTACACAACTAAGTAGTGCACCCTTGTTTCTATACTTGTAGTCCATTAGACTATGCCACTACCCTTCTAACATTTCCAATTCATGTTGGTCAGGGAGTCTTGGAGCCCTGCAGCTTCTAGGAGCGTTCATGAGTCCCTTGGTATCTTATTGGCCTCACACTAGGGAAACCTATCCCCATACCCAAATCCACTTAGGATTAATTAGTTAACAATAGCATAGTGTTACTTCCTTCTCCCTTTACTAGGAAACTTATTATCCAACCATGGCTAGAATGATGGAATGAAATCATCAAATTGAATTGAACAACACTAAAATTCCCCCTTTTATGTGCTTATGCTCTTTTTGACAAGTGGCATTAAGTAAAGTTACTTTATGGGCTTGGGATAAAATCATGTTGTTTTTTACTTCAAAAATATTTTAATACTGACTTAGCCCCATAGGCGTAATCCTTTCATCACTTAGACCTTCACCCCTTTTTCTACTTGTGGAGCCCTACCCCTCGTACTCTGTTTGACTTTTCCTACAACAATATATTTTATCAATGTGCATGTAATTACATATTTACAATGTTCACTGGCCTTTTAACACATAAGCTAGCCTAAAACCAAACAAGGATTTTGATCTCAAACATATAAACATAGACACATTGGCTTAAACACATTGTACATGGCCACGTAGTTCCCAAAAAATTTATAGGATCATTAGCGTAAACGCGGTATGTACAATACACACATAGGGATCATCCTATGGGTGTTACATTCCCCTCCCTTTTATTTATGCACTTTGCTCAATGCATTATATATATATGAGGGTACTCCCTCATGGAATTTTTAATATATATATATATATATGCAAAAAGGTGAGGGTACTCTCTCTTGGCATCTTTGTGCTCCCATGTAGCATTTTCAAAGTCAAAATGCATACATTGCACCTTTACTAGGGTAACGGATCAGTTTTGGAGCACCTTGACCTTTCTATCCAAAATATCTATTGGTTGAATGTGAAAGTCTCCCTTGGACTCCATAGTCAATTACATGATTAACATCATGGAAATTTTTAAGTAATCAAATACGAAATACATTGTGAATATATATGGAAGCTGACAAGGTAATTCTATATCCAATTGGTCCAATCTTCTCTAGGATCTCTAATGACCCACAAAATCTTGTTGACAACCTATAACAACTTCCTAATTTCAACGAACTCTTCTTGGCTTTTTCTTTAAAAAAAAACATGGTCACCAACTCTGAATTCCCTATTTGTCGTGTTCTTATTTGCATATTTTTCTATCTATCCTATTCGACATTTAAGTTGTTCTTGATTTCCACTACTTGCTCTTCCATTTCTCCAAAAAAATTTGGCCCAACAATTTCTTTGTCCACTGGTTTATCCCAACATATAGGTACATTGATTTTTCTACCATACAAGACAAGGCTTCAAATGAGCTCATCATTAAAGATGTTTGATAATCATTGCTATATGAAACTCTATCAAATGCAGATACACTTCCTATTTTTATGGTTTACCCATCACATACATCATCAACATATTTTCAATCACTTGATTAACCGTCTTAGTTTGTCCATTTGATTCTAGATGAGATGTACTAATGTTCATTATGGTTCGAATACCCTTCCGATTGTTTAACGTAAACTTGGGATCCTTGTATGAAATAATTGCTTTAGGCACTCCATGTAACTTGGTAATTTTCTTCATATGCATTTCAACAATATTTGCTACCTTATGTGTTGACCTCACTAGAATAAAGTGGATAGTGTTAATGAGTTTATGCACCACTACCATGGTGGAACCATGTTACTTCACACTCTTGGACAAATTTGTAATAAAATCTATTGAAACAATTTCCCATTTCCATTTAGGAATGGGTATTGGTTGTAGCAATCCAGTTGGATGCAATCTAGACATCTAGCTATATAATCAACCACTTTCTTTTTCATCCTTGGCCAAACGTATCAATTTTTTATCGCTGACACTGTTGTATGGTACTCTGGGTGTCCAACATAATGTACCTTGTGCATCTCACTTGAAACCATGTTTTTTAATCCTTGTGAATTTGACACATAAGTTCTGAGTTTGTACATGAGTATTTCATCATCTTTTAATTATTGTACTTTAGCTATAATTTATCTTGTTGTAACTCTTGTTTTATCTTCATGTATCACTGCTCTAAGTTTTCACCTCTAAAAGTCTGATTTTAAAATCATATTTGCATATACTTACGATTGTAGCATGTATTTTAGGCACCCCTATCTCGAATTCATCAACCACCTTATTTTCCTTGCCTTTTATATGTTTGATTTCAAAATTATAATTAGCTAGAAATTCTAACCATTTAATTTGTCTAACATTAAAAGTTGGTTGTCAAAACAAATGCTTCAGACTGTTGTGCTCTGTTCTCAATTCAATTTTTTTTCCAATAAGATAACATCTCCACATTTTCAAGGCTTTAATGATAGCTACCAACTCCAAATTTTGAGAGGGAAAATTTCTCTCATGCTTCTCAACTTCCTTGACTCATAACATATTACATGCCCATTTGCATGAGGATTCCTCCAAGCTCTTTCTTGCATGCATTGGTGCACATAATAAAATATTTATTTGGATAAAATATTCTTAATATTGGTGCACTTGCTAATAGCATTTTTAAACGCTGAAATGTCTCTTCACATTTATGAGATCACTCAAATTTCATACCCTTATTTTTTGAAAATGTATTCAGGCCATTTATGTGAACCCTTAGCTAATTTGGTTATCCTTCTCCTAACCCTTGTAGCTATTTGACCTAACCAAGTCCTTCCATGATTGGTTTTCTTCAAATAAATATTTCAAAAAGTTTAGGGTTAACAAATGTTGTTAGCTCCAAAATCAATTAAAATGGAAAAGGGTTGATTGTTTATCTTACCTTTAATTTCAATAATGTGAGCATAGTGATAATCCCATGAGTTGTCCAATGTTGTATAATTTTGTTTCCTTTGTGAGCGTCATCTTTGTACATGTGTTTTTCCTCGAGACCCCAAAACTTGGTGGGCTAAAATCTTGGCCTTTTCTTTTTATATTTCCTTTGGATCAACTTTCCTTGGTTCACTATGGGTTGGCCGAGTTTGTTGATTTGCTTGAAATTTGCTCCCAAAAAATGAAGGTTTATATCCCTTCTTTTTTTGCTCAAACTTGTCCTTTTTGTCATCCCAAGTTTTCTACAAGTTTAACTTAATTTTGTTGTGTTCATAAACATACATTTCCTTCCTCGTAGCTTCATCCAAAGCCTTGGGCTCGTTAAATTTAATTTATTGTTACTATAAAATGATGGTAAACCACTTAATGATATCTATATTTTGATATATTCATCATAATTAAAATCCAACATACCTTAGTAATCTAACAACTTTCCTTTCATACTCATCTATTGTCATGCTCCTTAGCTTGATTTCCCCTACGGTTTCCCCTGGCATTGTCTTGAAAAATCTCTGCTCTTATACCATTTAATCAGTTGTTTCCCAGATATGAAGGTTGAATAATGGCCGAAAGGACAAAGTTTCATTATCTGATGCTGAACTGTTTAACTTAAATACATGTTTAATAAGTCTATCATAACATTGTAGTAGGCATATATATCAAGTATCTAGCCTAGTAAATATTTTCATCCTCCTCTGCTTGGTTTGATATTTTGCAGTTCACAAATTCCTCCATTGAATTGGTGGAGGGAGAGCTTTGTGCAGATGGGCTTCCAGGTCAATGGAGTTCTGCAGACAAGACTCCCTCGGAACACTTAGATATTTCTCATGTTGATGACTATGGGGTGTCACCATATGAGTTAGATAAGCGTATACATGATCTATTGGAGAAACAACAAGAAGAAAGGATTTCAGAGCTTGATGTGGAGCTGAAGTCAACTGAGATTAAGCTACAGGCTAAAGAAAGAGAACTTAAACATTGGAAGGAACGAGTTCGATGTCTTGCTGAGCTTTCATTTGGGGCCAATTCAGGAATTTCCTCTCTTACTCATTATGCTCTTTTATATTGTTTGAACCGTGTTCACTGCACATCACATGATAATACACACACTCACAAAATTCAAGGGTCAGCTCAACTAGTTGTTGCCAATGTTACTGGAAATTTGGAAAAGTTTATGGCAGCAGGTGCCTGGTTTAGAATTTTAAATTCCTCTAGGTGAGGTGCACTAGTCTACATTGACAAGTTTACTGGGGACACTGTCCACAAATGTGGGAAGAATCCCTTAGGCTTACTCATGAGGTTTTCCTTGGAAACAAAAGATGTATGTCTGTTTGCAATACACAAACCCTCATGAAGTTGCATCTTTCAGGAGACTTGAAATCTTGCTTGTAACAGATTCATACTTGATCAAAGCCTCATTTAAGTGTTTGTCTGGCTTACTGCATGTTTAAATTGAGTGGTGATTTTCAGGTGACAATTATGCATCCATTTAAATGTCAAATAATGCTGATGGCAAAAGACATCACAAAAGGAAGGCTTCTAGAAGGAGTTCTGTAACGTCAATTAACAACTCAGGACAGGAGGGGAATTCTGTGTTCCCACTATGGTCATTTAGCCATTGTACAGAGGTCCCTCTATATTCCACTGCCGACTCTCTTGATCAACTTAATTACAGAGGAAAAATGGCTGACTTTGGCATGTGTTCCACTGACTTAGATTATTTTGAAGATATAGTGCAAACAAGATGGGTGTCTGATTTTCGAGATTCCACTGATGGAAACTACATGGATTTTGTAAAGCATGTTTCTGATGTTAGGTCTGATGGATGTTGTGAAATCAATAGTACCTCCAAACACAGGATTGGGCAGGGAATTGGTGATATGCACGAGAACGGATCTGAGGCAAGCACTGCATGCTCAGTTTTTGGACATGAATTACATGAGACATAGTAGTACTGTTCTTTTGTTGGAGACTTTGGGCTGTCCACAACCTGAAGTTTACCCCTTCTTATGTACGTTATTGTAAGTGTATATAAACATGGGCATGCCTTTATTAAAGTACGTTTATGTGCTTTCAATTCATCTAATGAGTGTTTGTTTCTACATGCACATTTGTAACCATGGCCCCTGCTGGATGAACAAAACTCACGTTTGGGCTTCACTCAGCCATTAATGTGACCTGAAACTGAGATGTGGTTTGGCTGTAAATTTCCAAAAATATTCATCAAGTTTCTCTCAGGAAATTTTGGTGACCAATCAAACTTATTATACATGAGATTCTTGGTTTGGTTGTCTTGTTGAAGCAGCATAAAATGACCATACCAATACGCATAACCAAGGATAGGGAAATTCGAAGGCAAGAAATTAAACTTTTGATGATTTCGTGGAAAAGATTTTACTTGTGTTCATGAGATATAATATTTGAGTATCTAGTACTGCTAACTCATTGCCGGTATCACAAAATCAAGCACAAGTGATATTTTCGTTTTGTTGAATTCTCTGTACTGCTGATTGGACATATAAATACTCTGTTTATTAAAAAAATGGGACGAGCACAGGAGTGTAATTTACCTTAGCTTCAATGTATAATCCTTACCGTTATCTTCTGTGATTACAAGCAATTTTAAAACTGTTAATGGTTAGCGCTATTTCTTAAATTTAGAAACAGTAATATTATGTTTCTTCAAATTGATGCTGCTGATTGTCATTTGCACATCCCAGAAACAAAAAGTATGTGCTTCACCATAGCCTTATGGAAGAAATTCAAGTTCCTCTCTCCTTATTTTTCAAGTTCAGTGCCCACTGATAACAAATTTTTCAAGATAATGATAAGCATACTTTGGTTTGAGTAAGTGCCTAAATGTATGTTTTTTAATGACACCAACCCCTGAAACAGAAATTCGTACTGAGAAACAAATAGCAGCAATATATTTTTCACTGATCAGCTAGTCCAGAAAGAAATAGGTAGAGGTGCTAACCCAAAGATTCCAAGATAAAGGGAAGCAAACTCTACAATTTCCAGACTGTTTAGCAAAACTAGAAGAACACGTTTTCCAAACTGCACGAGAACTACTTCCCTCATGAGTCACCATGTGCCATGCTTGGTCTCGGTGGTTCTCTTCCTTCTACTCTTGGTTCAACTACCATATCTTCATTGGAACCAACACCCCGAACTCCACTAGACAACGATTCACCATTTTGCAGTAGTGACGCCATTTGTACTGGTGATTCGCCATGATTTTACAAGATAATATAATCTTGTGAGAGATTCACCAAAAAATTATATATACATATTATATTATTAATAAAATCGCCTTCCATTTTTCCTATGTATCATGGGGATTCGCCCATTTATTATATATATAAATTTAGGGGGGTTCTTAAAATTTTCCCTGTTGGTGACTAGGTAGCCTTAAAGAGGACGCAAATTGGACCAAACCTAGCCACCAAATTCCAGCACACTCAGGCCAGGTTCTGGGAAAAATTTTCACCTAGTTAAAATGACTCCTATGATCAAAAACCGAATTATTCAAAATGTGTAATTTGTTTTAATGAAACAAACAAAAAATAAAAATGGGTCGGCGGGCCATAACCCCCACTGGACCCCACGGTACCCGCAATACCAATGCTACCAATGCATTAATGGGTTGGGGGGCGGGTGGTGAACCCCGCCACCCCCGAGCTCCGCGCCATATGTTATAGCGGTTGGGTTAGGCCATGGGATGCGAACCCGCCCATCACATCAAACTTCCATGCTACCCAAATCCAACAGCAGAGGTTGGAGGGCGGGCCGCCCAATGCGGGTTTGCCCCCCCCCCCCCCCCAAACACTATTTGCAACACACCATAGTTTTAAAAAAAAATTGTGTCAGTTATGAAGTTTTAAAACAGGCCCAATATGGAGGGTCTGGATTTGACCCCCCGACCTCTCCTCAACGATTTCTAAACTTTACCATTATGCCAACGGTGGAACTTGTAAAACTCCGCCCGCTTTTCATTACTTAAACCTTCAGTCTTCAGATGTGCCCAAGGCCATGGAGGAGTAGAGAGTGTGCACGTAGTTTGAGTTTTTTTTATTTTATTGCAGGTGCAGTGGAACCATGAGCCAGAAAAGAGGCAGGCAGAACCTTGATTGAGGCCAAATTTTCAAGAGGGTGAAATTTTGACTTTGTCCAAATTGGACAAATTTTATGTCGTTTCAGCACTACTCGACGCGGCCACGAGTCTGATGGCGTGCTTAGTTTTTGCATTTGAGTTTTCAAATTTTCAGCCACTTTTGGAAGTGGGTTATGCCGGTGTCAGACTTCCACATGTGAGTAGTCGTTTTCACCTTTTTCAACGCCACAAGATTGATAGTGTTTTCAGATTTAGCCACAGAGCTGCTCAGCCTTCAGCAAATGGAAGCATGAGGTATATGATGTGGATTCCATATAATTTTTCATTTATTTCTCTTTTAGATGCATTATGTCTTGCAGATCCCGATTGATACATGAGTTGTGGGATCTTGCTTTGTGTTGTTATTGATGTACTTTCAGCTATGGATTTGTGTCATGTATGAGTCCCTTTTATGCCAGATTGGCGAGATGCTCAATTTCATATGTGTATTGTTGAGATCCCTTATTTGCTAGGATTGGTGGGATACTCTTATTTACTACATGTCAGCTATGGTCATACTGATAGGAGTCTTTCTTTATGTATGAGAGTTCTACAGTGGAACATCTCTTAAAGAAGTCAAGCCACTCCTGCATGAGGGAAATTTTTCCTTGTATGTCATAGGAAAGCACATCCATGTACATCTTCTTCTTACAACACATAATGCAGCGGCCTACACCATCTTGACACTAAGGCCCAGAGATGTAGTCCCTCTTGGAAGAACTCTGTCATCAAACGACATGTTCTTATGATTGCTGATCTTGTTCATTTATGTTCCTCTTATTTACAGCTACAATTGTTCATTTATGTTCTTTAACGTCTTAATTAAATGCAATTCTAATTGTCAGCTGAAGTAAAAGGTCTTGGTTAAGGGTATCAAGATTTTACCCTGGATCAAGTGGTATCGGAGCAGGTATTCTTGCTAATTGGATTGCAGGCGTGAACATTGGACGTTCGCTGAGTTGAGCCATGGAAAATTTCAAGGACATGTATGAAACCATGCTCAGGGTGTCCGAGAAATCGGACATATTGTACGAGGCTTACGAAAAACAAGCAGCAAAGAACGAAGAATTGAAGACCCTCCTACACAAACGGAAGGAGGAAAAACAACAGTTGCAGCTTCAGTTGCAAGCCACAATAGAGGCATGGGAAGATTTGAAACGCAACAACGAAACTCTTTAGAGAGATCATGATGCCTTAAAATCATTCCTATAGAAAGAGAAGGAGGAGGTGCAGCAGTTACAGCTTCAGCTACAAGCCATGTCAGAGGCATTGACGGAAGTGAAGCGCAACGAAGGCTTACAACAGCTTTCTTCATCTATTTAGCAATCAACACCTAAGGTAAACAATGTTGATTTTGCTTCAGTTTCTTCACACAATATAATTTCAGTTGGAAGTGTGGAGATACCCATCACAGGTACCAGCATGAGACTCCTCACCAAAATGGGGTACAGAGGAGGAGGACTTGGCATTCATGGCCAAGGCATAACCAAACCATTGGAGGTTGTGCAACGACCTCGTTATGCAAGTTTGGGGTACACTGGCGAAGGATGTTCGAAGGACATCAAGGGAAAACAAATAATGATGAACTCTCCAAGGAAGAGGAATGATAGGGACACTTCACCATCGTTCCATGGAAGTGCACGTTGCAGTGAAGGAATCGAGGTGAGCTCCCATCATCATGATTGCACTAGAGACCACCCCAGAAGGTATACTAAGTCTCATTATTCGAGAGTGCATTTTAATTATAAGAATGTTGAAAACCACGGTCGTAAAATATGGCATCGTAAAACTTGTTATTTTTGTGGTTTAAATAACCATGTGATTTCTAAGTGCTGGAAGAGAATGGCAGCACAAAGGTGGAAGAGGCATGAAAATCCTTCTCCCCAACAGGAAAAGAAATCTATTAAGCAAGTTTGGAGGAAAAATAAATTTTGCACCCATTGCGACCGAAGTGGCCACCAAAGAGCCACATGCTGGAAACTTCATCCAGAGCAGTGCCATAAAGCCAAAGAGCCTGTGCATACACCAGTCGAAAGAGCTGATCAACAAGAAATTTTGCCACAGGGAAATGATCCACTCGTTTTAATAAATGAGAAGTGGTTCTTCTAGATTTCTTTTTCTAGAGATGTTAAGCTTGTCATGGCCATGTTTGTAAGTCATTTGTCGCATTTTTATTATGAAAGTGATGATGTGTTTCCATCACTTGTTTAAGCAACCATGACATTTTTTTTGGCCTTATTTTATAAATCGTGTGTTAGATCTCTTTCATGTAAAAGTGATGATGTGTTGCCATCACTTCGAGATGTGACGATTATGTTTTGGTTATGTTCTATGAGTCGTCTGATGCATTTTTTTCATGTAAAAGTGATGAGGTGTTTTTCCATCACTTCGAAATGCGACGATGAGGTCTGGTCTTGTAATTTTGTTGAGATATGATTTCCATTTTGCTATAAGCTTGACCATCGAGTACATGTTATAAAATCGTGGCAAGTATGGAAATATTTGGGTCATTGTTGGTCGCATTGAGAATGTAATGTTCGTTGCAGCTTTAGGCAAGTGTTGGCATTCCGATTCTGAAGGACAAAAGTGAAGGAGTCTTCGAGGGATGTGCCTTCTCAAACATTCGTGTTGCAACAAATTGTAAGGGATGTTCCTTTTCAAACATTTGAATTTCTACAGTTGCAGGTGTTGGCTTTACATCTTGAGTCCGAAGTACGTGAGGTAAAGGAGTCTTCAAGGGATGTGCCTTTTCAGACATTTGCATTTCCGCAGTTGCAGGTGTTGGCTTTGCATCTTGATTCTGAAGTACGAGAGGTAAAGGAGTCTTCAAGGGATGTGCTTTTTCAGACATCGCATTGCAGCAGTTGTAGATGATGGCTTTGCATCTTGATTCCGAGGTACACTAGGTGAAGGAGTCATGTGGGGATGTGCCTTTCAACGACAATTACAGATATTTGATGATAGGTAAAGCTTGATGCTTTTGGAGGACCAAAAGCTCCTCAGTGAGGAGGATTGATCCAGGTGGATAAAACATGTACAAGTAAAAATGGCTTGAGTACAAGGCTCAAAAATCAAAGTGTTCAGATTGTTATCGAACTAGCTTCATGTTGTAGATCTCGTCTTTCTGATTCCAATGGCGCAAATGGCACTCAATTCCGAGTCTATATGAAGGAGTTAGGAGTGGTCAAAGTTTTGGGTTGACTTGGTCATTGGACAGCCTTAAAGAGGACACAAATTGGACCAAACCTAGCCACTGAATTCTAGCACACTCGGGCCAGGTTCTGGGCAAAATTTTCACCTAGTTAAAATGACTCCTACGGTCAAAAAATGAATTATTCAAAATGTGTAATTTGTTTTAATGAAACAAACAAAAAATAAAAATGGGTCGGCGGGCCATAACCCCCGTCGAACCCCACGGTACCCGCAACACCAATTCATTAATGGGTTAGGGGGCGGGTGATGAACCCTGCCACCCCTGAGCTCACGCCATATGTTACAGCGATTGGGTTGGGTCGTGGGATGCAGACCCGCCCATCGCATCAAACTTCCATGCTACCCAAATCCAACGGCGTAGGTTGTGGGGCGGGCCACCCAATGCGGGTTTGGCCCCCCCCAAACACTATTTTCAATACACCATAGTTAAAAAAAAAAAGTATGTCAGTTATGAAGTTTTAAAACAGGCCCAGTATGGAGGGTCGGGATTTGCCTCCGACCTCTCCTCAACGATTTTTAAACTTTACCATTATGCCAATGGTGGCAATTGTAAAACTCCGCCTACTTTTCATTACTTAAACCTTTAGTCTTCAGATGTGCCCAAGGACATGGAGGAGCAGAGAGCGCGCATTCAGTTCGAAGTTTTTTTTTTTTTATTGCAGGTGTAGTAGAACCATGAGCCAGAAAAGAGGCAGGCGGAACCTTGATTGAGGCCAAATTTTCAGGAGGGTGAAATTTTGACTTTGTCCAAATGGGACAAATTTTATGTCATTTCAGCACTACTTGACGCCATGAGTCTGATGGCGTGCTCAATTTATGCATCTGAGTTTTTTATTTTTCAGCCACTTTTAGAAGTGGGTTATGCCGGTGTCAGACTTCCACATTTGAGCAGTTGTTTTCACCTTTTTCGATGCCACAAGATTGATGGTGTTTTTAGATTTAGCTGCAGAGCTACTCAGCCTTCAGAAAATGGCAGCATGAGGTATATGATGTGGATTCCATGTACTTCATTTAATTCTCTTTGAGATGCATTATGTCTTGCAGATCCTGATTGATACATGAGTCATGGGATCTTGCCTTGTGTTGTTATTGATGTACTTTCAGCTATGGATTTGTGTCATGTATGAGTCCCTTTTATGCCAAATTGGTGAGATTCTCAATTTCATATGTGTATTGTTGAGATCCCTTATTTTCTAAGATTGGAGGGATACTCTTGTTTACTACATGTCAGCTATGGTCATACTGATAGGAGTCTTTCTTTATGTATGAGAGTTCTACAGTGGAACATCTCTTAAAGAAGTCAAGCCACTCCTGCGTGAGGGAAATTTTTCCTTGTATGTAATAGGAAAGCACATCCATGTACATCTTCTTCTTACAACACATAATGCAGCGGCCTACACCATCTTGACACTAAGGCCCGGAGATGTAGTCCCTCCTGGACGAACTCCGTCATCAAACGACGTGTTCTTATGACTGCTGATCTTGTTCATTTATGTTCCTCTTATTTAAAGCTACAATTGTTCATTTATGTTCTTTAACATCTTAATTAAATGCAATTCTAATTATCAGCCGAAGTAAAAGGTCTTGGTTAAGGGTATCAAGATTTTACCCTGGATCATTTATGGAGTACAATTAATTCAACACAATGAGCTTAATTAGGCCACGATGAAAGAGACTAGTACGGTTATCTTCCCTTATGCTCTGAACCTTGTTATCAATCTTTATCAAGCTCCCGTATAAATAATGAGGTAAATCAAGTGTTTTTACTGAGGTAAAATGCATCAAAAACCTGATGTGATACCTATATAGCCTGGAGAATATTCCTTTGCATGTGAATTACTTCATTATGAACATCATCAGAGGAGCATACTTTTTTCTGAGATATCTAAAAGGAAAGATAAACTTTGGATCCTCTCTAGCATGATGCTAGAGGAATTTCTTGTAGTTTTCAATGTCTAGGTCCATACCCTTGAAACACTACTCTCCATGAGAATGGATACCTGTAGCTGAGGAAATTAGGTCAGATGATAGGCTTATCTCCATACCTGCAAGAGTGACCTTTCCCATAATTTATATTGTTGCAAATAGGCTAGACAACTGAAGATGATACCCTCCTCCCATAAGCCTTTCACAAAATCTCAAACATTGAGTTCTTTCAACGCACCTTCTGGCCAACGGTGAAGCATTAATCTCATGCATGGTGAATGGTTCAAGCCTAATATGGCACCCTCCTTTGAATACATTCTTTTCACTTTCCATGGTGTTTGTCACTGGAATGATGAAAACCCTAGGCTGTTAATGAAATGAGTGAATGAATGGAAATCTGGAAAAAAATAGAGTGTAGGAAGGTGTGAGTTTGGTGGATGAAATGAAGGGCCTTGAAGCTGAGAAAAATTCTATAAAAATTTGAGTAGGTATTGTTGTGTGTTAGCTTCAAGTTGTAGGTGGAATGAGAGAAAATGGATGTGTGGAAGGTGTCAAAATGTCTAAAACACAGGAAATTCCCAATTTGAATGTGAGAATAGCTTGTTCAAAAGTAGGGTGAGTAGGCGAGATGAAATGGAGGTGATCGGGTTGAGTAAAAAAATTTGATAAAAAATCAGTAGACAGGGTAGTGTCTTGAATTCATAATGAAATTGGATATAAGGGAAATGGATAGGTCTAGGATGGTCAAAAAATCAAAATACAGTCAATTCCCAATTTTGACTATGGGAAAAAAACTAGTGTAAAATGTTTTTTAGTGTTTGAGGGCCATGGAGTTAATTAAAAAAATTATAAGAAATTGTTAGTGGATAAAATGGAACATTGCCTCCACAGTGAAGGTGGAATGAACACAAATGGAGGGGTGTAGGGTAGTCAAAACCCTAAAACACAATCACTTCCCAATTTAGACTGTGGGAAAAAACCAGTGAAAAAGTGTTTTTTAAGTTTAAGGGTCATGGAGCCAAGTAAAAATTTTGATAAAATTTTAGTGAGGATTATGGCACCTTATCTCCACTGTGCAAATGGAATGAGGGGAAATGAATGGGTTTAGGGCAGTCAAAATCCTAAAACACAGTCACCCTATGTTTTCACTATGTAAAATAGCTTAGATTAGGGCTTTATTGTTTTTGACATGCTATGGAGGGTAATGTGGGTGATAGGCTTGTGATGATGGAGTATAGGGGATGTATGGATATAATTTATGTGATAGGGTTAGGTTTTACTTAATGGGTAGGCTAGGGTTTGAACAAAAAATTAATTTAAAAAAAAAATGCATGTATGGACAGTGGACAATGAACATCATGGATGAGATAAGTGACATGAAGAGATTGTAAAAGCTTTCAAAACTGATCTAAACAACAGCAAGAGATAGTTACTTGCTGTTTAGGGAGGCCACACCAAAGCTTTGGAGCACGAGCTTGAGAATTTGGAGGGTTCATTGAGCTTCAAACACCGGAATTTGTCACCTAAAGGAGCGTAACAAAGCAGCCAAAAGCCTAACAAAGGAATTACATGAGCATAACAATGGAATTTTTACACTCTACAGGAGTGTAAAAAAGGCTGCATAGCGCTTGCACAACACTACATAAGGGTAGCAATGTTGCGCAACACTTCAGAAACATAACAAAGGAGCACGATAATGAAATGCAAAGCCCAGAAACGTAACACCTATGGATTTTGATGAATTGCAAGTGGTTTTGGTGAGATTTTGAGGGTTATGCTTTGGAGTTTAGGAGATATGGAGGAAAATTGAAGATGAGAGTTGCTCTCTCACTCACATTAAAGGGTATAATCAATAAAATGATGGTTGCTTTGGCTTTTTATAAACTTTCAAATGCCTCTTACTGTAATATTCCCAAATGGGAAAAGCAGGAATATAGTGCAAAATGTTGGAATAACAGTGTATAACATCATATAAAAGAAAGAGGCCAATATGGAGACCTTCCATTCATCATAACAGTAGCATATATATGTAAAATAATGGGCCACAAAATGTACAACAAGATATAACAAGCCTCCAATGGACAAAACCCTCAAAAGAGGTGTTGCTACTATATATTAAAATACCGGAAGACTACTACAACGCATTCATAAAGAGAACTACTACAGAAAATGAACATACAAATAACATGGGCTGATATATGCCTCAAAATATACAACAAATATAGATCTAGGCACTATACACCCTCTAATGAAGAACCCCCAAAGGGTTTTCAGTAATACACCAATGTACAAGATCTGAATCAAAGCCCTAGGGCTGAAGATTCACTGCAACAAATAAACTAGAAATATGGGGCTGATATGATATAAAAAATAATGCAGCCTCCTCCAATAGACCCTCTAGATGAAAGGTTGATCCCTTCACTAGAAATCTTGCTCCCCAAATGGTGTACTGAAACCACCCTGCAACTCCTCCCTCAAAATAATGCAGTGCAAGACAGAAAATGCGCTGTAGGGGAAAATAAATAAGTGGCCTGATGCTAAGATATGAAAATAGGCTCAAGGGCCTTCCTTACTATCCTCCCAATGGAAAGGAACCCTTCTCCACTAAAAATAAGCATTGAAGTAACGCACAGATGTTCTCCACTATTGCAACCTGCAACACAACTCAGCCCTCAATAGGATCTGCATTGTAGATGTAAGATGAAGCTTGGCCTAAAACCTGAATGTGGAAGTGAAGTAAAATTCTCTTCCAAGAGGCCTCTCAAGGAAAAAGGCGGGATTCCCGACCAGGAACACCCTGTGCTAAAGATCACTTGCAATCTTAGCTAAACAACCAAAGAAATCTATATTGTCTAAACAGACCATATATCAAAACATAAACATATCATAAGCTGAATAATATGGTTGCCATCCTCTTCCTTGTATAAGAAATGAGTTTCCTAAATTTAAGCCCCATTCATTTATAACACTACTTCCATGCAATGAGTCTCCATCTAAAATTGTGTTGTCCCTCATTAAATGCCACCACTCCATGGCAGCGATGTTGATTTGGTTAAAGTTGACCCAGTCAAGGTGTTCCAGCTAAGAGTGCTCAATTAAGCTGCCAAGATGTCTCCTTTTCACATTTGCATTGATTTTATTCATTATTAAGGAGATTTATGGATCTCCATTATCCTCTTATTCATTAAACAAGAAAGCAAAACAAAATTTAATATTCTAACTAGCTCATGGCTAATTGGGAATATTATAGTCCTCCCCTCCCAAATGTTGCTTGTCCCCAACCAACTGAAAATGTGAGTACTGCAACTCTTCTCCTCCATAATTGGTGACACCTCCATTTGATAAGCTTCCCTCATAAGTTAAGTTCCCCCCAATCCATCCCTCCATGAGATGCTCCTCCTAAGTTCTCATCAGATGCAAATGACTCATCCCACAAGGAATCAATAGTTCCAATGAAAAAATCATGGTTTTCCCAATGTCCTCCCTAAAACATGTAGCATAATGAACATGGAGAATCTCTCTCCCAAAGGGCACTTCCATTCCTCCCATCCTCCCTCCAATCATTCCCATAAAAATAATAAGTACATCATCAATGTATGGGATCAAAACCAAGTACATGCAAACATAAATATGCAAAAATGGAGGTGGGTCATAGTCCCACATGTGGAACCAGCACAATATATATTTTGAATGCATCAGATAGTGATATGGTAAGTGGTTTTCTCACCACTTACTTGCTGTCCAAATTTTCTCACAAGTTATGAAAAGGTGAGAAATGTTTGGTGCCTTTGGAGTGCACCCAGAGTGATACAACATCTCCCTATATCCTCCTAGGGAGTGACCATGTTCAGAAATGTTTATGGCCCAAATTTGGCCATGAATTTTATAAGGGAAAATGATCTTCCTTGGAGCAATGGCCTGCATATACATGGTAAAGGAATGCAAATAATCATCAAGTGAAACATCATGCACATAAACATGTTCCTTACCATAATTTTTGCTCATACAAATGGAGTGGTCCATAGATAGATCTCTTCTCATTCCAAAAGAGGAAAGAGGTGGTTGTGATAACTCCTCCATAGATTTATGTATCTCTCCCATCTCCATATGGTCCATGCATCTTTTCAAATGCTGATATAGTTCCTCTTCAAAGCCTTCCCGAGTATAACCCTCCATGATGGTGTTGTAGGCTCTCATAGAGTAAGTATGGTTGAAGAGAAATTCTTCATGAGCTCTTTGTAGTAACTTCTCCTTGAGCTTGGAAGCTCTAGATAAGAAGATCCTACCATGATAATATATGACTTCATCTTGGGATAAATAGCCCTCTTCATGTAGCAGGTCATCAAGTATCATGCATGTAAAAATATCTTTGGAATAATCCACCAACAGTTGGGATTTCCAATATGGATCTATCCTCCATAGTGATAGCGTTGATGATCTATCACAAAGAACATATATCATATGGCTGACCTTCTCTTTGACATCTCCCATGCCATAGGTACATATTGGAAGGTTGTTATCCTTCCCATGCTACTCCTCCCTCAGCGCAGAATCTGAAATGAGAGTGGGTAATGATGATGTTGGGAGAATGTCTCCCTCTTCCTTGGGTCTACCCAAGACTCTCAACGTTGTATCATGACCTCCCAATTCTCTCATTCCTACTGGATCTATGCATGGTGCATCATGATGTGAGACATGGGTCACCAAATCTGGATCAGGTGGCCTCCCAGGTGGTTTTCCACAAAACAATAATGTCTCATGGGTCAACCTCATATGCATAATGGATGGGACTAATATGTCCTTGCTCCCACTGCAAAAATCTAAAAAAAAAATTGTGTGAAAGCTTCCTGATAATTGGGTACCATTTTTATTGATGCAAGAGTCCCTCTAATGGGAGCAATTGCTTCCTCCTCACCTCCTGATGGTGGTGGATCATCTCCTGCTATTCCAGCGTTGTGACCCCTTTCTGTTCCTTCTTCTTCTTCCTTCTCATCATCTGAGAAGACCTCTATATAATGTGCCTTTCCAACTTCACATCTATGTCTGGGTGCCCATGATTCTTGGCATGTGAAGCAAAGCTTCCTTCTCCTCAAATATCTTTGGACATCATCACTAAGAGGTTTTTTATTTTGGCTCTCTTTTGAGAAAGGAGCATTTTCTTCTTTTCCCTTTGATGGAAAAGAGGGCTTTTTCTGAAATGTTGCCTTTGTTTTTGGCAAGGCATCTTGTAGATCTCTAGCCATTTCAATGGCATCTTGAAGGGTAGTGGGTTTGGTAGACTTAACCATCCCATGAAGAGGCTCTTCTAACCCATCAACAAACATATAGACCCTTCTTGCTGCAGATAAATCAAGAACCATAACAGAAAGTTTTAAGAACTCAGAAATATAAGTTTTTGGATTACTTGATTGTTTGAGTTTTTCTAGCCCCATGAATGGTGCCTCAGGATCTCTTCTATCAAACCTCTCCACCAACCTCCTTGTGAACTCTGAATATGTAGTCACATTGGCATGACCCAATGTAGACAAGCCATGGAACCACCAATCATGTGTTTCACCCTCAAGGTGCAGTGCTACTATCTTAATGGCCTCCATCTTCGGTACTTTGTTTAGTTGGAAGTAGATGTCAAGCTTCTCTACCCATGATTTTCCAGTGCATTTAGATGACCCATCAAAGTTGGGTAAGAAAAATCTACCCATAGTGCAGTGTAGATCATGATTCTAAATGAATCCTCCACCTCTATTATGATGCCTAGGTCTCCTATTGTCCTTGATATGACAAAATTCTTGAAAACTCAAGTGGTATTTTAATCTCTAAGATTGAGACTCATACTCCATGAAATATTCTTCAAGATTTTCTTGTTCTTGAAACCCTTCATTTCCCACTGCTAAGAATGTATGGATTGTAGAGTGTTGGGAAACTTGTTACTGCTGCACTAGTTGATCACTCTAGTGATGAGAAATGTCGGAGCCTTCACCATGTTGAAATCCTTTAGGGGATTCCTTGTATCTATCCATCCTCATCCCCTTTATTTCTCTAGAAATGTCTTGCATAGTCTTGAGAAGAATCCTAGGAAACTCTGTAATATCCCAAAATAGGGAAAATCTACAACCATAAGAATATCTTAAGATATTCTAAAGTTGGAGCTACAACTATATGTAAACACAACAATGGAGTAGCAGTGATAAATCAACTCATAGAGTGTGAGAAGAATTCATATCCATCTTATTAAGTTACAACAGAAAAATGTATACAAGATCTTGAGAAAAGAGCTACTCAAGATAGGCAAAATCAGCCTCAAGAAACAAGTACATAAAATATGACAAAACACTGCTACACAAGAGTGCCCAAGGCTATGACTACGCAATTTTATAAAGAGAAACTGCTGCTAACATATGTCAATACATAGATATACAAGTGTATGGCTCATAAAACATTGGGAGAGAAGATTTAAGCTCCCAAAGACTATTTCAAGTCAATCCTGGAAGGATTGGCTGAAATATGCAAAGCTATAGAAATGCCAGAGTTGCAGTAGCAGCTGCAACTAAAGAACTGGAACTGGATGGAGATAGATGAAGATGCTGCATAAGATAAAAATACCTCCTCCAATGGATTTTCCAAGTGAAAGGATGATCCTAACACTAAATATCTCACCCTCCGACAATCACTGCAATCCCTCACTACAAATACCGACTGAAAATAACATAGTCACTAAAGGATACTACGTTGTAGGTGAAAGAAAAAGAGTTGGCCAAGTGCCAAGATCTGCAATATGCTCCAAGGGCTTCCCAACTGATCACCCAAAGGATGTAATGTTCCCAATTTTTATGGAACATTAATTTTTTCCATTTCCACTTAGGAGATAAATAAAATGGGTAGGAGACCCATTATTTTCATGAATAGGTAATTAAAATCCTCTTGGAATGAAGGAGGATTACTTTTGGAGCTTGGTTTCACACCTCCATGTGTGAAAGGGGGCTTTTGCAAGAAGTCTAGGTCAATTTTGACCAAGTCAAACTGCGTAGTAGCATGAGGTGGAGAGCACATTGTGGGCCAGCGCAGTGGGATAAGGAGGGAGGCTTCTAGAGGAAGGAAACCCTAATGAGTGGGGTCCATTGAGAGGGAGCTCACATTTTTTAAAAGGAGGGAAAGGTTGCCATTGCAAATCATCTTAAGTAATAGTCATCTTTGGTCTGGTGGACTTGCAGCAACATCTTGCTGGTTAGCAAGAATTGCCGAGGGAATTCCTGTTTAGGATTTCCTCTCCTTCTTGAGTAGCTCTTGGAGGATTGCACTCTATTCCCCATATTCATACATTGAGGTCAAGCATTATCCTTCATCATCAGTGTAGTTTTAGCTGGAGATTGTGCGATGTTGCTGGGGAGGTTTTCTACAACACCATCCTTGGCTTGTTTTTCAGAGGAGGGAGCTTCCAACCCTTTGGGAGATCAGCAAAGGAGGTTCATGAGCTTATTCCACCATCTTCGGCACCAGGCCAATCACTTACCATCACTTGCAGCGTAATCCCTCTCTTAAACAGCGTATTCTTGGTGAGCATTTGCTGTGAGGGATTAGCAGATAGTTGGAGGGTGAAATCTTAGGTGAAGGGATCAACCTTTCACTTCAAATTTCCATTGGAGGAGGGTTCTTCATTTGTTGTAGCCATTTCAGCCTTCTCCATCTATTTCCAGTTCTTGAGTTGTTTCTACCTAGCAACTCCAGCATTTCTGCAAAAGTGCCATTTTGCTTGTATTTCAGCTAATCCTTTTAGAGGATTGATGTATTGTATTTTCAGGGGTTGAGATCATGCTCCCCCTCTTTATTTGAGCTTCATATTTTCATATCTTTATATTGTTATCATTTTGCAGCAGTACTCTATAAAATATTGCGCAGTCATAGCCTGCAGTTTCTTATCTATAGCAGTATGCTTCATGTCTATCATGCATGTAACGAGAAGCTTGTATTGTATTGATTGAATGATTGATTCCTCAAGTCATTACATTCCTTTTGCTGCTGTAATAATATATGTTGGCTATTTGAAAGCTTAGATAAATAACACGGAGAATCCATTGTATGATCATACATCATTGCAGCCCCATTCTTTGGGCAATTCCTATAGGAGGAATGTTACAAGATCTATAGACAGAGTCTGTAGAGGGCTAGGTAGCCTCTGGATCTCATCCTTTATATAAGGTGAAATATCCAGTAAATGCCCCTATAATCAATCTCTGGAATATATTGTGATATTTAAAAAAAGGAACATTACAAAGGAAGGAAAGCTTCCTCCTCTAAAGGATAAGCTCAGGAAGTGGTGTTGAGGAACCTCCACCACAACACCCTGCAACACAACGTTTCCTACTACAAGAATAACGTTGTAGCTGAAGGAGGATGCTTGGCCTGAAGCCTGAATGTGGAGAAATGAAGAGCAAGCTCCTTCAAGAGGCCTCTCTTGGAAGGAGAAGGAATTTCTAAACAGGAATGCCTTGTTCTAAGCAGCACTGAAACTCTGCTAAACAACGGGAGAATGCACAAAGTCTAAACAGACAATGAAATCAATAATCTAAATCATGAATAACAATGGCTGCCTTGCCCTCCTTTTAAACAAGTGAAATCCCTCTCTCCATGGGTCCCACTCATTATGTTTTCCTTCACCAAATAACCCTCCTCCCATTCATACTGCATTGTTTCTCAAATTGTTCTCCACCTCCTATCCCAGCACTGTTGACTTGGTCAAACTTGACCTTGTCTCCATGCAAATGTCCTCTTTCACACAAAAGGGTGTGAAATATAGCTCTTATGACTATCCCCTTTCACATTATGAGGGAATTTATTCATGTTTTTAATATGCATGGGCTTCCTTACCCATTTATTTACCTCCTATGTGTAGACAAAAAAATTTAATATTCCATTTTGCTATGTGCTAAAGTTGGAATATTACAGTCCTCCCCTCCCAAATGTTACTTGTCCTCAAGCAACTACAAAGATAAAACTAAGGGGCCTTTTTGAGGCATGAGGTCTGATATGAATTGGGATCTACCATCCCCATATGAAGCTCCCATCCCCAAGAAATCATCCATACAAAATGAGTTACCTCCCCACATGGCAACTCCTGAAAATGCTCCTCCACCTTGAGCTCATGCAATGTAGGTGGGCTGAAAATCTGATCTTGGTAGACAAAATAGCCTACCCCACACTGTCCTCCTCTCCACTTAAGATAAGTGTAGAGTGTTTTCCAATCCTGGGCTGCAATAATGTTGCCCTCAAGTGGCAACAAGACTAGGCCCTCAAGGATCTCCCCTCCAACTTTATGAATCATGCTGGCCCAAACCATCTCATATGTGATGAGTTGGAAATCAACATCATATGGCATCCAATCAATCATATGGATCACCTCAAAAGGAAACAAGTGTTTTGTTGTAGTGTCCACATACTCTCTCATTCTCCCATTAGAACATGCAATACAAACAATGTGGGAAATATCTCCCCCAAGGGACACATCTAACCAATGTGCCACTCCCCCAATCATGCTCCCAATAAAAATAAGAACAACAAAAATATAAGGAACCATAATGAAAACCATAATTTCTGCCATATGTAGCAAGGGAGAATAACAATGGTCCCTCAAATGTAACCAATGCAATTTTACCTTAAACTGTAAAAGAAAGTGACAAAAAGTGTGGTTTCTCAACCACTTGCTTGTTGTCCCACTCTCTTCATATGTTTGGAGAAAGTGAATGATGTATGGTAAAAAGTGAGCATGTTCTCCAAAATACATCTCCTCCCCAATTCCTCCTAGGGAGTGGTCACCAATGCTGCTCATGGCCTCAAGTAGACCATGAAGTCTAGAAAAAGGAATGCTCCTCCTTGGAGTAACATCCTGTACATGTATGGTTAAGGGATGCATATATACATTATACAAGTCATTATGAAAACAAAAAATACCTTACCATATGTCTTGCTCATGCAAATGGAGTGGCTCATAGATGAGTCTCCTCTCATCCTCAAAGAGAAAAGAGGTGGTTGTGCTAATTCCTCCAAAGAGTTATGTATCTCCTCCATCTCCACACGATCCATGCATCTCCTCATATGCTGATCATCCAATATCATACAAGTGAAAAGATCCTTGGGATAGTCCACCAACAACCGGGAGCTCCAACATGGATCTATCCTCCATACTGACAACGCTGATGATCTCTCATGAAGAACATATGTCATATGGTTATCCTCTCCTTTGACATCTCCCATGCCAAAGATGCAAGTTGGAAGGCTGCTATCCTTCCCCTACTACTTCTGCCACAATGCAGAATCTGAAATGAGAGTGGGTAAAGATGATGTTGAGAGAATGCCTCTCTCCTCCTTGAGTCTACCCAAGACTCTCAACGATGTAAAATGATCTCCCAAGGTCTCCACTCCTCTGAAATCAATGAATGGTGCCTCAAAATGTGAAGCATATCTCATCATATGCTGATCTGGTAGTCTCCTTGGTGAAATGTCTCCATGCAATGAGACATCATCATCAAGAGTAGACTGCATATATGAATGGAAAAACTTGTCCCTGCTCTCACTTCACAATCTAGTCTCCCTCTTAGGTGCATCAACCTCATGAAATAGATAGGGGTGTGTGCTCCTCATCACATGATTCTGGTCATCCTCCTTATCTCCTCCTTGTATCTTTATAGGTTCACACCCTATCATCAATGGCACATGTAAATCATGAGTTGTGCCTTGATCTCCACATGTGATATCTTGGGGAATTCCTTGCAATGATACAAGAATACCTCTAGTTGGATCAAGAGCTCCTCCTTCCTCTGCATGAGGTGCTATATCAACTCTAGATATGGCAGTGCTATTGCCCTCAGCCTCCTCAACATGAATGGGCAACCTCCCAATGTTTGGATACTCTTTTGAAAAAGGGATCTCCATGCCTTCTTGTGCCAACATACAAGATAAAGGTCTTGCCTCTAGCAAAGTATGATGCAAGTTATTAACCTCTTCCATGGTTTTTTGAAGTGGTTTTCATTTTATGGTTTCCTCCATCACATGTAAGGTCTTTGTTTGTTTAGATTTGTTTTGCTTCACCACATGTGTTTCAGAAATTTTCTTATCAAAATTTTCCACCAATGTTTTAAGGAACCTTGCATAGGAAGAATTATTTGCATTATTTAAATTAAAAGACTCAAATATCCACCATGCATAGACCTTACCTCCAAAATGCAGTGCTGCTACTCTGATGGCTTCATCTTCAGAAATTTGATGCTGCTGCAAAAAGGTGTCTAGCTCTTCCACCCAAGCCCTGGCTAAACATGTAGGTGAACCATCAAAGGTAGATAGAAGAAATATATCCACATTATTCTGCTTTCTCCTCCTCACCTTGATCTTGCAAAACTCTGGGAAAGTGATATGATATCTAAACTTCTGAGTTTGAGATTCATATTCATGCAAGAAACCACTAAGAGTTCCCTTCTTAGGCATTCCTTCTTCCTCCCTTTCTCTCATTTCAAAACTGAGTGTGTGACTGTGTTGTGCATCATAGGGTGTGGCTACATGCTCACACTCCCTATAAGAAAATCTAGATTTTGATTCAGTTTCAAACCCTCTTGGAGATTCTGTATATATCTCCCTTCTTATCTTCTTGAAATCTTCATGAATGCTCTATACAGATCTTAGAAGAAGATTTGTAAGCCTATCTTCCTTTCTTTCTCCACATAATAGAGTCTTCATCTTCTCTTTTCTTGATAGCATGTTGGATAAGTTCCATAGGCTGAGCCAATATTATGCTTTGACACCACTGTAATATCCCAAAATAGGGAAAATATACAATGTTAGGAATATCTTATAATATTCCCAAATTGGAGATCCAGCGATATGTAAACACAATAATGGAGTAGCAGTGATACATTAACATAGAATGTCAGAAGATCCAAATAGCCATCATATTGTATCATAGCAGCATAATATATAAAAATCCTTAAGGAAATAATCACTCAAGCTAGGCAATACAAGCCTCAAGAAACATATACATGGAAATATGAAGAACACTACTACATGAAGAAAGCCCAAGGTTATGGCTGCGCAGTCTATGAGGAATAACTGCTGCAAAATGATGTCAATACATGAATATATCAATATATAGCTCATAAAAAATTGGGAGCAAAGATATAGACTCCCAAAGGAAAATTCTAGACAATCCTAGAAGGATTGGTTGGAATATGTACAGATACAAAATGTCGGAGTTGCAGGGGCAAGACTAAATAGTAGCTGCAACTCTTGAATTGAATGGAGATGGCTGAATATGATGTCCAATCTGAAATAGACCTCCTCCAATGGATCTTCCAAGTGAAAGGCTGATCCAATCACTGAAGATCTCACCTTCCAAAATAGTGGTGCAAACCCCCACTACAAATATACTAAAAAACAACACAGTCAAGGAGAGGGACTGCGCTGTAGGTGATGGGAAGTGCTTGGTCTGATGCCAAATATATGTAATCAGCTCCTGAATCTTCCTCACTGACCTCCTAGAGGAATAGAAGCTCCCTCCTATGACAAATAATCTCTAGAAGTGGTGTTGTGGAACCCTCCACTCCAACATCCTGCAACACAACGTTTTCAGCTACAACGTTATTCCTGTAGCAGGAAACATTGTGTTGCAGGGTGTTGTAGTGGAGGGTTCCACAACACCACTTCTAGAGATTATCTTTCAGAGAAGGGAGATTCTATTCCTCTGGAAGGTCAGTGAGAAATATTCAGGGGATGATTTCATATCTTTGGCATCAGTCCAAGCACTTCACATCACCTACAGTGTAGTCCCTCTCCTTGACTGCGTTATTTCTGAGTATATTTGCAGTGGGGGTTTGCACCACTATTTTGGAGGGTGAGATCTTCAGTGATTGGATCAGCCTTTCACTTGGAAGATCCATTGGAGGAGTTCTATTTCAGATTGGACATCATATTTAGCCATCTCCATTCAGTTCATGAGTTGCAGCTGCTATTCAGTCTTGCCCCTGCAACTCTGGCATTTTGTATTTGTGCATATTCTAGCCAATCCTTCTAGGATTTTCTATAATTTTCCTTTGGGAGTCTATATCTTTTCTCCCCATATTTTATGAGTTTTATATTGATATATTCAAGTATTGACATCATTTTTCAGTAGTTATTCCTCATAAACTACACATTCATAGCCTTGGGCTTTCTTCATGTAGCAGTGTTCTTCATATTTCCATGTATATGTTTCTTGAGGCTTGTATTGCCTAGCTTGAGTGATTATTTCCTCAAGGATTTGTATATCTTATGCTGCTATGATATAATATGATGGCTATTTGGATCTTCTGGCATTCTATGTGTTAATGTATCACTGTTACTCCATTATTTTGTTTATATATTGCTAGATCTCCAATTTGGGAATATTATAAGATATTCCTAACATTGTAGATTTTCCCTATTTTGGGATATTACAAACTCCTTCTCTTCATCTTCTCCTGATAAAGGGGGTTTACCCTTGTCTTCTTCATCATTTGTATAGTCAAACTTCTGGTGTCTTCTTTTAAGATACCTCTTCTCTCTATCTGTGAGAGGATCTCCTTCTTCATATGACATATTGTCTTTTCAAGATGCACAGATTGTGCCAAGATTATGCTCTGATACCACTGTAATATTCCCCAATGGGAAAAGCATGGATATAGTGAAAAATGCTGGAATAAAAGTGTATAACATCATATAAAAGAAAGAGGCCAATATGGAGACCTTCCATTCATCATAAAAACAACATATATATGTAAAATAATGGGCCACAAAATGTACAACAAGATATAACAAGCCTCCAATGGAAAAAACCCTCAAAAGAGGTGTTGCTACTATATATCAAAATACCGGAAGACTGCTATAGTGTAGTCATAAAGTGCACTGCTACAACAAATGAACATACAAATAACATGGGATGATATATGCCTCAAAAGATACAACAAATACAGATCTATGCACTATACACCCTCCAGCAATTCACCAATGTACAAGATCTGAATCAAAGACCTAGGGATGAAGATTCACTACAACACATAAAATGGAAATATGGGGCTAATCTGATATGAAAAATAATGTAGCCTCCTCCAATAGATCCTATAGATGAAAGGATGATCCCTTCACTAGAAATCTTTATCCCCAAATGGTGTATTGAAACCACCCTGCAACTCCTCCCTCAAAATAACGTAGTCCAAGACATAAACTGTGCTGTAGTGGCAAATAAATAAGTGACCTGATGCCAAGATATGAAAATAGGCTCAAGGGCCTTCCTTACTATCTTCCCAATGGAAAGGAACCCTTCTCCACTAAAAATAAGCACTGAAGTAACCCAAAGATGTTATACACTGCTACAACCTACAACACAACTCAACCCTTAACATGATTTGCGCTATAGATGTAAGATGAAGCTTGGCCTAAAACCTAAATGTGGAAGTGAAGTACAATGCTCTTCCAATATGCCTCTCAAGGAAAGAGGTGGGATTCCCGACCAGGAACACCCTGTGCTAAACAACACTTGCAATCTTAGCTAAACAACCAAAAAAAGCTATATTTTCTAAACATACCATATATCAAAACATAAACATATCATAAGCTGAATAATATGGATACCATCCTCTTCCTTATATAAGAAATGAGTTTCCTAACCCTAAGCCCCATTCATTTATGACACTACTTCCATGCAATGAGTCCCCATATAAAATTCTGTTGTCCCTCATTGAATGCCACTACTCGATGACAACACTGTTGATTTGGTCAAAGTTGACCCAGTCAAGGTGTTCCAACCCCTTTTCACACCTAAGGGTGCTCAATTAAGCTGCCAAGATGTCTTATTTTCACATTGGCATTGATTTTATTCATTATTAAGGAGATTTATGGATCTCCATTATCCTCTTATTCATTAAACAAGAAATAAAAAGAAAATTTAATATTCCAACTAGCTCATGGCTAATTGGGAATATTACAGTTACGTTTTCCTTTAACACTTATAAAACCTTTGAAACTTTTTTGCATATGGAAAAGTGACATTTTCCCCCTTCAAATGACATAAGAAGGCATATTTACCTCCTTCATTCTTTTTGACTCTTGAAGTGACGTTTTTCTTGTCATTTTTTAAATGAGTCATGAAATAAACTTCTCCCTTTCAAATTTGTGAAATACTCACCCTTTAACATTTTCAAATGACCTTTTTGACCCTTTGTGCAACTTGGAAAGTGAAATGTTGCTCTTTAAAATGAGGTAAGAAGGAAAAGTAAAGTTATTTTGAACCCTTTGACATTTGAAGTGACTTGATTGACCTTTGAATGAAATAATGAGACAAATTTCTCCTTTTCATGAAACAGTAAGAGTGTTTTTCAAAAACCTATCAAATTTTCTCATGGATATGACCCTTTTTAAAACAAGATGAGGTGTTTCTGAAAACTAAGAATGACTCCTCTGTCTTAGACTAAGTCAGTAGGTCAAAATTGACCTCTTTTGACGCTCTAATAGTCAATATGACTTTTTTGGATCCTTTCATAAGACAATAAGACATAATTGTTATTTTTCATGAGACAATGATACAAATTGGAGTAAAATTTTTGGAACTTGAGCCATATGAAACAAGAGAGATGGATTTTATTTGAGCTTCATAAACATGCGTGCTCCTTCACTATGGTTTTATGAATGGAATGGAGGGTTGCTGCCTTGTTTTTAGTGAAACTTTGAAGATTTTTCCAAAGGCAGGGATGAACCTAGATAGCGACCTATATGAAATGAAATGACATAACCCTCTACCTATTGAATGATGATTATGGAGATGGTGAACTTGAAACTAATGATGATGAATGAAATGAAGGACCAACAAATATAATTTAGACCTCTTAAGTGACCAAAATTATTTTCTGAGACTGGTTCGAAAAAGTAAAAAATTTTGACCTATGACTTTGTGGAAAACCACTAAAAGAGCCATTTGATCACTCACATACCTGGGCTAACACATGGTACTTTTATCCTATATGTTAATTTTTTGTTCCAAATGAGAAATGGTTAATTTTTCTTATGGTCTTTTGTTTTATGTATCTTTTTGAAAACAATCAGGCATTAATTCACTTTTGAACATGTTAGATTTTTATCTTTTGGTACATATTCAATACATGTATTAAACATATGCCATAAAGTCTTATCTAATTTATTTAATCATCTATTTAATTAAATTAATTATTTCAAATTGATTTCATATCTCTAAGTGTTTTTATAATCTTTATTTTCATTCGTTGAAATATCATCTTTATAAATCACATAAAGAGAATAATTCATCCCGGGATAGATATAGATAGGTATATTTATTCACTTCAAGCTTGTTATGACTCCCATTTACCAAGTTAATGTAAGTTATAATACCATCCATTCACCCAATTATATTTCACTGGGAAATTGGTCTCATAAATCTAATCGGAGCCACCATACCAAACGAATAAGGGACGGTTTTCGAGTCCATGACCGGGTGGTTTTATCTGATGTTGTTGCACCGATTTTCAAGATTTTCGGGACCACACCAAGACCCAAATAACTAAGGACTCAGAGTGAGGCTATCACTTAAGAACTATGGAGTATTTTAGAGGTTGGATTTTTTGTAACTCCTCTCTTATTACGATTTGAAAAAAGCAACGATATGAGGGAGCTTCGATGTTGTTGGTGCTTGGATGTGGAAGTCCAAAGAACCAAGGGCAGAGAGTAGAAACACAAGGAGATAGGCCCTCAGCAGGATCCTAAAGGCCTTATCACCTAAGTGTTATGCCAATGGTCACAAAACCTGTCCATATGAGGAAAAATAAGAAGGGGATAAGCAAAAGGGGCTAAATTAGGCATATGGATCTCGAAATATAGTAACATCAAATTAATAGAAGTTATGAAGTGTAGGGATCAGAAAAGGCAACATGGAGGTGTATGCATATGGAGGAGTCAAAAAATAAGAGTAAATGCGGTAAAAAGAGTTGGTCAGTGGAGTAAGTAGTGACTGTCATGGAAAGGAGACAAAGATAGAGATCATTGGGTCAAGAAGAAAGAACCTCAAACTGTAGAAAAGAGTGTTGAGGCATGTATTGAGTTGAAGTAAGACATCTATGTTTTCTAGTGTACACTTTATTGGATAAAATTAAGGTCATATCCTTAGGTATAGGAGAAAATGCTTAGAATCCCATGCTCTATGTTTAATATTATCTTAGTAGAAAAGAGTTAGATGCTACAGTAATATGGAGTGCTTTTTTGAGTGTGTAGATGGACTGAGAATTAATTCTCAGTATGGATATCACTCAGGTGACCATCCTCAAGATTAATGTAGTAGGAAAATTCAAGAATCATATGGAAAACAACAGAATGGATAACTGTGTTGGGAGTACACTCGGCCAGTGTGAATGGAAGAGTGATGGATGATAGAGACAACACAAGAGTGAAAAAAAAAAGCAGGATTGTAGTTGATTAATGTGGGGGAAGCAACATTGTTTCAATGAGTTGTGTGGAGAGATTTGTGCCTATAAGTGCACTATTGTGAAAGGCTAAAAGATCTCGTGCTACAGAGAGAGGTTGAGAGTTCTGATGCAGAGGAAGGTGACCCCAGGAGAGGAGTGTTGATGTGTGTGAAACGTTGAAATTTATAGAGAAGGAGGAGGTTGAGAGCCTATGTTGTTGAGAAAAGGATGAGTGAGCCTATGCTATTATGAAATGTTGAGGGAGCATATGGAATAAAAAAGGCTGAGAGCTGAGTATGCTGCTGAAGAGAGGGAAGAGTGAAAAGGGTTCTGCATGGGCTCTATGAGTGGTTTTTGTTGAGAAGAATAGGGATGCATTGTCCAATGGCTGAAGAGAAAAGAGATGATATCAGGCAGAGAGGATTCCAATTACAGTGAACATTTAGTTCCTTATTGAGTGTGGGTTGGAGCATGTATACAAGAAGTTAGTGCTTCCATATCTAGTGGGTGTCTGAAGAAGGCTTGGGGGTTGATGCCTCCAGCAAGTTGATGTTTGCAACAGATCCATGAAGTTGGTGCTTCACATGATGTTTCTGGTAACCTGATCAGGTGTCTACAAAAGGATGGAGTTGGTGCTTCCTTCTAGTTGGTGCTAACAAAAAATCAAAGGGAGTTGGTGCTTCCTGTGAATGATGGCTCACAAAAATATTGATGTAATAGAGTAGGTACTCTTATTTTACATCAATAACAAGAACAAGCTTTGGTGGTTTTTTCACGAAATGGTTTCCCCTTAAAACCTTTGTGTCTTATGTGTTTGCTGCTCATGATGTGTATGCTTGTATTGATTGATATGGATGTTTTTATGGTTTGTTTATAGTTTCTCTGATATATGGATGGTTACCAAGTTTGAATGAAAATTAAATTGGCATAAAATTTAAATTAGCCGTAACACTTATTCACCCCTCCCTCTCAGTATTAACATTGTTTCCAACATTTTTGACTCATTTTTTATTGCTTCTTCATATCCTTTTGGGGTGGGTAATTGTGTGTATAAAATTGTTGTTCTATTAATGCTCGTTTTTAGTAGCATTTGAATTTTTAATAGTTTATTTCTCAACAACATTGACATCATAAAATATGCTTTAAATTATCCCATTGAAACACACATTTCTACACACACACTCGACTTAAGCGGACGAGAGTTTGGTTAGCACCACCAAGCCAAGACTTTAAACACTCCACATTAATAAAATTAAATCACATATATTTTGTTGGCATGTGTTGTCCTTGATGGAAACCTACTTGATGAAATGAGATTGTTGGCTATATGATGCAGAATGTTGTCCTTGATGGCAACCTACTTGATAACGTTGATGACAACCTACTTGATGAGTTAAGGGGAGATTGTTGGCAATGTGATACAATGTGTTGACTTTGATGGAACCTGCTTAATGAAGTTGTTCGTGATGGAAACTGACTTGATGAGTTTTTAATAATGTAAATCTGATGTATCTACAAGAAGTAGCAGAAGAAAGGAATTTAGAAAGTGCCAGAATAATGATAAATAAGTTATGCTACAAATCATACGCGGGTTTGTTAAAGAGAAGTAGCGTATGCACGCGGAAAAGTATGTGCCAAGTTGCGTATGCCATTTTGCGCTCCAAATTTAGAATACCAAGGAGTGTTACCATGGTATTGACCCATTGTATTGAGCACTGGATTATCTATTTGATCCCGTCCAGGACTACCATCGGAAGTGGTGTGGTTTTGGCTCATGCTATTGATAAAGGCTAAACCTATATAAGGAGAAGAAGATCATTGTGCAAGGGGGTGCATGAGTAAGGGTTGTGAATGAATAAATATCTCTAAGGAATATCTGCATAGATGAACTCTGTTCTTGATTGATAGATCTGAATCTATGGTGCATCTATGAAGAAAATGATGAAGAGGGATCTATATATCTGAAATGTATATGTATTTCCTATATCAGTTCATGGAATGTTTAGATCTTAGATAAGGCGAAATAATTTCTAAAGTGAAGGATGAAATCTGAGTTGTTTATCTGATCTGAAGAGTTGCACAGTCCTGAAAAGTTACAAATGTATACGCAGGTTTGCTTCAGTAAAAGCGCGTGTATACACAGGTCTGCTTAAAGAAAAGCGCGTATGGGCAGATAGGGTTCTTTGAAGAATGCACAGAAGTATACGCGGGTTGGTCTACATGAAAGCGTGTACATACGCAGGTTCAGTGAAGTAAAAGCGCGTATGGAATCTAGGGTTGGCTGAAGTAAGTGGAATGAAATGCCTGATCTGTTTTGCTGTTCTACTGTTATCTGTCAATGATGTATTCATACAGAACTGGGTTATTTGAATGATGAATATGTTGCTGATTATGATAATTGAAGATCAAGTCGTTGGTTGATTGGTTGATGATTCAATGAATGAATTGATGGGGTTATAAGTTTCAGTTTGATGAATGTTGAGCTTAAATGTGTGGAGTGGGTCTAGTCTGAAAATATGATGAAAAGTGGCCTACATGTTGTGTTGTATGGAAGCTGTTGGATCTAGTATGAAAATTTATGAAACGTGGTCCATGGTGGTGCTGAGGGTCGAAGCCTTCAGTGAGGGGGTTGTAGCTCCCTTCCAGGAGAGGCTGGTAAATGAGTGTAGGGGGTAGTGGCTCCCTTCCAGGAGAGGCTAGTAAACGAGAGCAGGGGGTTGTGGCTCCCTTCCAGGAGAGGCTGGTAAACGAGAGAAGGTTGTAGCCTTCTGCAGGTGAGTGCCTGCGTGCTGGTATGAGTCTGCACCAGTACATGGTTGTACGATGTTTTCTTTATAATAAAATATTGAAGACTGAGACGATGGCAGTGGTGGTTTTCTCCCGAATTGGGTTTCCACCTTAAATCCTGGTGTTCATGTGTGTTTCTTATATGTGATGATTTATTCTGTTCTTACTGCACATGTTTACTGCCTACTAAACATCTAATGAATAAATGATGCAATGATCTAAGCTAAGAATTATCAGCATAATGAAATCTCTATTAATACGCGAGTTGTATTAAGGATATCTGCATGTATACGCGAGTTGTCTTCATTAAAGTAGCGTATGGGTTTTAGAGAAAGAAAAAGTGAAAAGTTTTCAGTCTGCACTAAATACTGATTCACCCCCCCCGCCCTCTCAGTATTTTTCCCAAAAATTGGTATCAGAGCTAGGTCCTTCTATAGAAGCTTGATCGCTTAAAGGAGATCCATCGCAATGGGAAGGAAGCAAAAGAAGAAGGCTACTCAAAAAGAGATATCTCAGAAAACATGTGCAGCAGAAAATGAAGAAGATAAAACAGGTACTGATTGTTGTTCTTGTGATTCACCTTCTTGTGCATGCAATGGTGAAGATAGTAAAAGTAATGTTATGGATCTAGAAGAAGCTCTCAAGATTAAAGTTAAATAACAACAAAGATCATCTAATAATCAAGAATCTATCTACAAAGAAATGATCTCTAGAATGAAAGAATAGATAGATATGATGAATGGTAAGATGGAAATGTATCAAAGACAATACGATAATGTAACCAATCAAAGTAAAGGACTTGAAGCAGAAATCATCTCTCTGAAATCGGATCTCGAAGCATCAAATAATAAGAATGAGGAACTTCTACAATCATTTGAAGAAAAAGGACTTGAAGCAGAAATCGTCTCCCTCAAAGAAGATCCGGAAAAATCAAATAAGAAGAATGAAGAACTTCTACAAATTTTTGAAGAACAAGAAAATGGGTTGAAAGAAGAGATTTTAAAACTGAATGATCAAGTAGAAGAAGGAAGAAGGGTCGAAGAAAGTATGAAGAAGCAATGCCAAAAATTGGAGGTTGAGGTAAACATTCTAAAAGGTAAATTAGAAGAAAAGGATAAACTCTTGAGGTTTCAAGATAGTACTAAGATTCTGGAAAATATTCTTAGTAGTCAAAGATCTCCTTCTATTAAATTTGGTCTTGGTTTTCATGAAACTGGTAAAGGAGAATCTAGTTCACAAGGAAGTGCTAAATATTCAAAGGATAATGCAAAACCTGATGTGTTGAAAGAAACAAAAGGTCAACTGACTATCATGAACTATCAAAAGAAATCATTCCCTCCTTTGTTCAATAATATTGAATGCTTTAAATGTCACAATTATGGGCATATTGCAGCCAATTACAGAAGCAAAATGTTTCAGTCATAATCGAACAGATTCTACACAGAAATGTACTCAAGTTTTTTTAAGGGATATTGTTTTTCATGCAGCAAGTTTGGTCATAAAGTAGCTGATTGTAATAGAAGAAAGAATAGAAAATCACATCATGATCCTTATGCTTACTTTTCTTGTCACATAAGATGTTATGCTTGTAACAAGTGTTTACATGTAGAAAAAGAATGCAGGATGAATAGATCTGAGAAATTGGATAATTTTCAGCACACAATAAGAAGCTTCAAGCAAAGCTGGGAAAGGAAGGAGGACCAGTCAGAAACGTAGGGAATATTGACCCTACTGCAGTCATCCACTTCTAAAGCTTACTTATCATAAGGACTGTAGGAATGATGTGAGATACATTATAGGAATCAGTAATGTATCATCACAGGGGGAGCAATGTATGGTGATTCCCATGGTTGGTTTGGTAATTCTGGTTATGTTTATTTCTGACAATGTATCTGATGTGAAGAAGACAGGTACAGGTGGTACAAATTCAGGGGGAGATGAATTTGTAGAAAATTTCAGTGTTTCACTTTCCATACACAGGTTTAGTGAACAAAAGCTGCGTATACACGCGAGTTCTGCTGAAGACAGAAGCGTATGCTTTTCAGTTAAGGAAAACAGTAAGACAACTAAAAGGATCAGGAACACAGGTTCAGGGGGAGCATCAGTCTGACTACTAATGATTGCATTGTTGGCATTATATCTGATTATTCCTCAATTCTTGCTCAAATGATGATGACATGATACATGGTTTCTTATGATGAGATTATGGATGAGCCCTGTTTAATTTTTTATGAAGAGTATCTATTGTTTTTACACATGGATGAATTGGAAGTCTTATGATTCAGAGATAAGAATAGATCATGCAGAGTTTGTTGCTAATGACTTTTGTCACGGTTGAGACCTTTTTCCTACACATGTTACATTATGATAAATCTTGAAGATCTTGGTGATATTGGATCACATGGATGATTGCTTGACACGTAGTGTTTATTGAAGAAGTTGTTCTGATGATTCCTCTTGGGAAGAATTTGTTGATGTTGCAAAAACTCTGAAGGCCTGGTTACTGATGCACTTATGCTACAAATGTTGGATGACACTTGAAAACATAGCTACATTGTCCAATATTTCTTCTCTCATAGATCCCAGGGAAGCATTCGAATATCTCAGACAGAAGCTGGGAGTTTTCTCTACCATGTACAAGATCAGATCTGCTTAAATTCAGAAGATCAAATTGGATACACAGGTTTCCTGAAATACAATCGCGTATATACGTGAGTTTATATAAAGAAAACCGCATATGGTTAGTTGCTGACAATTTTTACTTGGGGTCAGCATTCTTCAGCACAGCTGCAGTGCTGTTCAGTATCTCTAAAGTTGTATGGTATCTCTGATGATGTTTCAGCTCTTATATTTCTATTTCATTCTTTGATATTAGGTGAAGATTCCTTGATGATTGGCTGTTGAAAGTGTTCAGGTTGCACAAGCTTAGGAGGAGTTTTGGTTATATGGAAAGGATGCATTGGATGCATAGTTTCAGGGGGAGCATTAGCATTGCTGAATGTAATGTATTGTTGGCATTATGATGGTTCTGAAATATGATCTCTCTCTTGAGGTCTTTTCGGTCTCGGTTATAAAAAGTCATATCTGTAATTTGATGAAAAGGTTATGACCTATGATGTAAATTGTAATATTCAGTCATGTAAAGGGCTCGGCCAAATTTGTAAACCCACTTGGTTGGGTAGTTGAGTCAAAATGTGTAAACCCACTTGGTTGGGTAATTGAGTCATATATGTGGGCTAAGGACTTGTAAAAATTTGTAAACCCACTTGGTTGGGTAGTTGAGTCAAAATGTGTAAATCCACTTGGTTGGATCTTTTGCTGTAAGTATGAGTCCTTGGTGATAGGAAATTTCATAGAGTCATGTACTTCTTTGAATAATATGTTTGAAGATTCAGCATCAACTCAGGGGGAGCATGGTAACTTCAATGCACATCATATCTACAGAGCTCTTCTTTCTACATGAGGAGAAAAATCTTGTTTTGGTTTTTATCCGCCCTTTGCCCTTGATGTCAAAGGGGGAGAGTAACATGGTGTTTGAATAGGGGAAGAGCATCATGGTGTTTGCATAATGGTTATATTCAATGTATCTATCTGTTGTGGTGATCAAACACCATCATGGTTGCCATCAAGTCCAAAGGGGGAGATTGTTGGCATGTGTTGTCCTTGATGGCAACCTACTTGATGAAATGAGATTGCTAGCTATATGATGTAGAATGTTGTCCTTGATGGCAACCTACTTGATAACGTTGATGACAACCTACTTGATGAGTTAAGGGGAGATTGTTGGAAATGTGATACAATGTGTTGACTTTGATGGAACCTGCTTAATGAAGTTGTTCGTGATGGAAACTAACTTGATGAGTTGTTAATAATGTAAATCTGATGTATCTACAAGAAGTAGAAAAAGAAAGGAATTTAGAAAGTGCCAGAATAATGATAAATAAGTTATGCTACAAATCATACGCGGGTTTTTTAAAGAGAAGTAGCGTATGCATGCGGAAAAGTACGTGCCAAGTCCCGTATGCCATTTTGTGCTCCAAATTTAGAATACCAAGGGGTGTTACCATGGTATTGACCCATTGTATTGAGCACTGGATTATCTATTTGATCCCGTCTAGGAATACCATCGGAAGTGGTGTGGTTTTGGCTCATGGTATTGATAAAGGCTAAACCTATATAAGGAGAAGAAGATCATTGTGCAAGGGGGTGCATGAGTAAGGGTTGTGAATGAATAAATCTCTCTAAGGAATATCTGCATGGATGAACTCTGTTCTTGATTGATAGATCTGAATCTATGATGCATCTATGAAGAAAATGATGAAGAGGGATCTCTACATCTGAAATGTATATGTATTTCCTAGATCAGTTCATGGAATGTTTAGATCTGAGATAAGGCGAAATACTTTCTGAAGTGAAGGATGGAATTTGAGTTGTTTATCTGATTTGAAGAGCTGCACAGTCCTGAAAAGTTAAAAATGTATACGTAGGTTCGCTTCAGTAAAAGCGTGTGTATACGCGGGTCTCCTTAAATAAAAGCGCGTATGGGCAGATAGGGTTCTTTGAAGAATGCACAGAAGTATATGCGGGTTGGTCTGCATGAAAGCGTGTACATACGCAGGTTCAGTGAAGTAAAAGCGCGTATGGAATCTAGGGTTTGCTGAAGTAAGTGGAATGAAATGCCTGATCTGTTTTTTTGTTCTACTGTTATCTGTCAATGATGTATTCATACAGAACTGGGTTATTTGAATGATGAATATGTTGCTGATTATGATAATTGAAGATCAATTCATTGGTTGATTGGTTGATGATTCAATGAATGAATTGATGGGGTTATAAGTTTCAGTTTGATGAATGTTGAGCTTAAATGTGTGGAGTGGGTCCAGTCTGAAAATATGATGAAAAGTGGCCTACATGTTGTGTTGTATGGAAGCTGTTGGATCCAGTATGAAAATTTATGAAACGTGGTCCATGGTGGTGCTGAGGGTTGAAGCCTTCAGTGAGGGGGTTGTAGCTCCCTTCCAGGAGAGGCTGGTAAACGAGTGCAGGGGGTAGTGGCTCCCTTCCAGGAGAGGCTGGTAAACGAGAGCAGGGGGTTGTGGCTCCCTTCCAGGAGAGGCTGGTAAACGAGAGAAGGTTGTAGCTTTCTGCAGGTGGGTGCCTGCATGCTGGTATGAGTCTGCGCCAGTACATGGTTGTACGATGTTTTCTTTATAATAAAATATTGAAGACTGAGACGACAACAACGGTGGTTTTCTCCCGAATTGGGTTTCCACCTTAAATCCTGGTGTTCATGTGTGTTTCTTATATGTGATGATTTATTCTGTTCTTATTGCACATGTTTACTGCTTACTAAACGTCTAATGAATAAATGATGCAATGATCTAAGCTAAGAATTATCAACATAATGAAATCTCTGTTAACACGCGAGTTGTATTAAGGATATCCACGTGTATACGTGAGGTGTCTTCATTAAAGTAGCGTATGGGTTTTAGAGAAAGAAAAAGTGAAAAATTTTTAGTTTGCACTAAATACTGATTCACCCCCCCCCCCCCCCCCCTCTAAGTATTTTTCCCAACATATTTAAGACCACTTAGGCACCGGGGAAAAAAAATATTATATTTAGGTTTAGGATTGGTGCGATAGATTTCCAAAAACACCCATCGATCACTCACACAAAGACATCTAAAGTTTTCCTTGTAGGGAGACTGAAAATCCTGCACCATTCTATTGACATTATGGCTAATGTGTTGTCCTTGATGGCAACCTACTTGATAAATATGTGAACATTACAATAACAATATTATTATGAAGTCTGGAACATATGTTACATAATTAATGGACAAAGACATGACAGATCATAGATAGATGGATGTTGAATATGAATTTTGGGAAAGTATACGCAGATCCTATGTAGAAGGGTCGTGTACATACGCGAGTACCGTGAAGAAATCTCACATACATAATCCACACCATGGTAACTTGAATACCATGGGTATTTACCTTGTTATTGGACCATAGTAATGAGTGCGACAATAGTTATTTCATCCCGTAAAATAATACCAATGAATTTACGAAGGGATTGGCCTAAGGTATTGGCTAAAGCTAAAGCTATATAAGGAGATGGGGACCAAAGTGTTAGTAATGCAAGTGTTGTGTTGTGTATGAATGATTTGATTTGAAACGAGTGTGCACCAGGGAGGAAAAAGAAGGCTCAGATCTAAAAGATATGAAATATTTTGACATGTATGTTTAATTGATTTACTTGTTGCAAATGTCTAATATTGATGAAAATGTGATGTTGTGATCTAATTAATTTAGTAAAGATTGTGGAAAGTTAAATTATGCTTGTAGTGAAATTTTTCAGATCTATACGTTGGAATGTTTAGATATAAATGTGTACATTCACGGATCCACCTCTGAAGGGTCACGTATATTTTATGTAAAATAATTTTCAGTTTGTACAGATATATTTTACACAGGTGTTGTGTATGGTAAGCGCGTACATACACCACCATTCCTTATGAAAGTTGCGTTCATAAACCAGGGTTTGATATGTTGATTGATGCTTACATATCTGATGATTGATGTTCACAGTTGATATTATCTGGTTACTTGATGATGTTTGTTGATGATTTATTTATCATGATTGAGGTGACTTGGTTTAATGGGACAAAAGTGTGTCTAAGTATATGATATGCAATTGGTTCATAAATCTGTGATTGATTCTATGATTTGTAGCTAATGAAATGTTCTATGAATAGCTTAGTGACTAATGATTTAAGTATTCAATGTTATGAGAATTGTGTGCAGGTGTTATATAGAGAAAGAGTGTATATACATGAGTCTTATTCAATAGAATCACATAAATAATTTGATATTTATTTTTTATGGCTGGGTTATGCATTCAATGACTAATACTTCAGAATTTCAGTTGATACACATTGTGATATTATCTCAGATTCAATGCTTTAGTTTATTTGGGTTTATGGTTGATATGGGGTCAGTTTGATAAATTTGATGAAATGTGGCCTACAAGTTGATTTGACGATTGTTTGACAGGTGGAACTAGTTTGAAACATTCTAAAAATTGGTCCACAAGGAATTGAGTGTAGCAAACTTTAGAAAGGGGGTAGGAGTTCCCTTTCAATAGGAGTCAAGTTTAAGGGTTATATATCCCTTCTAGTAGGTACTAGAAAATATGAGAAGGTTGTATCTTTATGCAAGTGGGTTCCTGTAAACTGGTTAAAATATGCACTAGTATAATATTATAATAAGTTTTCCTTTTAATAAATGAAGAAGACAAAGACAAAGACAATGGTGGTTTTCTCCCACATTGGGTTTCCCCCTAAAATCATCGTGTTCATGTGTGCACGTGTTGACACCTTTCTTGTGATATATCTTCTCTTTACTATTGCTTAATGAATGAATAATGAAGAAATGATGCACTGGTTAAATATGAACAATTAATAAAATTTATGATAAACTAGTTATCTGAATATACGTGGGTTGCATTGATCACAGTCACATACATAAAATTGTTTCATTAATTGCAGTCTCATACATAAATCAGAATAAGAAATTGAAACTGAAGTGTGTAAAATAATGATTCACCCCCCACCCCGTCCCCCCTCTCAGTTTTTTTTCCTAACAATTGGTATCAGAGCAGGTCACTCAGAAGAAGCTTGATCACTTAAAAGGAGATCCATCAAGATAAGAAACTAAGGGGGAGTATATTCTATATGACCACCCTTGTTTAATGAAACTAACTTGGTTTCCTGGAAAGTCATAATGAGAGCATACTTGCAGTCACTTGGAGCTGATGTTTGGGCAATCGTTGAAGGAGGATATCGGTATCCATCCTCCATTCCATAGATTATGCATGGAAGAAAGAATATGAGAACAGTGAAAGGGTAGTCACTGCTCTCTTAGGAAGCTTGGAAGAATCATAATTTGTGAAGGTTATGTAGTTGAATACCGCAAAAGCTATACATGACAAGATTATCCATCGCTATGAAGGTGACACTAAGGTAAAAAGCGTTAAACTTCAAACATATAGAATTCAATATGAGATGCTCATAATGCATAATGATGAAAGTATTTCCAAATTTTTCCTTAGGGTATATGAGATCGTTAACTCAATGAGAAATATTGGTGATGAAATAAAATATTCAGTTATTATTGAGAAAATTATAAGATCTCTAACACCAAAGTTCAATTCCAAAGTCTCTACCATTGAAGAAATGAAAGATCCTAAGAACCTCACTATTGAACAAATCCATGGGATATTACAACTTATAAAATGAGAAAATTGGGTCTATCAGATAGCATAGAATTAACATTCAAAGCTACATATAAAGGAAAGGAAAAGGAAGAGCTTAAGGAAATAGGTTACATTTCAAATGAAGAAGAATCAAACTTCGTGAAAAAACTCCAAGTAGGAGTTGTCAAGTTTAGAGGTAAGCTTCCTTTCAAATGGTTTTCCCGTGGATGGGTTGGTCACTATGCTGCTAAATGTCCTTATAAAGAAAACACTGATATAGGGAATTATTCAAAAGGGAATGTTAAAAGAAGGTTTGATAACAAGGAAACTTTTATATGAATGAAAGAATGAATATTCTTCCAATAATGAGGATGTTGAATTTGATCAAGATTGTTAATTACTCATGTCATTTGAAGAAAAATGTGTAGATGAGTTTGATGGTGTTTTTATGGATTATCTAGAAGGAAATAATATCTATAAATAAAATACTCTTATTGAAGAAATAACTCAGCTAAAAATATATATAGAAGAAGCTAAATAAGCTGAATAATTTTTGAATAAATGAGTTCTAGAAAAGGAAAGACACAATGAAAGTTTAGAACTTGAAATAGTAGGTATAAGAAAGGAACTTGAGAAAACAAGGGCTCTAAATCTTATATTTTCTAAAGGATTTCAGAATTTAGACAAAATCATCAAAGTGCACTGCTCTCCTCTAATTAAGATAGGTCCTGGATAGAATTCAAATGGTGAATCATAAAAAACCTATAAAATATTCTGAAATAGGTACTCGAAGCTATCTCAATGTAGCAAAAGGAAGCAGACATCAAAATTACAATTCTCAAAAAAATAATGAAGGATCAAATATCTCTCAGAAGGGGAAGCTACTCATGAAGGTATTATACTCCTAGGTACTCCTATTTCAATGGTCAATGCTTCACTTGTCACAATTTTGGTCACAAAGTTGTTCAATGTGTTGCTTATAAAACTATTATGACTAGAGAAGCAAGAAATCAAAAGAATGAGATTGGGGCAAAGAAATATTCTTATAATATTTTCTCACCTCTTCAAGTTGAAATTGAATGTTCCCTATGCAATAAATTTGGTCATAAAGAAATTGAATCTAGAAGAAAAATGGAACCATCTTACCAGCTGTTGGTCCTTTAATTTGCACCCTTTTTGACCATTTTTCCCTTTCCAAATCATAATCATTTACCTTGTTTTACCTATCTTATGTGCCCTCATCCTGCACTAGTGCGAGAATGATGACACATTTTGCATTAACTTCATATTTTATGTATTTTAACTTAACTTAGCATTTATTAACTATTTATTATGTGATTTTTTACTTAGAATTACTTTTGTAACTCATCGTTACCTCCTATGTTATTTAATGGTTAAATGCTTACCTTGACCGCTGATTTTTAGTGTAGAACAGATCTCACACCAGGGCTAGCACCGTGAATCTTGGCAGCAAATTCGGATCTCTTTGATTGTTGCTTAATTTTGTACCACCATATCTGAAGGCAACCGAGTCCCAGTGATAATAGCAAGTCAATCTGGAGTAGCGGAGATCAGACTTAGGAGGAACGAACAACTGGAGATAGCCACAGCCTGTTTTGTTAGAACGTTTAATTTTGAAGGCCGAAAGCTTATTTTGCAATCGGTTATGTAATTTGTTGTAACGATTTCTGCAATTGGCTATGTAATGGTTAAACGATCCTTTTGGCCTGCGGCCAAAAGGATATTTATAAGGAGAAATGTAAATAGGACAAGATGTTCAATGTTTTGATAGAATTGAATAGATCGGAGAATAGAACCAGTGAGGCGGTAACAAGCATGTCTTTTTTTATCGCCCAAATCTGGGCTGGATATGTAATCACACATGTATTTGCTTTGAGGATTTAATAAGAAGAGCTCTGCCTTATGTTTCATGGATTTTATTTCTTCATGCTTAAACAATTGACAAATTGATTCAATACTAAGTAGCATTTCCATTTGAAAGGGAAACGTGCTGGTTGTCTAGGGCCCAACCAACCCAGCACGTTCTCCCTCCTTTCTGTTCTTGCAATTTATGTCTGCTAAGTGTGATTTAATCTACAACATTTTAATTTTTGTTTGAGTGAAAGCAGATATGCAGTGTGAAGTAGTTAAATTTCCTTTTCTGCATCTGAATTTAAATTTGCTTTCTCCGCCTGGTTCGAATAGGATAAATTACCTGTGCCAGTGCACGTTGGTGTGCTATTCACTTTCTGCACGTGTGGTTAGTTTTCTCCGCCCGGTTCAAGCAGGAGAAATTACCTGCATCAGTGCACGTTGGTGTGTTATTCACTTTCTACACGTTTGGTTTATTTTCTCCGCCTGGTGCAAGCAAGAGAATTGTTTCTGCACCAGTGCTGGATAGTGTGAAGCAGCAAGTCCCTTCAGTTTACTTCTAACATCTTTCTTGCTTTCAGTTAAATTTTAATTAAAAATATTGTTTCCTTATTCTCTACAGATATTCATCTTTCTGATAAGCAATTTGGTTTCATAACACTTGCAATAATTAATCATTAATTTCAAGGACTAAAAGTTAAAGTGTAAGAAGCTCAGATCAGGTACAAGAACCAGTTTCTTGGTACCAGATTTGAGTGTTGTGGACTTGAGAAAGTTCAGGGCCATTGCACGAAGAAAAGAATTTTTAGTACAACATTACTTTACACCTTCTGCATAAATCGTTGTTCTTGCACTAGTGCAAGATCGATTCTTGTGGGAAGGATATCTTTACATAAGCAGGTTTGAAAGGGTCCATCTGTTGAAGACTGCTAAGGTGTATTTTCTAAAGAAAACACATTCTCAGTAGATGATCAATATACCGCTAGAGTAATTGCCTTCTTTTTTATTTTCGAATCTCTCTTGCAAGTATATTTCTTCTTGTTCTAGCCTCAGATTGTTTTGATGGTTTGACTTGCCTTCTTCTCTAAAGTTTGATTCTACAATTTTTCCTTTAAAAAGTAGGAGTTGATATTAGGAATATTCATACCATCTCTAGCATTTCCTGTGCTTCGTCTCTAAGTTTACGAATCCCCCAGGTTGACAATTTAAGTGTTGAGGACTTTACTTAAGTGTAATTCCTGCACCCAACATTTTGGCGTCGTTGTTGGGGAGGAGATTTGATTTGGTAAGAATTTTCTGATTTTATAATAAAGGTAAGTTTCCTTCATTTCTTGCAAGTATTTTTGAAGGATTTTTTACTGGTGTTGATTGATTTCTGACAACATTTTTACTAGAAATTGTTTTGATATTTTTCTTTCTTTTTTGAAATGAATTCCTAGGAAAGGTAAGGGTTCGAAGCCCACTAAGGGCCAAAATATTTTTTCTCACATTCGGTCTCATCTGCAAGCAGGAAGCCCAATCCAATTCAAACCCATCAGGAAGGAATAATCCACCTGGATTCTGCTAATAACAGCTCAGGTGTGGATCAGCCTGTGGAGAGTGGTACAAGCAAGAAGGGAACAATGACAGACCAAGGAGATCATTTGGAAGGAACTGGTGACAACCAGGTAAGTGAAGGACAATATACTTTTGTGTTTCCAATTGTGGATCCTGATACTGTGTCACAGATGAAGAATATTCCACCATCATCTCTCCCTCATTTCCATGGTAAAGTTCATGAAGATCCTGACTCTTTTTTATTTGAGTTTGATATTTTGTGTAGAAGTTATGATTATGCAACTGAGGCTCAGAAGTTAAGATTATTTCCTGTTACCCTCAAGGACTCAGCTTTACGTTGGTTTATGGGGTTAAGAGGAAACACCATAACTTCTTGGGATCAGATGAAGATAGTATTTTTGTCTAAATATCAAGAATATTTCAAAACTCAGGACATGTAGGATGAAATTTTTACAATCATACAAGATGATTGTTACACCATTTTTTGGTCATCTAACCTATTATCATTAGATGGACCCAAGTACACCATGTAAGACCAGTTTTACCCTAAGTAAAACTGCTTTCACTATGTTAAAACAGGAAACCCCAAAAGGAAATATTAAACAAACCTATATTTGTTTGATTTTCCTCATGGAATTATTAATTAAACCATAATTTAATTATTATTCCTAGTCATGTTTAACCCAAAACAAAGAAATTAATTAGATAAACCTTTATTTATCTTATTATTTTCTAGGAATAATTATTTAAATCTTATTTAGATAATATTCCTTGTTAAATATGAACAAATCACCCACAAATAATTAAATAAATCATTATTTATTTGATTATCTTTCAACCACTTCCTTAAAAAGATAAATAAATCATTTATTTATTTATTTTTGACAAATAAAGGGACTTGACCCAAGTCAAATACTTTTTCCCTCCAACAAATATAATAAAATATTCCATAAAAGGTGGATCTAGATTTGGTTAACATTATTTTAATCATACACCAAGATCTAGAATGACCCAATATTTTGTTATAAATAGGAGGGTTTTCCCCATCATTCTTCACCTTTTGTTGCCTATTAGATCACTCTGGATCTATACACTTGGTCACCATTTTCTGCCATTTTTCTCCCTTTGAGCTCTATTCTTTTGCATTGGGTTTTCTACACCTACAAGAGAGAGAAAGCTTAGATCTGAAGTGCTGAGGACTACAAAGAACCCATCCCATAGAGGAGAGCTGGATACACCTTCTTGTTTTCCTCCCAAGTGCCCTGTAATATAAAAATTCTTTCAAAAAATTGTGTTCTTGTCTTGTCTGTTGGATGCATGGAGCAAACCCTTTATTTTACTGCTTAATGTCTTTCCATTTATAGATCTGGTTGTTGCAGCATTTTTATTACTAACCGCAGATCTGAAGATATTGGCAGCCACTTTTGTTGTTAGGGCTATTAGTTATGCATAGCTAAAGTGGTCCTTTTTTGTACACTTCGACAAGGGATTCATACTAACAAATGGCGACCCCAAAACTGTGATCGGAGCGAAAAACTGGTCAAAAACCACGACCTGGACTTTTTTCTGCTGTTTTTCTGAAATTTTTCTGGGTTTTTCTGAAGCTTCTGTCAGGGTTTTCCAGCCTCTGTCTCAGCCCGTTTCGACTTGTTTCTGATCTGATTTTGCTCATCTAAGTGGGAACCTAGCCCCCTAGGGCTTCAGTACCCTCCACTTTTGGTGGAAGAGTTTTAGCTGTTTCAGGTGTCTGATTTTTCAGAGTTTCAGCCTTCCCTTTTTCAGATCTGATACCTCATCCTCAGATCCCTTTTAATCAGCTTTTCTTCCTTTCAAATCACCTCTTGTAGTTTTGTTTGGACCTCCCTTTAGGACCTCATCCCTGTCCCTTCCGCTTTTTGCTGATTTCCCCCTTTTTCCAGCCACTTTTCCTCTGCCTCTTGGCTGTGATCTGCACCTCTTTTTAGCAGCTTTCTCCTTTAGATCCCTGTCCCTTTTGACCCTAGATCTCTTGGCCTCTTTTTACGTGTGTTTTGAATAGATTTTTGCCCTCTTTTAGAGTAGTTTTGAGAGACCCACCTTTTTGGGTTCAATTGATGCATGGTTAGCTGTTAAATGTTCTGTTATTTCAGCAATCTATATTGTTCTCTGCAGATTTCTTTTCAGTTACGCAACACACTTTTTCTTGCTCTCAAAATGAAAAGGGTTTAAAAATTAAAATTAACACACACCACACACTGACCCTAAGTGAAGAAGCGCCTGGTTAACACCGCCTGGCAAAGACTCTAAAATCAATTGTCACTGCCCATTTTCTGCCCGTGACCTCACTTGATTCTGTCCCTTTCTGCCCTTGTCGGTTTCCTTCTTCCCGTCATCATTGCGCCCCCAAGGCACCTTTCCCGAAGACTTCTTGGCCTTCACCCTCAGTTTTCAGTCGATCGACCTGCTCCGTCCCATCGTCATCGAGCCAGTCCACCTCCGAGTCCGCACTCCGACTCCTCCCCTGATTCATCGGATCCTCCTTCTCCTCCTGGTTCTCCCCCTGTCACCTTCACTATGTCTGGTCCAGGGCCTAACGCTAGCGGTTCTTCCAACCCCAATGCCAGCCTACTACTAGCGGAACCACCACAAGAACTACCTCGGCTTCACCCGTGCTCCCCTTCTTGGCAGGCCTCAGCATCCCCGATTTGGACCGGTTGATAAACGACCCTATACACCATGATGCTAGTTGGCCTGCTATGCTGACAAAGCTCCCTTCTGACATCCCAAAGTTTGAAGGCCATGCTGGAGAAGATCCTTCAAATCATGTTCGATCTTTCCACATGTGGTGTTCATCTACCTCCATTACCGATGACTCTGTTCGTCTTCGATTGTTCCAACGCACGCTTACAGGCGAAGCTTCTAAGTGGTATGTTGATCAACCCACTTCCTCCCATACCACATTTTCAACTCTTGCCCGGGCTTTTTTATCTTACTTCCAGCTTCCCCTTCGTTATGACACTGGTATCGAGCTCTTGACTTCCTTCAAGCAAACCTCTTCGACCCGCCTTTCTACCCATGTCCAGGAATGGCGAAGAAGACGGAGCCTATGTCAATCTCCTACCTTCGAAGACCGTGTCTACATGGACTGGTTCCTTAGATCTCTCTTGTCCCCTATCGGGAAAGATTTTGCATCACATTTTCCTCAAACCGAAGAAGATGCCCTCCAAATGGCGTTAAAATATGACTTGATCTATGCTCAGACAGGTTATGATCATACTGTCCTACCTGATCTCCCCAAACCCGGTGATGCCTGTACACCGGGGGCACCTCATACCGCCGACAGCATCGTTGGATCTATCTCTCATCCATCCGCTCAACCTCTCATGAGCTATGGTTTTCCCGGGGGAGGGGGCACCAGTTCCCGCACTTCTCCCCCTCCCGGTAGTACGCATCCAGGATACGGCATGCCTCATCCTTTTGCCCAACCTCCTGCTTACCTCAATGTTGCCCAACCTAACCATTACCCTTATCTGCAGCCTGGTGCGCCAGCTCCTCCAGCATATGCGCTTTCGCCTCCCTTTGCTCCTCAACCCTTGCAACAACAATCACCGTCCCCTCAAGAGCAGGTGGATGCCCAGCAGGGAATCATGGCTACCCAACCACCTGACGGACAGGTGGCCCCTCAACCTTCCCCTTCTGGTTCCTCCAATTACCAGATCCTCACGATGAACTCTGATCCGTCCCCATCCGTCGATCTTCACCTTCAAACTCGGTCTCGCCAGTACCCCAAGCCTCCCGCTCATTCTGCCCCCGAACCTCCTTCTTCAGGTTCTACAGAGCCTCTTTCGACATCCAATGGCCCCTTACATATCCCTCAACCCAGAGTTGAGGTTCATACCAAGATTCCTAAGGGACCATTACGTCGAAACGTTGCTTCCGGTCGAGCTGCCCATTCATATAGCATAGTAGATGATTTGGCGCAATCTCCTGCTGCCATTTCCACACTGGAATTCCTCCAGTCATGCCCTTCCCAAAAGAAGGCTCTACTATCTGCCGTGGGCGCTGTAGATCCTGCTGATGACCAAATGATTGTTTTCGATGCCACTCAATCAGACCATCCTCCTCTTCCTCCTTCTGTCGCCTTCCAAATCCCCGTCAAGATCCGGAACGCCAACGTGTCCCGGTGTATAATTGATGAGGGGGCATCCACCTGCGTGATGTCTGCTTCGGTTTGGAAGCAACTCGGATCCCCCGAGCTGGCCCCTTCCACGATCACCCTTTGAGCGTGGGACGGTCATGCCTCCCATCCCATTGGCCTGTTTCGAAATTGTCCTATCACCCTCGCCGGTAAGACTGTTTGCGTTTACGTCGAAGTCATCGATGCCCCGCTAGACTACAACATTCTATTGGGGCGAAGATACACCTATGCTATGTCTGCTGTCCCATCCGTGGTTTTCCGCAAGATGTCTTTCCCCCATAATGGAAATATAGTCACCATTGACCAGTTGACATATCATGAGCCAAAATCTCAGACCTCACCTGAGACAACCATCTCTTCTGTAGCCAACAAGCAAACCGTCGACTCCTTGACCAGTGTCTCCCCCGACGTTTACAAGGATTCCTCCCTGCTTGGAACTTTTCCTAGTCTCCCCCCTCCTCCTATCTCTGACCCCAGCTCATTGAATGTTTTCATGATGCAATCATCTCGGGCTGCTCTCAAGCAACCTGCTTCGGCTAGTCAGCAACCTTGCCCTCCGCAACCTGCTCTTAGCCCTTCACCTGCAGTTGGTAGTCATGAGCCTCTTTATCTCCCTGGCATGGTTCCTCCAGGCCTTAGCCATTTAGGAGCCGTCCCACCTGGCCATTCCCCCTCTGGTCAGATACCGTTCCCAGTTCCCCCACCAGGAGTGTACACGGTACCAGTCATGGCCACCCTCTCTCTTCCTAACTTGACCCTCAGGATTCCCGTTTGGTACCTTGATCCTCCAGCCCCCACCTTGCCTGGTCAGCCCAAACCTCATATCGCTTTGACCCCGGTTCAACCGATCCCCATGACTTCTCCCGCTGCATCAGTGCCTCAGTCACCTCAACAGGAACCACCTCCTGTTGCGACCGTTTAGGGTAAGAAGGGCAAAGCTCGCAAGGGGGCATCAAAGGACAAGGCTGCCCCGACAAACCCTGCTCCTCCTCAGCCTCCAAAGCATACCATCCAGTGTGCTTTGTGTGATGTTGTCGGTCACGCCTCCCATACCTGTCCTGCATTGCTTCATCTCAAGCCCATGGTTAATGTCACGTTCCCTGCGTCCGCGGTCCCAGAAGCCTCTGTTCCTTCCGCGACTGTGGCCAAGAACCCCAAGACTATTCACACCAACCACCCTTGTGCTTTGTGTGATCTCCATGGCCATTACACCCATCTTTGTCCCCGCCTCGACGACTTCCGCACCTTTATCGCCGTGGTCCACCAATTCGAGGCCAAGCGCAATGAGTCCACCTCTCCCCTATTTCCGCATTCTGCTTCAGCAGAACTACCAGATATGACTGCTCCCATTGACATTCCCCCTCCTGATGTCGAGATGACGGAGCCTTCGTCCAACATTTTTTACCTATCATCATCCATGAGACCCTTGGGGAACATTCCATCTGAATCCTCCCCTGTTGTTTCGCTTGACCTTCCTTCAGCGATCATCTTGGGCTCAACATCGGTAGATCCTTTATCTACTTAATCTTTGGTCACCCCTTGTGACGATGCACATGTGAACCTCTCTTCTCATGATGATGATTCCGGTCACTTCACCACGTCAGGTGGTCTTTCTTCCACCAGTCACCCCATCTTCTATCGCGATGACGACATTATGGAAAAAATCCCCACCCCTGACGTTATCTATTCCCCCTTACATCGAACCCATGTGTTCACACCACATCCACCTTGTGGCCATTACATTGAAACCCACTGTTTGGGTAAGGGGGCACCCACATTTGAGAGACCAAGAGAAGCAATTCTCCACCACTCTCCTAGTGGATCTGGTTGTGTTGACTTTAGTCCCAGTATTCTTCCACATTTCGAAGAACCTCTAGAGTCCCATATCACTTCAAATCACTCTAGGGATGATACCCCTTATCGTTCCCTCATATTACATCAGCAACCCAGTCTCTTAGACATTATTGTTGACCAACCTATAGATTTTCTACGAGAGCATCAGTTCATTATCTCCAAATCCTCTTTTGGGGATAGTGACACCAGGTATGCCAACTCGGAAACTTAAAGTCCATTTGATCCCTATATGCAGTACCAAAAGAGATTGGTAATCCTCCATTTCCTTTCTCACACTGCATAACCATAACGCGAACAAATGGCACACCACATCATTTAAATGTGTTTAGATCCCCCTTTTTTTCTAAATACATTTTGGCATGACCACACCATGCTCGGGGGCACCTATGCCCCTCAACCATAACCCTCCTCACCTCGTTGTTGGAGAGGAGGTAGTCTTACCAATCGAGTGTGACATCCCTTCCCTTCATCTGGCTGTTGAACTTCTCCCTGACACCCAACCTCTAGAACAACGACTTATCATGCCTGAGCGTGCCTCTAAAGACCGCCGTGTTGCATTGCAAACCATGGAAGCGGCCAAGAAACGCACCAAAGCTCAATATGACCGAAAATTCCAGCCCCAAAGGCGACCTTGTTCTAGTCTGTGACCAAGCCCATGATGTCCTTGGTCATGGGAAGTTCGACTCATTATGGCTAGGCCCTTACGTCATCAATAAGGGTCTGGGTAAGGGGGCATACCTTTTAGAGGACTTCGAAGGAAATCCTCTTCCTAATCCTCGCAATGCACTCTATATTACGAAATATTACCCTTAGCATTTCCCTTTTGAGATGCGTGTTTTAGGTTCTTTTAGATAGCCAACATATTTTTTGTACTTTCATCCTTCGCCAAGAGCTATTTTGTCCAAGAAGGATCACTTCACCTCTCCTTCAAATCGAACTTCCTCACTTACAACACTTGTACTTGGGGCACCATTTTGCCTCCTTACTTGTCTTTGTTCGTGTCGATTTTCGTCATGAGTTACCATCTTGTACTCATGTTTTCATGGTCCCCCATTGGGCCTTTACTGTGTAGCAGCACCATCAAGTCGCCCTTTTTTAGAGCATCCAAGTTGAGTCATCATTGCCTTCATGGAGTCTATCATGGGTCCCTTTGTACCCCGCTCTATCCCTCCATCCTTCATTGCTTGGTCTCTCTCTTATGTCGCACATTATGACCTTCAGTCCCACTGTCCCCTGTCCCATATGATATTGTGTCAGTCACTGCCATGTCATTCATGCCCTTTATGCTCTAACAAGGGAAGTCGTCCATTCGCTACTCAGTCCTTTCTATTTCACTCTCATCATTAGTGTCAGTCTGTCCGTCGCTCTACTGTTTTCTCTCGTGCCTTAGTTGGGGATATCTCACTCCCTCAACTATGGCGGACCTCCTTCTGTCGACATCAACACTTTCATTCTAGAAGCCAGGTCTAGAGGGCGGTGTACCTTGGTTCCAGCTTCCACTCTTATTCGGTGCCTCGGATCAGGCAAAGGGATCTCTCATTCCCTTTGACTTGATTGTTTCTCCAGCTCCTTTCAGCATGAACGAGATTCGTATACTTGATGGTCCAGTGATCCAGCAGCGGCTCTTGATGATTCCCGGGTGTGTGTGAGATGTCTCAACCCTCATGAGGGGGTGGCCCTGCAGGTAGCCCCCCACATGCCCGGATGACCTCTTCTTTGCAGCCTTCGATGTAGCTCCAGATATTTGATGATGTTGGCCGTAGCCACTTGCAGCGCCTCTTCGACTTGCATGTATCAGTCAGATTTTGTGAGCCGTTCCCCATTTACAGGGGGCATTTAGGTTGTATTTGTATCTCATGTACTCCGATATTATTGTACAAGTCCTGGCTGTTATCCCAGGCACAACATGTATGTGGGATTCCTCATTGTATTTTTATCTGGCTCCTGATTATGCCAGCTGTACTTTATGGTTCGGTCCCTTGTTTACCGGACACACTATTCTTTTGTACTTTGTCTCGGCGGGCATAGGTATGCCTCCCCCGCCGCCTTCACCACAGGTACCCTCTCATAAAAAGAGACTTGTTGCACCTGCGAGTCTCATCTCCTCAGGGTCTAGTCCTTCAACACACTATCTACCTCACATTTCTCTCTCTGACATCCCTTTTGTTGTCTAGTGATTGTGTTCTTACAACATACTTCGATCATACGATTTGCTCCTGACACTCGCACGCTGGGGGGCAATCTGTTACACCATTTTTTGGTCATCTAGCCTATTATCATTAGATGGACCCAAGTACACCATGTAAGACCAGTTTTACCCTAAGTAAAACTGCTTTCACTATGTTAAAACAGGAAACCCCAAAAGGAAATATTAAACAAACCTATATTTGTTTGATTTTCCTCATGGAATAATTAATTAAACCATAATTTAATTATTATTCCCGGTCATGTTTAACCCAAAATCAAAGAAATTAATTAGATAAACCTTATTTATCTTATTATTTTCTAGGAATAATTATTTAAACCTTATTTAGATAATATTCCTTGTTAAATATGACCAAATCACCCACAAATAATTAAATAAATCATTATTTATTTGATTATCTTCCAACCACTTCCTTAAAAAGATAAATAAATCATTTATTTATTTATTTTTGACTGATCAAGGGATTTGACCCAAGTCAAATACCTTTTCCCTCCAACAAATATAATAAAATATTCCATAAAAGGTGGATCTAGATTTGGTTAACATTATTTTAATCATGCACCAAGATCTAGAATAACCCAATATTTTGTTATAAATAGGAGGGTTTTTCCCATCATTCTTCACCTTTTGTTGCCTATTAGATCACTCTGGATCTATACACTTGGTCACCATTTTCTGCCATTTTGCTCCCTTTGAGCTCTATTCTTTTGCATTGGGTTTTCTACACCTACAAGAGAGAGAAAGCTTAGATCTGAAGTGCTGAGGACCACAAAGAACCCATCCCATTGAGGAGAGCTGGATACACCTTCTTGTTTTCCTCCCAGGTACCCTGTAATATAAAAATTCTTTCAAAAAATTGTGTTCTTGTCTTGTCTGTTGGATGCATGGAGCAAACCCTTTATTTTACTGCTTAATGTCTTTCCATTTATAGATCTGGTTGTTGCAGCATTTTTATTACTAACCGCAGATCTGAAGATATTGGCACCCACTTTTGTTGTTAGGGCTATTAGTTATGCGTAGCTAAAGTGGTCCTTTTTCGTACACTTCGACAAGGGATTCATACTAACAATGATGAAGAAATGCTTGAAGATTATTTGGAAAGATTTATGTATATTTTACAAAGGTAAAAACTTAAGCTTGATCCCAACACTATTAGAACCTTTTTCTTAAGAGGACTTACTGATAATGCTAGAAACAATTTGAATCTGTTAGGACAAGGTGATATTTCTCAACAAAATTTTGATCAATTTTGTGAATTATGCCAGAAATTTTCAAGAAACCAGTAGAGATCCGGTAGAGGAACTCGAACTCGAAATAGAAAAACTGAATCTATTGATGCAATGATTATTGGACTAGAAAATAAAATGGAAAACATGAAAATTGATATAATGAACACTATTACCAAACAGTTAGACTCCTTAAAATTTCAGCAGAAACTCATGAAGAAACAAGAGTCATTATGTATTTTCTGTCCTCAATGTAGAGACAAACATTCTCCTAAAGAATGTCCTCTTAACTTGAAAGAAACTAATAAGTGTGCTATTTGTGTAGAAGACCATATCACAGAAAAATTTCCCTCTATACCTCGAATTAAAGCTGTATTTACAGGGGGGTAGCCTGAAGTTGAACAATTGTATGCTATGGGAGCAAGAAGAAATTGGCCTCAGGTAGGTGCAGGTATGGCTCCTGAATTTCCTCCACACTATTTTGGTTATCATCCACATGCATATTTTTATCCTAACTCTCATCAGTAGTGGCAGTATGGAAATCAATATCAGCATGGGAAACCTTCCCAACCATGGCAATAGGGTTGGAGAGGCCCTTCCTACCAGCCACCTATGCAACCATATCCATCTACACATGTACCTTATCCAATGCCTCAACTTCTGAGTCAGACCACCCCATTACCTTTACCTCCACCCTTTCGACCTCCTCAATTGCCTGCTCAACCTACGCCCAATCCTAACAATGATAATAAAGTAGTGCAAATGATCCATGTAACAAACCCACCTTTACCATTCGAATACCAGTCTATTCTAGTTGGAGTTCATGATATTCAATTAATATCGGGAAGGACTGTAATGCCAGAAAATCAGAAACAACCTATGGTGATTGTTGAAGAGAAAGGAGAAGAGGAAACTCTTAACTGTTCTCTGAAAGCTATCACTAATCAACCCTTACCCTTTGAATCCTTTCCATCTTCTTCCAACCAGCCTCCCTTTCCAGAGAGGCTAGTAACGGAAAGAAGAGAGACTGTTTCTAAGACTAGTTTGGCATCGGAACTTTGGAATCTTTTCATTAAGATACCTTTGCTCCAAGCCATTAAAGAGATCCCCATTTGTACCAAGATTATTAGGGAACTATGTCTCAAGAAACCTAAGAACCCCAAACTATTCAATTTTTTGTTAGGGCAGCAGAGTTGATGATGGGATGCATGTCTGTGGAAAAATATACTGATCCCGGAAACCCTGTTGTCGCAGTTCAGATTGGTAATGTCCTTATAGACCTGAGAGCAGCCATTAATGTAATGACTAAGCAAACCATGGATCAAATTCAATTATCTCATCTTTGCCCTACTCCCACTATTCTTGAATTAGCGGATAGAACTAAAATTAAGCCTGAAGGAGTATTGGACGGTGTGATCATCTCATTAGATTCTTGGGAATATCCTGTTGATTTCATTGTGCTTCAGCCAAATAACCCGGTAGGAGGACATCCATTGATCTTGGGTCGACCATGGCTTGCTATGGCCGATGCATATATTGGATGTCGTTCGGGTGATATGTATATTTCGCATGGAGATTCTAGGAAGAAAGTTACCTTATACCCCCCTGCCAGATCCATTAAGGACCTTCGAGATAATTTATGGTTAAACCAAAGAAGTGATGAAGAGACTCAGTCTATTTCTCTTATTCATCATTATACTGGATCTTCACAAGAAGATGTGATTCAAGACTTCCTGAACAATCTAGACACAATGCCTAACTTTGATCCAGATTTGTAGCCTATATTTCCAAGAAAACCATGATTCTCATTCTTCTATACCGCTTTCTTTGACCACTCCCTTGAGTACTCCGGAGCCTGATACTACTCTTGTTGAGATTAGCCCTGGTAATTCCTTGCATATCAGTTCAGATTTAGGCCCATCTCAACAAGAGAAACTTGTGAATTTGTTGCAAAACCATCTTAGTGCATTTTCTTGGGGCTATGAAGACATGAAGGGTATCCCTCCTGAAACTTGTACACATCATATCTATATTCAGGAAGGAACCCGACCTATCCGAAAACCCCAAAGACGAATGAATCCAACTCTAAGAGATTTTGTGAAGGAATAAATACATAAACTCTCAGATGTTGGGTTTATTTATCCTATTTCTAATAGTCAGTGGGTCTCTCCATTAGTGCTAGTACCTAAGAAAGATGGAAGATGGTGTATTTGTATTGATTATCGTGAATTAAACAAAGCCAGGTGCTTGATACCCTTGCAGGAAAGAAATATTTCTCCCTTTTGGATGGTTTTAGTGGCTATAACCAGATACAGATTGCACCCGAAGATCAGGATAAAACCACTTTTACATGTCCATGGGGGAAATTCGCTTACAAAGTGCTTCCCTTTGGTTTATGTAATGCCTTGGCTACCTTTCAAAGGGAAGTCTTGGCTATTTTTGCTGATCTTGAATTTGTAGAAATTTATATGGATGACTTTTCTGTGTTTGGTAATTCTTTTCAGGAAGCTCTCGAAAATTTGGAGAAAGTACTTCTTCATTGTCAAGAAGCCCACCTTGCTTTGAGTGACAAGAAATGCAGATTAATGTGCAAAGAAGGAGTGGTACTTTGCCATCTGATTTTTGACAAAGGTATCCAAGTTGATCCGGAAAAGGTCGAAATCATTCTGCATCTTCCTGCACCCAAAACTCAAAGGAAAGTAAGAGGTTTCTTAGGACATGTTGGTTACCATAGAAGATTTATTGAAATTTTTTCTAAGATAACTGCTCCTCTTTTTCGACTTCTAGCTAAGGATAGTGAGTTTTCTTGGTCCATGGATTGCCAACAGTCTTTTGAAACATTGAAGGAAAAGTTGGTACAGGTGCCAGTTTTGAGAGGTCCAAACTGGTCCCTACCCTTTCACATTTCCTCTGATGCTTCAGATCTGGCTGTTGGTGCAGCTTTGGGATAAGAGGAAGACAAGAAATCCTATGCTATTTATTATATTAGTAAGAATTTGTCTTCCGCTGAATTAAACTATACAATTACAGAGAAAGAGTTTTTAGCTGTAATATTTGCAATTAATAATTTCAGACACTATATCACAGGATATGAAGTATTTTTCCATACTGATCATTCCGTGATTAAATATTTGATGAAAAAACCATTGAATAGCGATAGAGTGACTAGGTGGTTGCTATTATTGCAGGAGTTCAATATTACTATTGTTGATAGACCAGGAAAATCTAATGTTGTAGCAGACTTTCTTTCTAGACTAGATAATCCCGGTGAAGTAACTCCTATTAATGATGATTTTCCGGATGAACATCTTTTTGCTGTGTCTATAGATTCTACATGGTTTCCTGACATCGCTAATTATTTGGTTATTGGAAAAACACCACCTCACTTGCCCGCCCGTGAAAAGCGGAACATTATTCAGGAAAGTGCTGCATACTCCTGGATTGAAGGAGACCTCTTTTACACTGGTCCAGACTTGATTATCCGCAGATCTGTAAGAGAGGAGGAAGTGTTTGACATATTGAAATATGCTCATGATGAACCTTGTGGAGGCCACTTCGCTGATAAGCGAACTGCATATAAAATATTACATTCTGGCTACTTTTGGCCTTCCTTGTTTAAGGATGCCAAGCAGTATGTCAGGCAATGTGATAGTTGTCAACGAATGGACCAACCTAATCAAACCAATGAAATGCCTTTATGCCCTCAAGTTATGATTGAGCCATTTGAAAAATGGGCTATTGATTTTGTAGGGCCAATAAATCCAACATCACTAAGTAAGAAGCATATTTTGGTTTGTATAGATTTTGTTACAAAATGGGTAGAAGCTAAAACTGTTTCTTTTGCTACGGAAAAAGTTGTTGTTGATTTTCTCTTTTCTGAAATCTTTACTAGATTTGGTGTGCCTAGAGAAATTTTTTCTGACAATGGTCTGCAATTTATTTCTAATCTGGTACAGGGAGTGATGGAGCAATACAAGATCCGGCACCGGAAATCTACACCGTATCACCCGCAAGCAAATGGCCAAGTGGAATCTACAAACAAGTTGATCATGTCCATTCTTAAAAAGACAGTGAATATGCATCGGAAAGATTGGGCTGAATGATTACCAGAAGCTTTGTGGGCATACAGAACCACTTGGAGAAATAGTACGGGGCACACACCATATGAGCTGGTATACGGCAAACAGGTTCTGTTACCAATTAAATTCCATATCAAAACTTTTAGAACTGTAGTTCAGTTAGGGCTCAATCTCTCTGAAGCACATCAATAGTGTCTTCTTTAGTTAAATGAGTTAGATGAATTTCATAGAGATGATGTTCAGCAAAACATATTAATCCAGCAGCAATGGAAAAGGTGGCATGACAAGTCCATTCAGAAAAAGCAGTTCCAACTAGGTGACTGGGTACTCCTTTATGATTCTAGATTTAAATTTTTAAATGGAAATTCCATACACGTTGGATGGGACAATATGAAGTAATCCAAGTATTTGAGAATGGAGTAGTAGAAGTCAAAACTAGTGATGGACAGGATACAATATTCTTGGTAAATGGACACAGATTAAAGAAATATCTTCAACCACTTGCCAAGAAAGATTTTACACAGAAAGTTCAGCAAAAATTTGGAACGGTAGTGGTAAATGGTAATACCAACATCTTGAAAATTTGAATCCTTTTTCTTCTTAAAAAAAAAAAAAAAACAAAAAAAACAAAAAATTAACAAAAAAAAAGAAATAAAGAAAAATAATTTCCTGTAATTATGAAAATCAGTCTGCTGACATGATTGCAGAAGGATCGACCTGAAAACCAGCTTGCTGGTGGGAAGATCAAAAATTTCTAATAAAAAGAGAATGTTGCTTGATCTTTAGATATGCTAGTAACCACCGAAGTAAAAGCAGGTTCATCAGAGCCAACCTTTATACAATTGGGGAAATTAGCATGGATATTTTTTTCCAAGTAACGCTTAATTCTCGCTGAAGTTATTTTTCTTGCACCAGTGCAAGCAGACCTTCCAGAAAATTTTCTGCCTTTCTTCATATCCCATTTCATAATTTTCCCTCAGCTTTCTTTTTAGAACCCTAGTATAATTAACCTTCCCATATTGTTCTAAATTCACCCTATCTGCTTTGAAGAAATCCCACTTTAACCCTGATTTTTTTTTCCCTATCCCACTTCTATTTTCCCTCTTTTGATACTTTCCTGGAACCTTGTGATAGAATTCCTTCCCATTCTAAGATTTTCCTTTCCCACTCCTTTGTTCCCTCATGAGTTTATTGCAGGATATTTCATACAAAGAGTAGAAGGATGTTCTTTGAAACATCAAGAAAGGGCGAAGCAAAATTCAAAATAAGTTGAGGAAATCATGTGAAATCCAAACTATATTGTAATTCATTGTCTTAATATTATGCTTGCACTAGTGCAAGCATGTTTTCCTATATGATAAGATGAGCAGAAAAATACTAGTAGAATGATATGATTTAAGCAGTGAAAATATCAGTACAAGCATGCACCTCATCAGCAACATAGCACAAGTTATCATATGACATAAGAAAGTGATCATGATGGAAAGTTATATTATTTTTTTCATATGATTGACAAGTATTTACGCTATTATATTACCTAGGAGGAAATTAGTTAAAAGTACAAAGTTTTTAAAGTAGAAATCATGATCTTTTTAATGAGTGCTAAGTTCTTTTTTTTGTAATTATGAAGAAATGTAAGAATCATGTTAATCGTTGTTTGCATATAATCTACCCCGCTCTGCAATGATTTGAAATTTCCTTCACTCATAACTCCCCCTACTCCTACATTTATCCTAAACGTCCCTTCATCGTGATTATTACTGCACTTAACCGTTAAACCGCCATCGCGCCTACCAATTAAGCCTAACCGGAAATGATGAGTATCTATGGCAAATGAATCAGAGATACGGTTAGATATTTATGTATGAAATCTGATTCCCCAGTATTGCATGCAATATTTGGAGCTTATTTTTCATAGCCGATAGCAGCAATGCCGCCCATCCGAAATGAGTCCCTGTCTCTTAGCAAGATTGAGAAAACTGCCAAATTTCACAATAGTCTTCCACTGTTGCGAGAGTCGAGATTTCTACGGTTCTTGTAGAAGTTTGATGGGTATGACAGGGAGGTCTCCCTACAATTTGCAAGAAGCTTTAAGAACGCCAAGTGAGAATTGGGCCGCTCGAATTCAAAGTCACGAAGAAATTTGTAGTAGCAACAATGAGCTTGGAGAATATGGGAGTGGAGTGGTTCAAGAACCAGAAGCTGGAAAGAAAACGCTGGTAGTGTTTTTTCAAGGATAAGAAGATGGAGGTGAATTGGAAATGCAGAGTCCCGCGTAAAGCCCTGTTGGGTCAATGGCAAGATCTCCTGTTTATTTTGTAGCTATTTGTGACCTGCGAAGGGAGGTACACATGTACCCTGGTGTATCATTTTAGACTGCTGCAACATTTTGAAGGAGGATGGCACATTCGTTGGAGGATGAACTTCCCATACTTTTTGCTCAAAATCTTGAAGAAAATGGCTAGAAGCATACAAGATGGAAGGGAGGACAAGGCTGATATACGACTATACCATCACGGCCTGATAAAAATCCTGGTCTTAAAACAGCTAGAGAGCAAAGGTATGACATGCCAAGAAGAGATATTGAAACGGTTGCACGGGAATTTAGTCAAGGGAAAGAAGATGAAGAATCTTACCAGTACAAGTAAGGCTCTGAACAGAAGAAAAAAGGGAATTTCTTCTCGCACTAGTGCGAAAAGAAAGCGGTCATAAAAATCAACATAAGAGAAGACCTTGTCTTCCATTAAGGAAACAGTTGGTGCACCCACTGAAGAAACCCCTTCTACACAGGCACAGTCCTCTAAACACAACAGTCTGTCGGTCCTTGCAAACGTGGTGAATATTTCACAATTTGGGGACGATACTCTGCTGGCACATTTTATCAAAAGACCCCATAAGAAGAGTAAAATCGCCTATGTAGGTAAGAAACCACAACCCCCATAGGGTATGGAATCCCATTCTGCACTAGTACAAGAAGAACCCACAGAAGAAGAGGAACCGGATGAAGAGGAACCGAAAGAAGAAGAAGAGGCATAAGAACCCACAGAAGACGAGGAACCAGATGAAGATAAACCGAAGCAGAAGGAAGGAGACATGGAAAAAGAGGGACCGCAGGTAGAAGAGTTCCTTGACGCGACCATGGAAGAAATAGAATTCCCGGAGCTAGTGACAGCCCTTGCTGAGACAGAGGGAGGAAAAGAATTGGTGACTCCTACTGCTCGCATAGCATAATTAGAACTCCAAGTGCAAAACTTGGAGCAACTTGTGACCAAAGCACAAGAGGAGAATGAACAAAGAATAGAAGAATTGATGGCAGAGCTCAAAGAAAATAAAAGCGAGGTTAAAGTTTGGAAATATCAGGCTGGATGTTATTTCAGGTGGTTGAGAAAGGTAGCAAAGAAGTTAAGGCACATCAAGAGGAAGAAGGCTGAAACAGTGCAGCCTGAGGACAACATGCCGGAATAGGACTGGGTTGGAGTATTCAAAATTTTGGTTTTTTGCAGAAGTAAAGGGTTGTGTGAGGACACACAATAGTTTAGGGATGGGAGGATGTTGGTCCTCTAATTTTCACCCTTTTTGACCATTTTTCCCTTTCCAAATCGTAATCATTTACCCTGTTTTACCTATATTATGCGCCCTCATCCTGCACTAGTGCGAGAACGATGACATGGTTTGCATTAACTTCATATTTTACGTATTTTAACTTAATTTAGCATTTATTAACTATTTATTATGTGATTTTCTACTTAGAATTACTTTTGTAACTCATCATTACCTCCTATGTTATTTAATAGTTAAATGCTTACCTTGACCACTGATTTTTAGTGCAGAACAGATCTCGCACCAGCGCCAGCACTGTGAATCTTGGTAGAAAATCTGGATCTCTTTGCTTGCTACCTAATTTTGTACCACCATATCTGAAGGCAGCCGAGTCCCAGTGATAACAACAAGTCAATTTGGAGTAGCGGAGATCAGACTTAGGAGGAATGAACAGCTGGAGATAGCCACGACCCGTTTTGTTATAACGTTTAATTTTGAAGGCTGAAATCTTATTTTGCAATCGGTTATGTAATTTGTTGTAACAATTTCTGAAATTGGCTATGTAATGGTTAAATGGTCCTTTTGGCCTGTGGAAAAAAGGATCTATATAAGGAGAAATGTAAATAGGACAAGATGTTCAATGTTTTGATAGAATTGAATAGATCAGAGAATAGAACCAATGAGGCAGTAACAAGCATGTCTTTTGTTATCGCCCAAATCTGGGTTGGATTTGTAATCATGCATGTATTTTCTTTGAGGATTTAATAAGAAGAGCTTTGCTTTATGCTTAATGGATTTTATTTCTTCATGCTTAAACAGTTGATGAATTAATTCAATATAGAGTAGTGTTTCCATTTGAAAGGGAAATGCGTTGGTTGGCTAGGGCCCAGCCAACCCAGCACGTTCTCCCTCCTTTTTTTTCTTGCAATTTATGTCTACTAAGTGTGATTTAATTTACAGCATTTGAATTTATGTTTGAGTGAAAGCAGATCTGCAGTGTGAAGTAGTTAAATTTCCTTTTCTACATCTGAATTTAAATTTGCTCTCTCCGCCTGGTTCGAACAGGAGAAATTACCTATGCCAGTGCACGTTGGTTTTCTATTCACTTTCTTCACGTGTGGTTTGTTTTATCCACCTGGTTCGAGTAGGAGAAATCACCTGCACTAGTGCATGTTGGTGTGCTATTCACTTTCTGCACGTTTGGTTTATTTTCTCTACCTGTTGCAAGCATGAGAACTCTTTCTGCACCAGTGCTGGATAGTGTGATGCAGCAAGTCTCTTTAGTTTACTTCTAACAACTTTCTTTCTTTCAGTTACATTTTAATTAAAAAGATTGTTTCCTTATTCTCTACAGATATTCATCTTTTTGATAAGAAATTTGGTTTCATAGCACTTGTAGTAATTAATCATCGATTTCAAGGACTAAAATTTAAAGTGTAAGAAGCTCAGATCAGGTACAAGAACCGGTTTCTTGGTACTAGATCTAAGTGCTATGGACTTGAGAAATTTCAGGGCCCTTGCACAAAGAAAATCATTTTTAGTACAGACATTACTTTACACCTTTTGCATAGATCGTTGTTCCTACACTAGTGCAAGATCGATTCTTGTGGGAAGGATATCTTTACATGAGCGGGTTTTAAAGGGCCCATCTGTTGAAGACAGCTAAGGTGTCTTTGCTAAAGAAAACACATTCTTAGTAGATGATCAATATCCTGCAAGAATAATTGCCTTCTTGTTTATTTCCGAATCTCTCTTGCAAGTATATTTCTTCTTGTTCTAGCCTCAGATTGTTTTGATGGTTTGAGTTGCCTTCTTCTCTAAAGTTTGATTCTGCAATTTTTCCTTTAAAAAGTAGGAGTTGATATTATGAATATTCATACCATCTCTGGCATTGCCTGTGCTTCATCTCTAAGTTTACGAATCCCCCGGGTTGACAATTTAAGTGTTGAGGACTTTACTTAAGTGTAATTACTACACCCAACACCAGCATGAGAAGAAGACAACACCGCCTTAGGTATGGAAAAATAAAACTACAAATTATAAAAATTGTGGTCTATATTTGTATGAAGGAGATCAAGAAAATATATGCTACATTGTCAACGGATGTTCAAAGCATATTACATGTGACAGATATAAGTTTATGTCTTTCAATGAAATAAAGAAACAAAATAATGTAACTTTTGGTAATAACTCACCTACTGCTATCAAAGGGAAATAAACCGTGTTGTTAAAGAAAATGATCAAGGATGGAAATGTTTTATTTATTGATGGATTGAGACATAACTTGTTGAATGCTATTCAAATGTGTGACCAAGGGCATGAATTTGCTTTCAGATAAAAAAAAATGTGTGGTAAGAAATTTGGATACAGGTAATATCATAATAAAAGGAACAAGAACTCCAGAAAATTTCTATATCTTGGAAGGCAACCAATACCATTGTTACTTAAGAAAATTTGAAGAAAGATGGATTTGGCTCAAAAGGTTGGGACACCTTAGCTTTTATCAATTATACAAATCAAGTAGAAATGGAGCAGTTAGTGACTTTCCCAACATCTCTCCACCTAAATATAACATATGAAAATCATGTCAATTTGGTAAGAAAACCAGAGTTTAGTATAATGCTAAAGAAGGTACCTCAAGTAAGCCACTTATACTTATTCATACTGATTTTTGTAGTCCAATGAGAAAGAATTCTCCTCATGGTGAAAAATACTTCATATTATTCATTGATGATTTTATAAGAATGTGTTGGATTGGCTTACTGAAATATAAAGATGAAGCATTTGATAAATTTAAAGTATTCAAGTCTTTGGTAGAAAATGAGTTAGATTTGAAAATGAAATATGTTATATCTGCTAGAGGAGGATAATTTATATCAAATTAGTTTTTCAATTTATGTGAACAACATGGTATTAAAAGACAATTTTCTATAGAAAAGACTCCTCAACAAAATGGAGTAGAAAAAAGGATGAACAAAAAAATCCAACATATGGCACATGCCATGGTTGATGAGTTAGGAACTTTGCCTACCTTCATGCAGAAGCAACACATACAACCATGAATATTCTTAATGAATCTCATCTTCGAGTAAACAATGATAAAAATCCATATGAACTATGTTATGGTAAGGTTGAACTGTCAAGCACTTTAGAATTTTTGAAATAAAATGCTGCATAAAGAATAGTGATAATAAAATTGGAAAATTTGAATCTAGAGCTGATGAAGGAATCCTTCTTGGATATTATTCTAGAAGCAAGGGATATAAATGCTATAATAAAAGGATTCAAAATAGTGTTTAATGGATAAATGTTTTAATTGATGAAGCATCCACATGTACCAAAAGGTAGGAAACAACATATGAAAAACGTCTCCCTAATACAAGTAAACAGGTTGTAGGAGAAGAAAATAGAGAATCGTCGATAGAAATAAATGAATATACTTATACATTAGAGAAGAATCCTTCAAGGTATGTTTGGAAAAATCACCTTGGATCTCAAATTATAGGTGAAAAGGGTGCATGCATACAAACTAGAAGAACTCTTGTTGGATATTCTAGTTACCTAGCCTTACTATCCACAATTGGACCTCAAAATGTGAATCAATCAAGCAAATATGAATGTTAGGTTAAGGCAATGAATGGAGAACTTGATAAAATAGAAAAGAACCATACACATGAATTAGTACCAAGGCATCATGATAAAAATATCACTGGTGTTGATATTGTCAACCTCCCATTAAATTTTTGGCAAGCAATCCCGCTTAAACCTTTTTAGACTCCCTCGGTTTGCCCTGAGAAATCCATTTTCTGCTTATCGTTACCTTCCTATATCCCCACATTACATTATAAAAGGCAAAAAATCCACGTTTGAAAAATATATAAGGCCTAGCCCTTTCGGCCCTAGCCCTTTTAATCTTTTCCTCCACGTAACCTGGGCGCTAGACCAGGCACCAACCTGAAAGGCGCTTATCAAATGTATATTGGGCACATTTTGAGCCGTCAATCTTTACAAATCGGATGGCGTTCATTCATCTCCGTCGCACCCGTAGCCCGCTTGACTACCGTCCGATCAAACCGTAAAATCAATGGCCTGGAGTCTATCTGTCCAGGTGGTCCCCGCCCCGCGTCCACTGTTCCAAAACTGCCTAGTATCTATCGCACCGCCTTTCTAGGGCGGGCGTTATTTCTCATTTTGGAGTGATTCCATACATTGTTTGCCGCGTGTCTCAGCGTACGGCTCAAAAACCGCTCTCCATCATGCGTTATTGTTCGGCATTTGATGCGGCGCGATATTCATATCCAACGTTCGATCTGGGGCTCTTCATCCAATGGTCATCGCACTCCGAAGATGTGCGGAAGTTAATCCAAGTCAATAGTGCCCCTGGCCCACCGTCTCATTACCCTTCGATACGTTTTCCACCGTCGATATCCTCCTGAGATCGAATGATCTAGATTTAACCCATGCCACGCGATTGACCCCGTGTCTCCACATCATCATTCCACGTGCTCCCGTCGTACATTCATCCGTCTCCCCTATATATTCCTATTCAAAGGTCAAACGTCCACTGCCTACGTTAAATTTCATACATTCCTCCAACCTTTACCAAAACATTTCTCTGCCATTTCTCTGCACTTTTCACCATCGCCCCGCACTATTTTGTCATTTCACCACCTGCATCCACCATCCCCATGCATCGTTTTCTTAACGAGTTTTGTGTTTTGTAGGGTTACAGCGGCGGAAAACCGCCATGATTCAGTCTATGTTACCGTAACAGGAGCACATCAAAGGACCATTTTTCATAGGCTGAAATTATGGGGAAGGCTTGGGAAGCTGTTGTGATATGACTTCCATTAAAAGAACAGACTTAAACTCTGTCAAACCTCCCAGGGACATTCAAGGCGTCGATTTCACAGATGGAGATATTAATGGAGCAACAGAGAAATACCAGTGAATGATCAAGGAATTCAACGTTCAGCATTGAATATTTTCAGCCATAATTCAGGGTTTAGAAAGAAGAGGGTACCGTTCGCAGAAAAAAATACCCTCAAGGTTTCTTCTCAGTAGAATTTTCTCTTCAGGAAAGGACAGAATGTTCATTTTATTTTACTTCCTTGCCGTGTTCCTAAAGAGACTTCTACCCAGCGCATTTATTTCAGGAAGCAGGCCACAGAGTACATACAACATTATAGAGTCATCAAGCAGTATGGGCGTGCACGTTTCCGCCATCTTGACTTAATGAGGCAAATTAAATTTTCATCACCTACTCCCTTTTCGAGTTTTCTTTTTCTCTATAAAACCCCCGAAGAACAGATTATTGAGGGTTCCAGATTTTATCAGAAAATTATGCAGTGAAAAGAGTTTTGTATACATTTTGTTTAACTCTTGTATGAAGGCTCAGAGCCCATAGGGTCTCAATGAGGAGGAGTTCCATCTGTTAAGAGGATTCTGGTCTTTGGTATTTCACAGTGTGTAACTTTCTCTCTTATGTGTTATTTTAATAGATCATTTCATTTCATCCATCTTTCCTGTATCATGTTTTGGAATGCGAGTGGCTCACTGATTTTTGGTATGGATTTATCCTAGTTGATACCCATGCTCAAATTAGCCAAGCACTTTAAATATGGCTCATGCATGATATTTTGTTCCACTATTCATCTAAACCGTATTTCTGCTATATTAGTTGCTTTGGGAGGGTGTTTTTAAAACGCTATTCTCATGAATGGATTCTTAAATTGGTAAGCCCATCACATGGTAATATTGTGTATCTGGATATCATCTCAATGACAACCAATATTCTCTCAATATTTCATTCACTACATACACCTTCTGATAATTTATTTATGTGAGGTATTTCTGAATTGGCCCTCTTTACAGTAAGCTGTCTCTGAATTGTCTGTTGCTTTTATATTGGATTTTTACATCTTGCCTCTGCAATATTTCTTTCCCTGTGTCAATTTCTGAAGGTCTTGGTCACATTCAAATAATATTTATTGCTTTCAAGAGATAGCATGAGAGCTTTGTATTGATAACTTCCCCTGTTATACCCTATGCTCCTTGCTATATATATAAGATGTCCTAGGCACTGGTCTATCACAACTCTAGGTTGTCTCTAGGAACGAAAACATCTTTTTGGCGCCGTTTCCGGGGAAAGAAGTTGAGAAAATATAAATCCATGGGCCTGGACAAAATCTGATTCACTCTTCAAATAGGTGAGCACAGAGAGTTGAAGAATTGTAGATCCCTCACCTTGGCGACTCCACATTTGTTTATAGATAAATTCACTTGCAGTCCTAGCTCCTCGTAAGCCACACCTGAGGTCAGATACGTCTCAGCCAAAGACACCTTCACTGTCTGACCCAAAAAAGATCATACATAGGAGAAATTGGAAGGAAAGAAAATCAGTTCATACTGAAATCCCTGAATTGTCTATAGAAGACTTTCCATCCTCTTCTTCTCAAGAAGCTCAAGTGCCAGATCCCGACTCCACTATGGGAGATACTGATTATTATTATTCAGATAGTCCACCCCGAGGAGGTGTCCATTTTAAAGACAATTTTCATCCTACTCCTGAGGTCGAAGAGGTCAAAGAAGTCACTGAAGTATCTGCTGTTAACAGACCGTTGTTCCCCTCAACACCTCAAGCTGCAGTCGAGTATATTCCTATTGTTATTCATACTCCACTTCCACCTCCTCCTCCTCCTTTTGCACATCAAACTATTGCATTACCCCCACCTCCTCCAATGGAAAATGTTCCCGGCTTCTTGTTAAATAAATATTCCCCCCTGGCATTACCCCAAGTGTTGAATGATATGCCACAGGATTATCTGAAGATTTTACCCCGATTCAATGGGGAAAATGAGATTGATGCTCAATAACATCTTGAGGTCTTCTGCTCCTTTGCAAAGAATTTAATGTGGAAGATTTAGATGTGGTCTTAAGGCTGTTTGTCCAATCTCTTGATGGTGAAGCTCGAAAATGGTTCAAGACATTGGCATCCTGTTCTATTACCACTTGGGAAAATATGGAAGACACTTTTATTAGAAAATGGGGAGAGAAGAAAGACCACGGACATTGTCTTACTGAGTTTAACACACTCAAGAAAAGACATAATGAAGGGGTGTCAGAATTTATCAAGAGATTTAATAAATTGTATCTGAGCCTTCCAACTGATATGAAACCTCATAAAACTGCTGCTAAATTTGTTTTTGTAGCAGCTTTTGATTCAGAATTTGGTTTCTCTCTTAGAGAAATAAATCCTGCTACTCTGGATGATGCTCAGACAGATGCACTAGAGTTGGAAGAAAAATTTTCCTCCACTGGAAAATAAAAGGGAAAATCTGAACAAGATACTAGAAGAAGGGGCAAAGATGAGGTATCTACCTCCTACCAAGATAGAGACTCAGCTAATGACAGAATTGAAGAAATGAGCAAAATGATTAAAAACCTCTCTGGTAAGTTGGTCAAGCTTGAGTTGGAGGCCAAGAATTCAACCTCCAAGAATTTTCAGAATGCTCCAAACAAAGGTTACAATTCTCAGTACAGGAAACCACCTCTGCAAATATTGCCAAGAAAACAACAAGATCAGGTACCACACCCATTGTACTTGGAAGGTCCATTAGATGATCCTACTGAAGACACAACTTGTGGACTGGAGGATGCAAATATTGCCTTCTCGAATACTGATGTAGAAGAATACACTTTGCAAGGAAATGAGGAAACCAGGTGCTCATTGCAAGAAGAAGAAGAAAAAGCCAGAGACACAGAGGACGCAGAAATTGATCATTATTGTAAACAATTTGCTGATTTCATGCAAGCATAGTTCAATAGAAGATATGATCTTAGATCTTCTAGGAAGAGGACTCGTACTCAAGATCAGGAAGAAGAGCTACCCCAGAAAGAAGCACCTGCTCAGAAGGAATCAACAATGAAGAAAGTCACAAACAAAGGTAAGGGCCCTCTAAACAAACCTTTGCAGTCTAATGATCAAATTCCTTCCTCTTAAAAAGTAGTCATTCCTCCTAATACCAAGTTTGTGTCAAAAGAAGTCAAACCCTCAGCTGAAAATAAAGAGTCAAAAGAGGTTGTAATAGAGAATTCCTCCCCTATTTTCAGTCTGCAAAAGGAACTTGAGAAAGTCAAAATCCCAGTTCCCTTGACTGAACTATTGAAGCAACCTGCATATCAATCCCAAGTCACCTCTTTTATGATCCCTCCAGAAGCAGCACTCACCCCAGATAGTCTCAACCTACAAGAATAAATACCCATGGTTGTATTTGGCCCACATGTTGAAGAATTAGATGCTTCTACTCCTCCTTTCTATGTGTCTCTAGTTATTCATGACCTGCTATTACATAAATGTATGTTAGATTCTGAAGCTTCCCATAATCTAATACCTCTTTCAGTCATGAAAAAACTATGATTACAAATCACTCGTCCATACAAGGACCTCTATTCATTTGATTCCAAAAGATTTAAATGCTTGGGGATGATCAAGGATTTGGTGGTCAATTTGGCCTAAATCCCAGCAAAAAGTGTGGTAATGGACATTGTGGTGGTGGACATCCCATCTCGCTTTGGCATGTTGTTGTCAAGGTCCTGGGGAACAAAAATTTGTGGGTCAATTAAGTTGAATTTAACATATGCCACTATCCCAGTTTTTGGTGGCCAAGAAAGAAGGTTGTATAGGGAAACTAGATTTGTTAAGATTGTGACTAAGGCTAACAACTCTGTTAATTCACTAGTCTACAATAAAGAAGGATATTTCTCATGCTTGATGCTAGAAGAAGATCAAGATTATGCTCATGAACCATCCTTCTACCAGATCAAGACTGAACAACCCTCAGAGAACCATGAAGCAGGGATCTAGACACTTCATTTCGATGGAGAAAATTCAAGAGAAGGTAATGGAGCTGGAATATTATTGATTTCTTCTACAGGGAAATGGGTCCCATTGTCATTCAAACTGGAATATGAAGCTACTAATAATGTGGCTGAATATGAAGCACTTCTGCTAGGATTGCAGACAACCAGGAACATGAACATACAAAGTTTAAAAGTTCTGGGAGATTCAGAATTGGTGGTTATACAAGTCAGGAATTAGTGTCAAACCAAACATCCTCGGCTGAGGGATTATAGGAATGAAGTTTGGGACATGATGGAAAATTTCTTCTTGGAATTCAATATCCAATTCATGCCCCGAGAATAGAATAGGATGGTTGATTCCCTTGTTGTGGCTGCTAGTACATTTCGTCCACCTCAGAACCCTCTCTTGAGGTATGAAATTGAGGTGCGCTATTGACCGTCAATCCCAGACAACATCAAACACTAGCAAGTATTTGAGGATGAAGAACAGATGAAGAGATTCCTGGAAATAGTATGAGAATTCTCCAATATGGAGATTGATGCTGATGATGAACGAGGTGAGCCTGAAGACACTTCAGGAAGAAATTGGGAGGAGAGAATGGCAGGTAATAAAGTGCTGCAATTGAAGGGAAACATTATACCTAGAGGGTTGGTGCCTCTAGAAATATTATTTGACAAAAATGATGTCCCACTGTAGCCAGTAAAAGTGGTAGAAGAAAATCAGGTAGAAGACCTGAATCTTGGTACTGATGTTGACCCCAAAATTGTAAAATTATCCAAGAAGATCCCAGAAGAATTTAAAAAGCGGTACCTAAAATTATTTTAGTCTTACAAAGACGTGTTTGCATGGTCCTATCAGGACTTGAAAAATTTTGATATCAGTATAATGCAGCACAAAATTCCACTAAAGGGAGATGTAAGACCTCATAAGCAGAAGCTCAGACAGATAAATCCCCTGCTACTTCCTTCTATTGAGAAGGAAATTAAGAAGCTGTTAAAGGCCAAAATAATTGTGCCATTGAGGTACTCTGAATGGGTGGCAAACCTAGTCCCTGCCTGAAAAAAGAATGGAGAAATAAGGTTGTGTGTGGATTTCCGAAATTTAAACAGAGCTTCCTTGAAGGATAATTATCCACTGCCTAAGATGGATCACATCCTGCAGAAAGTGGTTGGAGCTTCTAGGATGTCAATGATGGATGGATTCTCTGGTTATAACCAGGTAGCTGTGCTTCCAGAAGATCAAAAGAAGACTGATTTCACCACACCATGGGGTACATTTATTTATGCCAGGATGCCTTTTGGATTGATTAATGCAGGGGCCACTTTTCAGAGGGCCATGGACATTGCTTTTGTTGGGGAGCAAGATAAATTTTTCGTAGTCTACCTTGATGATATCACTGTATTTTCAAAGAATGATACTGAGCACATTGAGAATCTATGTAGAACCTTTGAGAAATGCAGAACGTATGGTCTCTCTCTAAATCCTCAGAAGTCATTATTTGCATTAGAAGAGGGTAAAATTTTGGGACACATTGTGACTAAAGATGGGGTGAAGATGGATCCTAAGAGGGTAGAGGTTATAAATGGTGTTTCTCTTCCAAGAAATAAAAAATAAATTCAGGTGTTCCTTGGCCGTATAAATTTTTTGAGGAGGTTCATCCCTAACTATGCTAAGATAGTTAGGCATATAACAGACATGTTGAAGAAGAATAGCGAGGTAAAGTGGTCACAAGAATCACGGGAGGCCTTTGCCAGGATTAAAAATGCATTTGATGAGGCCCCTGTGCTAGCTGGGCCAGATTATTCCAAACCTTTTATGATATGTTCCTTTGCATCACCTCATACAGTAGCTGGAGTTCTGTTGCAGAAAAATGAAGAAGGGCATGAGCAGCCTATTGCCTTTTTTAGTCAGGTGCTCCGTGATGCAGAATTGAAATATAACATATTGGAAAAGCAAGCATACACCCTAGTAAAATCCCTCAAAGCATTCTGCATGTATATCTTGTAGTCCCATATCACTGCATTTGTGCCTATAGCTGCTGTAAAAAATATTCTTATCCAAGGGGATAGTGAAAAAAAAAGGGGGAAGTGGATTGCTAAAATACAGGAGTATGAATTAGACATCCGCCCTACTAAGCTGATTAAAGGACAAGGGCTTGCCAAGATCTTATCTGAATCAAACTATCATCTCTGGGTATAAATTTGTCCACAATAGCAGGTGAAGAATCTGAGGAGAAAGAAGAGTGACATGGAATTGGGGTAGCTACTCCGGAAACACATATAAAGTACCTCACCAATCAGTGGTACAAAGAGATAGTAGAATATCTCCTCACACTTAGCTGCCCTCCAAGATGTGATAAAGCTAAATACAGAGCGCTAAGATTGAAATCACAGAAGTACATAGTCGCCAATGGTCGGCTATACTGGCGAGATCCCTCAAGCATCCTACTCCTGTGCCTCACAGAGGATGAGGTAGAGAGTATTATAGTGAATTTCATGAAGGTATCTGTGGGGGTCATTACAGCTGGAGGGCCACTGCTCACAAAATCCTGAAGGCTGGTTTTTATTGGCCCAAGCTTTTTGGAGATGTTTTTGCCCAGGTTAGAGCATGTGAGAAGTGTCAGAAATTTGCTGAAAGACAAAAGTTGGCACCTCTTCCCATGATTCCCATCCACATGGATGAACCATTCAGGCAATGGGGAATTGATTTTATAGGTGAAATACATCCCCCATCAAGTGGTGTTGTGTAACCAGCTCCAAAAATAGAAAAAAAGAGATATCAACGCCTTATAAATAAGCCACTTCGAGGGGGAAACCTCCAATACATTACATGAATGAACAATTCTTGGATGATACAATTTACAAAACCTCCTTTCTATATATAGGAGTCCATGGGGCCATAATGTAATCCTAGTGGGCCACAATGTAATCCTAGCCAACCTAACAATAATAATTTAAGGGCACAATAATAACAAAATGGGGGCTACAAGGGTACAATAATAACAATAAGGGGTTTACACTAACAATAATAAGGGACTATACTAGTGATATAGGGACCTAACATGCCCCTCTCCTTCAAAAAAGTGTTGTCCTCAACGCTTGAGTAGCTCCGGGTGCTTCTGTATAAAATTCTCATCCTCCCATGTAGAATCTTCGGTGGGTAAGTTCTTCCACTTGATGAGATACTCTGAAATTGATCAATTCCGTAGCTGTCGAGTTCTTGTTTCCATGACCGCTTCAGGTTCCAATATGATTTTCCTTCCTCATCAAGTTCTGGCAATATTGTTTGAACTGGAAGATTTTCACCTATAACCTTCTTTAAGCATGAAACATGGAAAATTGGATGCACTCGTGAAGAAGCAGGAAGCTCCAATTTGTATGCCATAGTACCAATATTTTGCAACACCTTGTAAGGACCATAGTACTTTTGCGATAATTTATTATCCTTCTTAGCTTGCTTGAGGGACATTTGTTTGTATGGTTGTAGCCGTAAAAATACCCGGTCTCCTACATCAAAACTTCTCTCGCTGCAATGTTGATCAGCTTGTTGTTTCATTTGATTTTGTGCCAAATTCAGGTTATCCTTTAAGAGTTGGATAACTTCTTGTTGATGCTCGATGTGATCTTCCACTACTTGAACCATCGAATTTTCTCTTAAATATGATGTGATTGACAGTGGGTGATATCCATAAAGTGCCATAAATGGGGTCATTTTTGCTGCAGTATGGAAGGAAGTGTTATACCACCATTCGGCGAGAGGTAACCACTTGACCCATTGTGTTTGTTTATCAGATACAAAACAACGAAGATATCCTTCCAAACATTTATTTACTATCTCAGTTTGACCATCAGATTGAGGATGATAAGATGAGCTATGAGCTAATTGAGTACCCAACAAGAAAATAACTCCGTCCAAAAATTTCCAGTAAAAATGGGATCTCTGTCGCTCACAATAACCCTTGGGCTTCCATGTAGCTTTTGAATTCTGTCCATAAATGTAGTAGCAACTGTACTTGGTTTAAATGGATGAGATAATGCACAAAAGTGTGCATACTTGGTAAGTCTATCAACTACCACCATGATGACATTATTTCCTTCGGACTTAGGTAAACCTGTGATAAAATCCATTGAAATCTCTTCCCAACGTTGACTTGGAATGGATAAAGGTTGTAGAAGTCCCGGGGTCTTAATTTTCTCCACTTTATTCTGCTGGAAAACCAAACATTCCGCCACAAACTTTTGAATATCAGATTTAAGGCCATCCCAAAAAAATTCTTTCTTCACCCTGTGGTAAGTTTTTAAAAATCCTGAGTGTCCTCCTAAAGGAGAAGTGTGCAATTCAGAAGAATCTTTTGTTTTAGTTGGGAATTCTTACAAAGATATAAGCGATCTTTGTACCATAAGGAATCATTTTTCCAACTAAATGTATCAGATGTACTAGGATCTTGGTGCAACTTTTGAATGAGTGTCCATACATCTTTGTCCTTCTTCCATTCATCTCTTGCTTCGGTTATCCAATCTGGTTGGATAATAGAAATGGCACAAAGCAATGCTTCCACCTCTTCATTCTTTCTTGAGATTGCATCTGCAACAACATTTAGCTTCCCTTTTTTGTATATTATTTCAAAGTCATAACCCAACATCTTTGTGACCCATTTTTGCTGCTCTTCTGAAGATAGTCTTTGTTCCAAAAGTGTTTAAGACTATCATGATCAGTTTTTACCTTGAAGTGTCTTCCCATTAGGTAAGTTCGCCATTTCTTTAGTGCATGCAGTATTGATAACATTTCCTTCTCATAAATAGGTTTCTGTAAATACTTTCCTTTGATTGGACGACTTTCAAAAGCAATGGGTCTTCCTTCCTGCATTAAAACTGCACCAATTCCATTTCATGAGGCATCACATTCCACAATAAAGGTTTTTGTGAAGTCTGGCGTAGCTAAGACCGGTGCTAGGCACATTGCCTCTTTAAGATGTTCAAAGGCCTTATTTGCTTCAAGAGTCCATGAAAATTCATCTTTCTTCAATAATGTTGTTAGAGGTGCTGCTATTCTCCCATAATTCTTAACAAACTTGCAATAATACCTTGTTAACCCGAGAAATCCTCGCAACTGCTTTATGGTCGTGGGGACTTTCCATTCCTTAATGGCTTTAATTTTGTTAGGGTCTACTTTAACACCCTTGTGAGATATAATATGACCCAAATATTCCACCTCTTGTACTCCAAAGAAATATTTTGATGTTTTTGCATATAATTGTTTCTCCTACAATAGTTTGAGCACCCTGTCAACATGTTCAACATGATCCTTCCAAGACCTGCTGTAGATTAGTATATCATCAAAAAATACTAGCACAAATTTTCTAAGGAAGGGTTTGAAAATGAATTCATCAACCCTTGAAATGTAGAAGGTGCATTGGTAAGGCCAAAAGGCATGACCAAAAATTCATAATGACCCTCATGAGTTCAAAATGTTGTTTTTGGAATATCTTCGGTCTTCATTCTAATTTGATGATATCCTGAACGAAGATCCAACTTGGTAAAATAAATTGCTCCATGTAATTCATCCAATAATTCATCAATCACAGGAATGGGAAATTTATCTTTAATGGTGAGCTTATTGAGCTCCCTATAATCCGAAAACATTCGCCATGATCCATCCTTCTTGTGTACCAATACTACAGGAGCAGAGAAAGAACTTTGACTAGTTTGAATTATACCCGCCTCTAACATTTCTGCAATCATACGTTCAATTTCGCTCTTTTGGAAGTAAGGATATCTATAAGGCCTGATGTTGGGAGGAACACTTCCTGGAATCAAATGAATAGCATGATCATGATCACGAATAGGTGGGAGTCCTTTGGGAGTTTAAAACACCTTGGAATGATTGTCCAAGACTTGTTGGAGATCTGCAGAAATAGATGACTTTGATGTCGGAACTTCTAGTGAGCATAATTGTGCAATTATGCCTCGTTGTTCTTTATTTAGAAGATTTTTCATGACATTAGAGCTTATTATCCTTCCTAGCTTCCCTTCAATACCCCGTAATTCGACTTACTTTCCTTCTGGAAAAAATTTGAAGAAAATTTCTTGAAAATTAAAAGCTATTGTCCCCAAAGATTGTAACCATTGTACTCCTAGTACAACATCAGCACCTCCCATAGGAATGGAAAGAATTGGACTAGTCAATACATATTCCCCCATGGTTAGCTTGATATTATGGCATTTTCCAGAGCAATTTATGGTTCCTCCATTTGCAACCATCACTTGACATTCTGGTGCTGGGTATAGGAAACAATTTAATTCCTTGGCTACCTTACAATGAATAAAATTATGGGTGCTACCTGAATCAATCAACACTATTACCTTTTTCTTCTTGATTTTTCCTTCTATCTTGAGAGTTTGAGGAGTGGTAATTCCTGCCGGTGCATTACACGATATGGTCGGATTCATTTCTTCCTCTTCTAGGGCTGGTTCCTGGTGTATATCCTCTTCTTGTTCATTTTCTTCTTCCTCTTCACAATCTATGTAAAATAATTTCTTCTCGACACACTTATGACCTTTAGTGTATTTGCTATCACAACTGTAGCAAAGCCCTTTTGCTCTTTTTTCTTCCAATTGTTGTGGTGTCAACCTTGTAGGTTGTGGAAATCTAGGCGTAGCAACACTTCCTTCTTTATAGAATCGAGTGGTAGGCTTCCTCGTCGCCATTATTTTACATTCTATTTTTCTTGCCAACCTGAATGCCTTCTCCAATGAATCTGGTTCCAAAACGCGAACTTCATGTTGGATATTATCCTTTAAAGTGCCTATGAAGAGATCGATCCTGTGTTCCTCTGGAATATCAGTTACCCTTATATTCAATTTTTGGAATTCCTCAATGTGCTGCCCTACTAAACCCTTTTGTTTGAGATTTATCAATTGGCTAAAGAAGGTGTTGCTCTTTGTATCCTCATAATGTGCTATCATTTCTTCCGTAAAAATTGACCAAGTGACAATTTTTTTTACGGGAGCAAATCCATCGATACCATACAAATGTATTTTGTTCTAAATGTAAATTTGAAATGCGTACCTTTTGTGTGTTTTTCATGTTATGGAGATCAAAATATTGCTCCATCTGTAGTATCCATGTTACAGGATCCTTTCCATCAAACTTCCTCATATCCATTTTTGGAATATGGTGGTTCTTCCCGCCAACATTAGAGTTTATCAAATCATGATTAACATTGATTTTGTTCTCATCATGAGGTTCTTCTACTATCTTTTCACCATTAGGAAACATTTCTTGTATCAACTTTGTCAAACCTTCGATGTATGTTTTTAGATCATTCTTCATGTTTTCCATGTTGTATTTCATGTCATCCATCTTAGCTTCCATGCCAGCTTCCATGCCATCCATCTTAGCTTCCACGCCATCCATCTTAGCTTGCACGCCATCCATCTTAGCTTCCATGCCTTTCTTCAAAACTTTCATTTCATTTTTTGTTGCTCTTTGCGAGAGTGAAATTTGTTGCACTTGCTCTTGTAATTTTGATAGATCATGTTGCAATTCTTCATCTTCATGAGTCATAGTAGAGCCTTCTGAAGGCTTAATGGGTGTTGAATTATTTTTACGGGGCATCTTTTAGAACACAATAATGATATCTATTCTACAATATGCCCTTGGAATCAATTCAAATTGATTCTTCAAACAAGATTTATGCAATTTGGAAAAAAAAAAATACACACCTTTTTCTTGCTTTTGAGGAGCTCGATATTGAAATTGGATTATCTTTGTGATTACAACACTTCAATATTTTATTTTTGGTGCCAATTTAGCCCTATGAATTATCTTTCAAATGCCACAGGTCTGACCTGATTTGGATTCTCCAAGACAAAGTTGTGCCCAATCTCCCATAATGACCTAATTATGGACTAGCTCAGTAGAGCGAACTTGTATGACTTGCCACGTGTCACTGTTTCATCCTTCGTCTCTGAAATTGATAGCCAAGAAACTACAGTCTATTTACTTGCGACCAATTTTTACGACACTCCAATCCGATGCCCAGAGAGAGAGTTATTAAACTTTTCCCACGATCACCTCTTTGAGATGAAATTCAGGAGCTTGAAAAAGCACTACATTCCACAGATCATATCTCCAAAAATATTGTGAACCAAGCTCTGAAATGTTTTGACGAATTTCTTTAGGATTCCAAATTTGTACCATAATAATTTCAGATTCTGGACCTTTGTAGAAAAAAATTTATAGCGTAAATTCCACGATGACCGGTTTAGGAGCCTAAAAAAAGACCTAACTTCCACAAATGACATCTCCGAAAATATTGTGAACCAAGCTCTGAAAATTTTAGACAAGTTTCCTCAGGATTTCGGATTTTCACCCTAAAAATTTAAGCTTTTGAAACTTCGTAGAAAAAATTTTATAGCGAAAATGCCACGATGACCTGTTTGGAGCAGCGAAACCCTAAAATCCAAAGCTCTGATACCAAATGTTGTGTAACCAGCTCCAAAAATTAAAAAAAAGAGATATCAATGCCTTAGAAATGAGCCACTTCGAGGGGGAAACCTCCAATACATTACATAAATGAACAATTCTTAGATGATACAATTTACAAAACCTCCTTTCTATATATAGGAGTCCATGGGGCCATAATGTAATCCTAGCCGACCTAACAATAATAATTTAAGGGCACAATAATAACAAAATGGGGGTTACAAGGGTACAATAATAACAATAAGGGGGTTACACTAACAACAATAAGGGACTATACTAGTAATATAGGGACCTAACAAGTGGTCAGCATAAGTGGATTTTAACTGCCACTAATTATTTCACAAAATGGGTGGAAGCCATACCTGCGAGGACCGCAATAGATACTGTGATAATAAAGTTCATGGAAGAAAACATCATAACCAGGATTGGCTGCCCTGCCAGAATAGTGACTGATCATGCCTAGGCCTTCAAGTTTGCAAAGTTTGTGAACTTCTGTCAGCAGTATAACATCACACTAAGTCACTCTACAGCCTATTATCGACAGGGAAATGGCTTGGTAGAGTCTTCCAATAAAACCCTGATAAGAGCACTGAAGAAGGCTATAAATGAAAATCAGAGAAATTGGGATTCCCAGTTGAAATTTGCTCTGTGGGCCAATAGAATCACCAGCAAGAGAGCAACTGGAAAATCCCCATATGAATTAGTATATGGGAGGGCAGCAGTATTCCCTATACAGTTAGCCCTACCAGTAGCCCGATTCATACAAGAAAGTCAGGAAGAGCCTGATGATATGACCAGGAGAATAAATCAGCTGGTAGAATTGGAAGAAACCCACAACCGGGTAAGTCAAAGGCTGACCGAATATCAAGAGAAGATGAAATGCCTTTTTGATCAGCATGCCAAGGATAGAAATTTGCATATTGGTCATTTAGTGCTCAAGTGGGATATCCAGAGGGCTGAAAAAGGAAAACATGGTAAATTCGATCCACTTTGGTTCAGTCCCTTCAAAGTTGTGGAAGAGGGAGGTAATAACACTTTCAAGCTGGAGAATTTATAGGGTGACTTGCTTGATGCCCCTGTAAATGGTCAGTTTCTTAAACCCTACTTCCAGTTCTGATGCAGGCTGAGAGAGCCTGATGTATCATATTGTATATTAGTTTATGTTTCTATCTTTGTTTGAATGAGGTGTGTGTGCTGATGAAACATGAAGAAGAAAATTGAAAAGATGAAAGGGATGAAGAGTGGTGTCCCTATAGAAGATTATCAGATGGTCTGCGAAGTTCTCGACACGTCCAGGGATGAACGTGTCGTCCCCAGATGGAGCCAATGTTGATAATTTCAACCTCCCATTAAAAATTTTGGCAAGCAATCCCGCTTAAACCTTTTTAGACCCCCTCGGTTTGCCCTGAGAAATCTGTTTTCTTCTTATCATTACCTTCCTATATCCCCACACTACATTATAAAAGGCCAAAAATCCACGTTTGAAAAATATATAAGGCCTAGCCCCTTCGGCCCTAGCCCTTTTAATATTTTCCTTCATGTAACCCGGGCGCTAGACCAGGCGCCAGCCCGAAAGGTGCTTATCAAATGTATATCGGGCGCATTTTGAGCCGCCAATCTGTACAGATCAAATGGTGTTCGTTCATCTCCGTCGCGCCCATAGCCCGCTTGACTACCGTCCGATCAAACCGTAAAATCAACGGCCCGGAGTCTATCTGTCCCGGTGGTCCCCGCCCCGTGTCCATTGTTCCAAAACCGCCTGGTATCTATCGCACCGCCTTTCTAGGGCGGGCGGTATTTCTCATTTTGGAGCAATTCCATACATTTTTTGCCGCGTGTCTCAGCGTACAACTCAAAAACCGCTCTCCATCGCGCATTATTTTTCGGCATTTGACGCAGCGCAATATTCATATCCACCGTTCGATCTGGGGCTCTTCATCCAACGTTCATCGCACTTCGAAGATGTGTGGAAGTTAATCCAAGTCAATAGTGCACCTGGCCCACTGTCTCATTGCCCTCCGATATGTTTTCCACCGTCGATATCCTCCTGAGATTGAACGATCTAGATTTAACCCATGCCACGCCATTGACCCCGTGTCTCCACGTCATCATTCCACGTGCTCCCGTCGTACATTCGTCCGTCTCCCCTATATATTCCTATTCAAAGGTCAAACGTCCACTGCCTACGTTAAATTTCATACATTCCTCCAACCTTTACCAAAACATTTCTCTGCCATTTCTCTGCACTTTTCACCATCGCCCCGCACTATTCCGTCATTTCACCACCTACATCCACCATCCCCATGCGTCGTTTTCTTAATGGGTTTTGTGTTTTGCAGGGTTACAGCGGTAGAAAACCACCATGATTCAGTCTATGTTACCGTAACAGGAGCACATCAAAGGACCATTTTTCAGAGGTTGAAATTATGGGGAAGGCTTGGGACGCTGTTGTGATATGACTTCCATTAAAAGAACAGACTTAAACTCTATCAAACCTCCCAGGGAAATTTAAGGTGCTGATTTCACAAATGGAGATATTAATGGAGCAGCAGAGAAATACCAGTGAATGATCAAGGAATTCAACGTTTAGCATTGAAGATTTTCAGCCGTAATTCAGGGTTTAGAAGGCAGAGGATACTGTTCGCAGAAAACAATACCCTCAAGGTTTCTTCTCAGTAGAATTTTCTCTCCAGGAAAGGACGGAATGTTCATTTGATTTTACTTCCTTGCCATGTTCCTGAAGATACCTCTACCCAGCGCATTTATTTCAGGAAACAGGCCACAGAGTACATACATCATTATAGAGTCATCAAGCAGTATGGGCGTGCACGTTTCTGCCATCTTGCCTTAATGAGGCAAATTAAATGTTCATCACCTACTCCCTTTTCGAGTTTTATTTTTCTCTATAAAACCCTCGAAGAACAAATTATTGAGGGTTCCAGATTTTATCAAAAAATTATGCAATGAAAATATTTTTGTATACATTTTGTTTAATTCTTGTATGAAGGCTCAGAGCCCATAGGGTCTCAGTGAGGAGGAGTTCCATCTGTTAAGAGGATTCTAGTCTTTGGCATTTCACAGTGTGTAACTTTCTCTCTTATGTGTTATTTTAATAGATCATTTCATTTCATCCATATTTCCTGTATCATGTTTTGGAATGCGAGTGGCTCACTTATTTTTGGTATGGATTTATCCTAGTTGATACCCATGCTCAAATTAGTCAAGCACTTTAAAATGGCTCATGCATGATATTCTGTTCCACTATTCATCTAAACCGTATTTCTGCTATATTAGTTGCTTTGGGAGGGTGTTTTTAAAACGCTATTCTCATGAATGGATTCTTAAATTGGTAAGCCCATCACATGGTAATATTGTGTATCTGGATATCAGCTCAATGACAACCAATATTCTCTCAATATTTCATTCACTACATACACCTTCTGATAATTTATTTCTGTGAGGTATTTCTGAATTGGCCCTCTTTACAGTAAGCTGTCTCTGAATTGTCTGTTGCTTTTATATTGGATTCTTACATCCTGCCTCTACAATATTTCTTTCCCTGTGTCAGTTTCTGAAGGTCTTGGTCCCATTCAGATAATATTTATTTCTTTTAGGAGATAGCATGAGAGATTTGTATTGATAACTTCCCCTGTTATACCCTATTCTCCTTGCTATATATATAAGATGTCCTAGGCACTGGTCTATCACAACTCTAGGCTGTCTCTAGGAACGACAACAACTGGGAAAAAATGTGTTATGAACCCAACTCACAAACTAAATGAAAATGGAGAAGTAATTTTGAAACAAAGCAAGACTTGTATGCAAAGGCTATGCTCAACAGGAAGGTATAGACTTTGAAGAAACGTTTGCACATGTAGCTAGACTTGAAGCCATAATAATGTTTCTTGAATTTTCAAGTTTTCATAACTTTAAATTATATCAAATGGACCTCAAATTTGCATTCTTAAATGGGGATCTAGAAGAGGAGTTCTATATAGAACAACCTAAAGGGTTCACTCTTGGCAATGCTAAAAATATTATGTGCAAAATTAAAAAAGGAATTGTATGGATTAAAACAAGCTCCCCGTGCATTGTATTATCATTTTCATGTACATTCAACAACAAGGGTTCAAAAAGGGGTCTACAGATAATAACCTGTATATTAAAATGGATAAATATAAACTTCAAATAGTTGTTGTTTATGTAGATGAAATCATATTTGTAATTAATGTAGAATATATGAGTCCATAATTTTCTTCAGTTATGTAACAAGAATTTGAAATGTCTCTACTTGGTGAACTAACATACTTCCTTGGTCTTCAAGTTCAACAAACTAAGAGTGGTATATTTCTTTCTCAAACCAAATACCTCAAACATATTTTGAAGAAATATAGAATGGAATACTGCAATCCGGTATGTACACCAATGGTAACATGATGAAAACTTAGTCAAAATGATGATTCTACTTCAGTCAATCAATAATAATATAGATCTATGATTGGTAGGTTTCTCTACCTTACAGGTACAAGACTAGACTTTATGCATGCAGTTGGAATTGTTGGACGATTTCAAGACAACCCTAAGGAAACTCATATCTAAGAAGTTGAAGAGTATTCAAGTATCTACAAGGAACTTAAGATTTTTCCCTATGGTATCCAAAAAATGAAAAATTTTCACTTCATTCTTACACAAACGCAGGTTGGGCAAGTAATATTGATGATCGCAAGAGTACTAGTGGAGGAGCATTTTATTTGGGTCCCTACATGGTATCATGGTTCAACAAAAAACAAAGCTCCATTGCTTTATCTACTGCTGAGGCAGAATATTTCGCCGATGCATCTTGTTGTACTCAACTTCTATGGATGATGAAAACATTGCAAGGCATTCAAATCACTTTTCCTCAACCTGTACCTACCCTTTGTGACAATAATAGTGCCATACGTATCTATAAAAATGCTATCATGACTAAAAAACCAAGCATATTCCAATAAAATATCATTTTCTGACAGAACATGTACTTTAATAAAGGTCAAACTAGAATATGTTCCTTCAAAGGAGCATGTTGCAGATATATTTACAAATCCACTTCCACGTGATTCCTTTGAATATCTCAGATAGAAATTAGGAATGATTCCTACTTCATCACTCTGCTAATTATTCTGAAAGGTATTTATGTTAGGGGGAGATGAGATTGTAAATTACTACAATTTACTTTATGTATGTGGATGATGTGGAGGATATTTGTGTATGTACATGGTTTCTGAGTTAGAGAGTCGTGTATACATATCAGTGATTGGTAAAAATGACACAAATTTAGGAGGAAGCCTCCAATATTCCTTCATCATTATGGTTTTCTATTGCTGACATTGGTTTTCTATATTCTTTTGGTTGAGCGGGATAATCTTATAACTATAAAGCTCCTCGTTGGAATTATGGTTCCATAAGCATATCTTGTTTCTCATGTCTAGATATCTCTACTATTACTACTGGAAATTTACATGTTTTTGTTATATTGCTGCTTTCAAATATTCATGTTGCAAGTTCCTATATGATAAATGGAATTTGTAGAAATTATATACAATAAACATGCATATATCCGGACTCTCCTGATCTCACAATATATATCTTCTTACAAAATACAGAATCCTTCCACTATAATTCTTGCGGAAAATTAATCAACAATTGCAAAACACATGAAGCAATAAAAACACACATAACACAGTTGTTTACCAAGAAAGCCTGAAGCTAAAAACCCCAACTATCATATTATGTATATCATGGAGATCATATGACAATCTCATACAAACATACAAAGCTTATCACAAGCTCTTAGTACAGTACAATCGTCATACACTAATCAGGCCTAATCTTGCAAATCCATGCACCAATCTTTGCCACCTGCTAGCCTACCTCCACTGCGCAATCCAAGCTGATTACAAGGACCAATTCAATGTAATCCCGCTCTCATTGACTACGTTATTATCATTGGCAACTCCAATGTATATGTAGATGCAATTCATGCATCACTAGTAGTCACAATGGATAGTCCATCTTGCCCTTTCACCTATCTCTCCACTGGTCTCCACTGAAACTTCCATGCACTGTAGTAATTGCTGTATTGTTCAGTTGATTAATGAGTTATTATTTGTGAATTAATTAACTAATAAATTCACTCCACTCTCACTAGTGTATCATTCAGTTAGACTAGATACAACTAGCTCAACTGAGTCTAACTGAGTTAAACTGAATACAACTCCACCAACTACTTCTCCAACTCCACCAAACTCTGTCACATGATTTCTAACTGAAGTCCTCCATGCAATAGCTCTATTAAACCCTTAGGAATAGTGTAATTACTCCTGTCAGCTGCTGTGACACATCTGTGCACTTAACTAAAGTGCTCCAAGAGAATAAGATAATGTTTAGAGTTCAAATATTATTAAGAGCTAATACTATTCGACATATCTATTTTTAGGACTTGCAATCTAAAAATAGATTCCGCCCAATATGTCTAAAAATAGAAGTCCATCTATTTTTCCAGCTTGACCAACCATCCACAAATAGCATCCTGCAACTCATAGAATATGATCGACATGTCTAAAAATAGACTTTGCACCAAAATCACATGTGTGGCCCCACCTAGTTTAGGTGATTATTTTCCAACTTGGATCAAGGATGATGTTTCAGGATGCCTCCTTCACTGTTTCTTGTTGCAATCTTCAACATAATTTGTTGATCACTATCATGATATTACACCCTCATTATTAAGGTCTTGGTTATAGGTTATATATCTCATATCCTTTCCTTGATCTAAAGGTCGTGTGAAGACCCTTGAGGTAATCATTGTAATATTCAGTCATGTATGGGCTATTGGGACCAAATCATTCTTTGTATGTAATCCCATTATTTTGGGAAATTGATGTAATGATAAGTAATACATGTAAACCCAAATGTTTGTGATCTGAAATGGGTGGCTGACTTGTTATGCTATGCAAGCACCTCCCACTTAGTTAAACAAATTAAGATCTTACTTATACTTGATAGGTCATAATTGAATACTTGAATCAGGTGTATGTTTTTTTAATTGTTTTAAGGCTTTATGTATGAGGAATTAAACATTTATTTTTTCTGATAATAAGCATGTACAACAAGCATAAATTTCAGCAAACTAATCATCAACACAGAACATCAAATTTAATAAAGGAGTTCACCCGAATGTCTTGGGCTACGTCTCCTTGAGCCATTGTCAATTGACTTGGATCTTTGGGATTATGATAAAAAAATTATTTTACAAGTTTATACTTAAATCCAAGGGTTATTTGAATTGTACCAATGGTTTTATAATACTATCATACCCTTGGAATGACTGTTACTCTCTGGAAATGGACCTAGGCTCCCTTTGACTTGACTTCTTCTGTTAGTGTCCTTAAGCTTCCCTGAGCTTCTCTATGGAAAAAAATACCCCAAAAGTACTTTTCTATCCTTGAAACCTTTTTTATTGTCTCCAAGATATATCATACATCCAAAATAGACTATTCATTTTTCTCAAAATGAGATTTGGCTCCCCAATCTAGGCCTCCAACTCTTGTTGGCCCTAGGCTGCCCAAAACTTCCATGTGGCTTATTCAGCTCTAGAAGTCTCAAAATGGCTCTAAAATTCCCTCAAATGGATATATAATGTCCAAAATAGTCATAATATACTATTCACTTACTGAAATTGGCCTCTGGCTACTCTGGTTATGCCTCCAACACCTAGTGGCACCCTGTGGCTTTGGGTTCACTGAAAACTTCTTTGTAGCATCTCGGCCTTCAGAAGTATCCAAAAGCTTCTGAAAATACTTCCATTTGGTTTTTAAGGTTTAATATAGCTATAATATACTATTTTTTTGCTGATAATAGTCTATGGCTATTCTGGCTATGCCTCATTCTCCTGCTGGCCCCTAGTGGTCCCAGTGGCCCTTGGAACCTTACATGGATTTGAATCTGATATAACCTACTTCTGCAACCCCTTCTTTTTCTCCAGTTCCACAACAATAGGCTCAATAGGCAGTGGCTCCTATTGCGAAAGCATCTGGCGAGGGGGGGGAAATCATATGAAGAGTGGGGTGAAGCCTAGAAAATTGGGGGGGGTGGTAAAGACAAGGTGACTCAAGTGGAAACCACTCCCACTAAACCACCGAAGCCTACTCCTCCATGTGGTTTGTGTGATGTTCATGGTCATGCCACTAAAAATTGTCCTGACGTTCCCCATGTTAAGAAAATAGTCTTAGAATTTGGTATTAAACCCAATCTTAATATTCCTGAGGTGAAAAAGTTCGCCAAGAAGAATAAATTTTTACGCACGAACCAATTTTGTGCTTTGTACAATACATTAGGAAATTATTCTCACCATTTTTCCTCATCTAAAATATTTTCGAGATACATCTATTTTCTACTAGATTTCACTCATAACGTCCATCCTTCTTCTCTACCTATGGGTATTGGTACCAATTCTTCGCAAGGACAACAAACTTCTCAACCGGCGATTTTGATTTCCCCTCCTGATGTTGGAATGTTAGATAATTCTACACATGTTCTCTACTTGTCATCATCTATGGGATAGAATGCTTAATAGTCCATAGGAGTTTATGATTGTGTTTCTTTATAACCATCCTCTAAAGACATTTTATTCTCAACACTAGTGGATTCTAAATATGCCAGTCAGTAGTATCCCCTTGAAGATGATGTGTATGTTAAACTTGCCTCCCATTATGATGATTGTTTCATAAAACCTTTACTTCAAACCCAAGAATTCAAACCACATCAAGTTGTGGCACTGGCCATTACATTTCCACTAAATGTCTTGGTAAAGGGGCATCAATTTCGAGAGTCTGGGAGAAGAAATTCTCTCCAAACCTATTATTGCATGTGCCGGTGTTGATTCTAGTCCCACCATTATTTATCATGATGAAGAACCTCTAGAATCTCATATCAATCTAGATCACCCTAGGGTTGATCCATTTAATCATCCCTCCTTTTTACCTCAACAACCCATTCCTTTAGACATATTGTTGTCCAAACCTAGTGTCGTCTAAGTGAGTATATATTATTCGAAGCCACTCTTTGGCACCATGTATGTGAACCAATAAATTAAGTCCATTTGACATATATATACAATACCAAGCAATATTGACAATACACCATTTCCTTTCTCAAAATGTATCCATATGTTACTCTCATAAGAAGTAAAACATGAGTAGCAAATGGAAACAACATCATAAAACCATACATAACATATTATGTATCAAAACATCAATTATAAAGTTTTTATAATCCACTACTGTAAGTACATCCAACAAGTCCATACCATGCTACATATACCTCCACCTGAGGGCATTATTCCCACCGTTTCATACTCGATTAGTTCCCTCCATCACATATGTTGGGGGACATCATGCCCCCCCTTGGACATCTTATCACTAGATCAATATCAAACTCAGCCTATACCTTAATTATCTAGGTATGGTGGATTATGCTTTCATTCGTTGGATAGTTTATCCTACCAGCCTCTCTGGCGAGACATATACACATTGCATATTGTAGATTCTTTACAACTTATCTTAAAATATTATATACAATGTGATACAACACTTACCATGTAGTCTCCATGTTTGACTTTGTGGGCAGATGATCATAGAACTTATCTAGTAGTTTATTCTTATATTCTTTTCTTACCATGATTCTTCACTAGGAACCATATTTCCATGAAGTACTACGGCCATTTTAGACAAGTACGGTTACCTACCTGAAAGTCGCAGATCGAAAGTACCACATTTTTTTTTCTTCGCTACAAGCTCACCAATATTTAGGGCCTCCTTATCCTCTTCAAATTCTCCAACAAATAAATGCATGAATGAATTGGATTGGGGTTAAGAAGCCCTTTTGTAAGAAAAAAACCTAATTTTTCCTTTGGCCATTACGAGAAAACCATATATTGGTTTAATGAACCATTTGTATCATTGGAAATATTTCATCGAACTCTATAATTGGTTTGTCTTCATTTTTGGTAAATTGAAACTTCGTTGGGAAGCCATTTTTTCCATGAGGTCTCACTTTGTCACCCATTAAAATCAAATCTCTCCATATGAGTCACTGGTAATTTTGCACCACTTTGTTTTTACACTTGTTGACTTATGTGTTGATTTTCATCATGAGTAACCTTTATTTACTCATTTTTTTGTGGTCCCCTTTGGGCCTTTCCCATGTGGCAACATCATATAGTCACCCCTATTCAAAGCATTAGAGATGAGTCACCCTTACATCCATGGGGCATGTTTAGCTTCCCATTGAGTCCTGTTACAGTATATATTCCCCTCTGTGTGTCACATTCATTATGTGTTGCTCATATTTGGCTTCCAAATATTATGATTTGTCTTTTAAAATCCTTCATCTGAGTAATTGACCATCCCCTCTAGAACCATGTTAGTCACTACTAGGTCAACCTTGCATATTATTCTCTAAAAAGGGAATTCATACATCCACTAGTCCCATTATTTCCCCATCATTATCCCTAGTGTCAATCTCTATCAATCACATTACTATGATCATTGTACCTTGGTTAAGGACTCCTCATTGCCTCAACTCTGATAGGCCTTCTCCTGTCGACTTTAGCACATCTATTCCAGGATAATGGTCTAGAGGGAAGTGTACCTTGGTTCCAAAATTCATCATTTTCCACTACCTTAGATCAAGCAAAGGGAATCATTATTTCCCTTCGACTTGGTTATTTCTTCCATACTCGACTTCAACTCATTATCGCATTATAGAGAATCGTACACTTGAAGGTCCAGTGATCCAGAAAATTGTGCTAACATCCCCTGGGTGTGTGAGAGATTTTCTAGTCCTCGTAAGGGTGTTTCCCTTCAAGTAGATCATGATACAACCTCATATGCAGTTCCATTTATTTGACTAGCTCAATTTCCACCGATTTTAGAGCTGACATCATGCACCTCCCATTTAGATCCTTAAAGCCCTTTTTTGTTCAACAAGGCTTATTTGGTTGTGATATCGTTCTCATATAATCTTGGGGGAATTATATTGCATGTACATCATTCAAAAAAATTCATTGTATCATTCATGGGCTCTATTTTCCAGCAAAATTATATATATGGAACTCATTCTATTTGTTATCCTTTCTAATAAATAGGTTGGTCTAGGTGTGTCTTTTTTAGTTAGGTTAGGTTATTAGGGTGAAATAAGGTCATGAAATTGATTAAATTTCAAATTTTGTATATAGTTTCAGAGGGTCTAAATGGTCATTGGTCATGTGATTGAGGTCTTGTCAAAGTAAAATTCAAAAAATTTGATTGCATGGGTTAAAAGAGTTATTTTATGACACTTGGCACCTTTTTATTAAGTAAACAATGTTTTTGTGTAAAACAGTATGTTTTTGCTACTAACTTACTTGGCAGTTCTGTAGAAAATCTGCCCTCCCACTAACTAAAAACACTATTAACTCTAGTTTTTATGCTAACGGTGGGGTAATCAATATCCTATCATCATTGAAGTGGTTAGAACTCATTTTTTCATCATGGTACATTACATTTATGAGTCATATTGTGTCATATTGCATGCATGTTAATCATCACACCTTTCATCATTTCGTTTTCCCTCTCATCTTTCTTTCCTAATTCAGCCTAATACCTCATTCAAACAACAACACTTTTCTTTTCATCCTTGTAAGATGTTTAATCCTTTTTCCAGTAGTCTTCACTTTTGTTTCTTGTCTAGTTGTTGTCTTAGGCTACCTGTTACCTCTGTCAAGGAAGGTGCTTGTTGTCTTAGAAAATTTTGTAAGTGTCAAATTTTGAAGCTGGTCAACGCTGTATTAGAGGGTATGGCTTCACATAAAAAGCCAAACAATGGTGGCTCTGTAGTCAGATACGAGCCCATGGACATGAAGCTAGTTGTGGAAGACCCTATCTTTTCAAAAGCTTTCACAAATGCAGGTTGTTTGAGGTTTTTCCAAAAACTCCAGCGATATCATCCACAGGTGTTCAAGGATTTCACTGTCAACTTCATTGGTACAGCTTCAAATGTGGGCATCCTAAAATTTACTATTTCTCCTGAGATCATTGCACAAGAAATAGAGATTCTAAGGTCTGGAGAAGAGTGGTTCAAGGCAACAAAATTCAAGCTTCAAAACTGTGATAAATTTCTGAAGAAGGAGCACATAGGTATTGACATGACCTCAGGAATACCTAGGATTTGCCTCAAGGACAAATACTCAAAGTTGTTGATGGTAATTCATAATTATTTTACCTGTGAAGGAAAATTTCACATTATCTACCAATATCATTTCATATTGTTACTTCATTTCACAGGTAAACAACTTCTTGATATTCCATTCTTTTTGTTCAGAAGTTTAGGAAATATGGCTAACAAGGCACAAGCTAAACCTGAGAGTAGTGATACTTCCATTTTTCATCATGGTTTAATCAAATTGTTAGTTATGGAGGAGCTGAATCAACTAAATAGGGATTGGGATACTTCTCTGTTTTTTAGTGGGTATGAGGTAGATGTTCTCACTCCAAGAAAGACACCTAAGTTGAAGACAAACACTCCCAAGAAGGACAAAGAACCAAGAGTTGAAATAAAGAATGAACCTAAGATATAGGTACAACCCATGGTGGAGCCAATGGAGGTCGAGATTGATCAATTGCAAGAGACAATGGTACCTCAGCAAACCCCTACCAACAGTAAAATCAAAATTGATACAAGAGCTCATAGAAGAGTCACTAGAAGTAAAATAGAGGGGAAAGGAAAACTTGAAGACATATTGCAAGCAATTGATATTGAAGAAACCCCTATTGTAAAGCCTATAGAGGTTAAAGGAACAAAAACCAAGAAGAAGGATCTTACAGCAAATAAGCTAGATTTTTCCAGTGAAGATTCAAGATTTTTCTTTAAACCTAGGAAGCCATTCACTAGGTCAAAACTATCAAAGGGAAGCAAGTCTCATAAATTGCATAAATAAATAGAAAAGAAGAAGCAGCCAATAAGAAAAGAAATCATAGAGCTATCCCCAGTTGAAGTAGAAGTGATCAAGACAAGGAAAGGAAAAGAAAAGGTTCAAGAAAATTTTGAAGTGGAGCTTCTAAGAGAAAGGAAGGAGCTCATGAACTTCAAAAAGGAAGTGAGAAAACAAATTGATTTTTATGATGAAGTTGCAGAAATGTCAAGGAAGATGCTGAGAAGAACATTACCATTGCATAGGATGATGAAACATACCTTGAGGAGAAACAAGTGGTTGCAGTTAGAGAGGAGGAAGCTAAAATACCATGTCAAAGAATTATAAATCCAAATGGAGATGGTGTAAACAGAATTGAAGAAAAAGGGTTTGAAGATGGTTGTAGTGGATGACCCTGCTACCCCTTGAAAGATGGTAAGGCACATGTATTTAAGGAACATGTTTTTTGGAGTTAGAAAGTGAAAACTGCAAAATCTGGAAAAGACATGCAAGTTCATAGCGAGCTCCAGGCTTAAAGCTAAGTTTTCACTAAAAACTCACTGAAGAATGTTTTGAGGTGAAATTTCCAAAATATATCTTGACAGGGGTGAGTAACAACATGTAATTACCTTATTTTTCCTAATGAAGGCCCTCCAAAAAGCAGCAAAGTTAGAAAAAGTGCAGAAAGAGCTGAAAGGAAAATGCTACAAAAACTACACTACGATATTTCCTTAAAATTCTTTGTTTTTACAGCGAGTTGGAATTTTGATATTTTTGTAGCACTTAATGTTTTTTGGGGAGAATATGAGTCATCATAAGAGGTTGAAAAGTATCAATGAGACACTTATTGATGAAGGCCACTCAACAAGAAGATGACATGGCTACTAGCTCACCATTTTTTCCACCCCATCAACACACAACTCATCCTAAAATTCCAAGCATCAGAGCCTAGATTCTAGCATGGAAATTTATCACTTGATCATGTTTATTTCCACCTCAAAACAAAGTTTTTTGATTCAATAATCATCATTATGTATGAGTTATTTAAATTTTTTTCACTAGAGGGAAAATACCATCTAGTGTATGTTTTTGAGGAACCCCTTATAAAAATAGCCCATATATTTGTTTGTAGCGGAGGTCTCTAGAGGAGGTTAGCGAGTGGAGGTTTTTGTGGATGTTTTTTGTCTGGTGTGTTTCTCATCATAAACCACACCGGTTCGTTTTACTCACAATGCACCGGTGCGTACTAAAAATTGGCACACTGAGACATCGTGATCTACGTAGAAACCCGTTTGGTAGCGCACCGGTGCTCTATGTATAAACAAGCCCGATGTGTCAAAATAATCCAGCACACCATAACGACATGCGGTGCGCCATCGATAATACCACCCAGTGCATCTCAAAAACCCACACACCGAAACAAGGTTAAATAAAAAAAAATTACCAGCCATAAAAATTCCATTTTTACTTCTTCAGTGCTCCAAACCTCTCAAGCATCGGTGTGAATTTGTCTTGTGTGAGGTGCCCTGCCATCATTGCTCCCATTGCATGCACTGCTTCTAACCATTTCCCACCTTGTGGAGTTTGAATTTTACTTGTGTATGGTCCATGTATTTTATGTTCATGTTGATGTACTTAATTTACATGTTGGTGTTCATCATGATGTATATATTGTTAGGTCATGTTAGATATGTTCATTTAATGTGCTTACAGATAGATGTGTATGTGATAGCATTTATTTGACATGAGATGTATATTTGATGTTTGTGTTGTGATGATGTTATACAATGCTTGTGTTTGTTAGATGATGTTAGATGATCATGATCATAATGATTAGATGATGTTAGCGAATTTGAATGTATATTTTATTCGAATATGATGTTTGTACCATGGTTATCATGATCGTGATGCTTATTTTTAATATTAAATCATGATATTTATTAAATATTATGTCATGATTGTAATTGAAATTTTAATTTTAATTGTATGTAAAATTGTAAAATTGTAATTGTAGTTTTAATTGTAATTGTATGTAAAATATTTGTAAAATTGTAATTGTAATTGTACGTAATTGTATTGTGAAATTGTAAAATTGTAATTCTAATTGTATGTATTCATGTCATGATTCAATTTTATTAAAATTGTAAATTTTATAAATTTATAAATTTCTAAAATTCTAAAAATGTAATTGTAATTGTATGCATTGTGATTGTAATTTTAATTCTAATTGTATGTACAATATTTGTAAAATTGTAATTTTAATTCTAATTGTATTGTGAAATTATTGTAATTGTAATCGTATGTAAAATTGTAAAAATGTAATTGTATGTAAAATTGTAAAATTGTAATTGTAATTGTATGTGTTAGAAAATTATATATTACAAAGCAATGCAACACATAAAATATGTGGAAAACACAAACACACAAAACACATAAAACCAGAGAGACACATATATAGGTGGTTCACCCAGTTTGGGCTACATCCACCCTGAACAACCAGTCCTTCCTTTCTATTATCCAGCAAAATGAAGAGACACAAGCTACAGCAGATCCACTGTAATATCCTTTGTTCCCTCTCACAGACTCCCTATCTATTTCTCGCTCTGAGAATACAATACACATAACAATACACAGTCGTAATACAATACCCTCATACAAAATGAGGGGTTGTCAATTATGGGCGGCGTTTAGAACAGGGGTCCAATGCTGTGATACAAAATAAAGAAGATAATCAGGCTCCACACCCAACAGTATGTAAAGTATTTATAAAATTGTAATTGTATTGTGAAATTGTAAAATTGTAATTGTAATTGTATATATTCTCATCATTCAATTTTATTAATATTTTTAAGTTTGTAAATTTGTAAAATTGTAAATTAATTGTCAATCTTGAACCATAACTACAGTAAATAAAATGTGTATCGTAAATATTGTTAAATTACCATAATTGTAAAATTGTCAATTAGTATGAATATGAATAATTGTAAAATAATAAATCTAGAATAATATGAATTTTTGTAACATAATTATGTTTAGAAAATAATCCAAATAAATTCATGTTGAGAATTATCATTATTTTATTATGATCTTACATACAAAAAATAACAATATACATTTTGAAGATATCATTCGCACACATTTAAAGCAATCAAGTAGTTGTTTTATTTTAGGAATTGACATTATAGAAAAGAACTTGATACAGTGTGCCATTTTTTTCGAGATTAGCGTAATTGAAAATTATCAAGTGAAATGATTTTAACATTAACACAATGCAAATCAATTAATTCAAAAAACATATTATAATGTTTCGAAAAAAAGAGTCCTAGTTATAAGGTTAAGTCCTCTTCTTTATAAAAACCCATCTTAAAAAGTATAAATGATGAAATAACACATGTACCATATCACTCTTGGTTCTCATGATTACCCTCATTATCTTCCAACTTGTTTGGCGTGATAACATTATTGTTCTTAAAAATATGTTTTGATATTATAGGTTCATGTCTCAATACGAACCACCAATCCCTATCCAACACATCTGGGTTAAAAAACACCTAGTTGTGCAGTGTTTGGGGAAAACATATGGCTCCCTAGCTTCATCCCACATCTTTCTGGAGCTAATACATATCAGCCTACTATCGTGATCTTCCTTTATATTATTCTGATCAAAGGTGTCCCGCCACTTGAACCTAAAAATAACACATTGGAAAGAAAATAAATTCAATTCAATGATCTCTTGCATCTTTCCAACGTAACCTAACATCCCTCGTATTAGGTTTTGATCACAGTGGCTAGCTCGACAAGATTGATCGAACTCGAATTCCACTCCACAGTCTTGTGTCATGTGTCCATCATCGACATTTTTTTGTGTGAAAATGGTGTCCATATTCCCACATAGATGGGAACAAACTCACCTATAAAAAAGGTTAAAAATCATAGTGTCATGTGTCTTATAATATCCCAACTGTTAAAATATGAAATATAGATGTTACATTTCAAAGGTGCATTATTAGGTTTAAAATTTATATAAATATATTATTACCCAGTGGGTGCACCCAATCCCTACGTTTAGCACATCCTCTTCAGCATGCGGGTAACGACTGATTGCACCGTATTTTTCTCTGACTTGGTTAGTAACCCAGCTGTAGGGGCATATAATTGGCATATTTTATTTTAAATGATCAGGATAAGGCACACTTCTACCCTTCAACCGTCTGAATTCTTTCATGTCACTATCCCATTTCATCCTCTTTTGTTCGCATAATGCGAGCCACGGTTGTGTCATTTCAGAATTGTAATGAACGAATTTATTGATTGCTTCAATTTTTGCATTCGTTGATGAAATCAAACCAACATATAGTACATATGAGATCAAAATATACATGAATATTTACTTTGTGTAAATTTGAAAAATTATAAGTCACTTACTCTTTATCAAGCATCCTTTTCCATTCTTTTGGAGTAACTCCCCTTCTCTTTTTCTTCATCCCTTTCATTGTCCCAAATCACCTCACCTGGTCTGTTGTTGATATGCTTGATGTACTCACTAGCATAATAGAAAGACTCATAAAATATTTACCCCTCTGCCATAGACCCCTCAGGGCTTTCCCTTTGTCAAACAAAACCTTTCAATTTCTTCATGTACCTCTCTAAGAAGAACATCCAACGATAAGAAACCACCCCAACTAATTCAACCTCAACTACTAGGTGGATTAGAAGATGAACCTGCAAGTCCATGAAACTTGTCGGCAGTTCCTTCGCAAACATACAAACAATCTCAACTATCTCTTGACGCCACCGTGGAATGCTAGCCACATGAATATCCTTTGACGTGATCCAACGTAAAAATGCAGATAATTTAGATATGGCATGCCCTAGTTCTTGGGAGAATTCATGTTTCACACACCCATGCACGAACAAAGGATAATGACATTGAAAAGTTATAAACACATGCAATAATATACAAAATTAGTTATGTTTTATGATCCCTGCATGGGATAAAATTTATTAATATAAAAAATAATAAAATCATGCTTTTGACATTATACATACTCTTAGAATATTCAAATGGTCATGCGATTTCAACCCCGACAAATGGTCATCCATGGTGAAGCAACGTCGTAGTGAAGACCCATATGAAGATGACACCATCACACCCATTATAACTTCCTTTGCCAACGAAAGATCATATTTTTTAAAAATCCATGGGACATCACCTTCTTTGAAATACCAATTAGAGGGACCAGCTGCCTCTAATCCTGTACTTTTTAATCATCTTGGCCAATGTTTCTTTTTAGTTTTTGAAGTAATAATGTATTTCCTAATAGCTAATGTGTTATTTTTTTAAGTCCCTATATTAATAGTGTAGTCCCTTATTATGTTATTGTAGCCCCACTTATTGTTATTTTTTTACCCCTGTAACCCCCATATTGTTATTATTGTGCTCTTACATTATTATTGTTAGGTCGGCTAGGATTACATTGTGGCCCCACTAGGATTATATTGTGGCCCCATGGACTCCTATATATAGAAGGAGGTTTTGTTCATTTGTATCATCCAAGAATTGTTCATTTATGTAATGTATTGGAGGTTTCCCCCTCGAAGTGGCTTATTTCTAAGGCGTTGATATCTCTTTTCTTCTATTTTTGGAGCTGGTTACACAACATTTGGTATCAGAGCTTTGGATTCTAGGGTTTCGCTGCTCCAAACAGGTCATCGTGGAATTTTCACTATAACCTTTTTTTTATGAAGTTTCAGAAGCTGAAATTTTTAGGGTGTGAAGCCAAAATCCTGAGGATGATTTTCTAAAAATTTTAGAGCTTGGTTCGCAATATTTTCAGAGATATGATCTGTGGAAGTTAGGTCTTTTTTCAGGCTCCTAAATAGGTCATCGTGGAATTTGCGCTATAAATTTTTTTCTACGAAGGTTCAGAATCTGAAATTCGTATGGTGTGAAGCTAAAAGCCTGAGGAAATTCTTAAAAAACTTTCAGAGCTTGGTTCGCCATATTTTTTGAGATATGATCTGCGGAAAGTAGTGCTTTTTTAGGCTCCTGAATTGCATCTCAAAGAGGTGATCGTGGGAAAAGTTCAATAACTCTCTCTCTGGGCATCGAATTGGAGTGCCGTAAAAAGAAGTCACAATTACATAGACTTTAGTTTCTTCGCTATCAATTTCAGAGGAAAAGGACGAAACAGTGACACGTGGCAAGTCGTACAAGTTTGCTCTACTAAACCAGTCCAAAATTAGGTCATTGTGGGAGATTGGACACAACTTTGTCTTGGAGAATCCAACTCGGGTCAGACCTGTGGCATTAAAAAGAGAATTCAGAAGGCTAATTCATTGCTTTATTTAAGATATTAAAGAGTCACAATCACATAGATAATCCAATTTCAATATCGAGCTCCTCAAAAGCAAGTAAAAGGTGTGTATTGTTTTTCCCGAATTGCATAAATCTTGTTTGAAAAATCAGTTTGAAGTGATTCCAAGGGCCTATTGAGCATACATTTCAGTATTGTGTTCTGAAATGCCTCCTAAAAAGAATTCAACACCCATTAAGCCCTTAGAAATCTATACTATGATGCATGAAGTGGAAGAATTGCAGTATGAGATATCAAAATTACGGTACCAAGTGCAACAAATTTCGATCTTACGAAGAGCAACCGAGGATGACATAGATGGTTTAAAAGAAGAAATGGAGGCTAAGTTGGATGGTTTTAAGGATAAAATAATAGCTAATATGGATGATAAATTAGTGGAAGATGACATCGAGCATCAACAACAAGTTCTCCAACTCTCAAAGGATAACCTAACTTTGGTGCAGAATCTAATGAAACAATAGGAATATCAACATCACATCGAAATAAGTTCTGAAGCAGTCAAAAAAAAAAGAACTTGACAAGTAAAATCAATTTCAGAGTATCTCAGCAAGTGGAAGAATTTTCCTGTAGAAGATTCCACATGTGAGGATGAGAATTTTATACAGAAGCATCAAGAAATAATCAAGCGTTGAGGACAACACTTGTTTGAAGGAGAGGGGCATGTTAAGTCCCTATATTAATAGTGTAGTCCCTTATTATGTTTTTTTTTTTTTTTCTAAATTGTGCTAATTCTATTATGCAAACATAATGTTACAAAACTGCCTCAGTTCAGCTATGGGAGCCTGAGACCGGGCTTGATGTCCATGCTCTATCACTATGACGAACTGCCTAGGTGGGAAACCAGTTCTTTTTAAAAGAAGTTGCACCGCCCTTGAAAAGGGAAACCGGTGGAGAGACCATTACATTGAACATAAGAAAACTGCAGAAATACAACACTATCATGCAGCTTCTGCTGCTGTAAACAACAAAAAAACCAGTATTTCTTGCAAAATGATCAAGTGTAGAAACCATACTGAGCCAAGTCATAACAGAGTTAATTAGTGTTGGCAGAAGAAGGAGGCTCCTCCTCAATACAACACCCATAATATTCCTCGGAATCTTTAGCAGCAGCGTTCTGAGCTCCATCTTTGTCTGAGAGATTTGCGTCCACCTGCATAAAGAGATGACCCAGGGAGGGAGAGGAATTGACAAGGGGGTCGCCCAGACCAACAGGAGACATTGTAGCAGGGTTGGGGTGGGGGTCAAGAGGAGAGGGTGGAGGTTCATGCCAAGGAGGAGAACGTAGAGTTGACTCTTCACGCAGGGTTATAGTAATGTAAGCAGTGATGGTGGGGCGATTGAAGGCACAGTCAAAGCAGAGCTCCGCTCTCTGTGAGGTTTGCTTCAAAAAATGGCTTCCAAAGGCATGAGGGACAGGGGAAACAGGGTTCAGAGGCGCGCCAAGAGGAGGAGAGGAGGGTGGAATTTCGTGGGAAAAGACAGGAGGACTGTCGTGGTCCCATTGACGGAGGGGGGCCTGAGAATGTCGCCTATCAGTTTGCTTAGTGAAGGGAGCTTCATCGAGACTGGATGAGGGCCGCTCACTTGCAGGTCTGCCACGAGTAGCACCTCGGCGTCGCCTCATTCGTTGCCTGAGCCTAGGCATGGCGGTCTCAGCGTCTTGAATAGGCCATGGACAAGGGGAAAAATCTTGAACAGGAGCAAGACCACAGAGAGAGCCAGGAGGGATCTGCAAATTGAGATTGGAATGACAGAAGGCGCTATGAGAAAAATGATACCCAGTAATAGTTTCTATACAGTTGAACAACGAGCAGCGATGACCAGTGTGTGTGCGGGCACTGGGCACTGTACAAGCCGCAGAGCATGCACTGCAAATAGGTTTCGAAGAGCTACAAACAGAGCCGGAATGGTCTGGAGAACCCGATTATGAATCCATAATGAGTCGACTGAGCATACCAAGAATGAAAAGGAGCCGGCGTTGGAGAGTAAATGTTATGATCGCATGCGAATTGAAGTCAGAATTAATGGCGCCGCGGGGGGCCATATGGCCACCCCATGCGAGACGCCTTGGGAGTTGGCCAGGGACGGATGTCCCGTCGAACCTTTTAATCATCCGCATCCGGAAACGGGCGATCGTTCTGCACCATCTTGATGCAGTTATGAAGAAGATCTCTATCACGGATGATCTGAAGAGTGCCATGATTGAGATTATTCATGCTGTCAACTCCTAAATTAGCTAGGAGATCCACTACCTTGTTTCCGTCTCTTTTGGTATGTGCAAAGGAGATGGCTTGGTTGTTGTCCAACCAGTTACTTATTTTGTCAATTCAGGATTCCATTCTCCAGCTTGTGGCTACTTTTGCAGACCTGGTACCTTGAAGTAGTTGATTGGCTATACTGATGAGAATCTGGGAGTCCCCTTCCAAAATGATAGGAGAGAGGTTATAAAGATGAGTTAAGTTCAACCCTTGCCAAAGCCCTTCCAGTTCTGCAGAATTGTTGGTGTCCCAGCCTATAGAGCCATAGTAGATAGCAAGGACATCTCCTTGGGAATTCCTGAATATGCCCCCAAAGCTAGCTGGACCTGGATTGCCTTTTGAAGCTCCATTGAAGTTCAATTTGAAGATTCCTGGAGGAGGTGGAGTCTAAAGAAGTTGGGAATCAGGGGACTTCTATCTGTTGGTGTTTGGAGTGATCGACACTTTGAGCTGCCAGTTTTGCCATATGGCAGCTTCCTTCGGCTGTTTGGGCAGATCATCCTCCTGCCAAGAATGTAGAGCTAGAGACTCTTGGAGATTATTGCTGAAGTAGTTCCAGATGATGTCCAAGGGGGTGGATTTATTTTTTAAGATTCTCTTGTTGCGCTCTTTCCATAGGGACCAGAAGAGGAGACCTGGAATTATTTTCCAAAGAGTATTAAGAATGGGGCTACTATATGGACGTTGGGGCCAGAGGTGCATAATATTGGTCAGGTCCCCTTGCGGTTTGCTTCTTTGACTCCTGAAGCAGATCTTTTCCCATATTTGGCTAGCCAGATTGCAAGACATCATGAGGTGTTGGATCGTTTCGATGTTTTGCTTGCAGTTTGGACATTGTGAGGGACCACAGAATCCTCGCTTGAGCAGGTTGTCCCAGGTGAGGATTCTTTTGTGACTAAGTAACCAGAGAAAAGTAGAGACTTTAGGCCAAGTACCAGGAGCCCAAACAAATTGCCAAAGCCTGTCTCGCAGAAGAGGGACGGGATGCATAAGCGAGAAGGCCTCTTTCGTAGTGAACATGCCTCTGGTCGAGTATCCCCATCTAAGAATGTCAGGTTCCTCCGAACATCTGATTTTCCGGCATTGTAGTTCCTTCTGGAGAGCTTCCCAAGTGTTGCTCAGAGTGAAAGGAATGATGTGATCCGAGTGCTTCCATTGCATGAAGTCATTGCTGTTTATAGGGTTCCAGCACTGGTTGACTTTGATTTCCTCTGGGCCATTGATTCTTCCATCATTGGAGAGGGAGAGAGTATCAGTAAGCTTTGGGGTTTGCTGCCATGAGTCTGCCCAGAATCTAGCTGTGTGCCCATTTCTTATTTCCCAGAAGCTGTGTTGTTGTATGAGAGAAAAATGTTGTTTGGATGCATTCCATATGAGGGAGCCAGCAATTCCAGGATAGAGTCTGATCAAGTTTTTAGGAGGTCTGTAGTTAGCGTACTTGGTTGTCCACATTTTGGCCCAGGGCATAAAAGGATTCGAGAGCCAGTTCCACCACAGACGGGCCCCCATGATTTCATTGTTGTGGAGTGGATTCCTGAGCCCGAGCCCTCCTGCGTCCTTAGGGGAACAAACCGTGTTCCAATTGACCAGAGCCCATTTTCATTTTTGGTTTGAGGATCCCCAAAGGAATTGACGTTGCAAATTCTTGATCTGATTAAGAACCCACTTTGGAGCGGCAAGCACAGAGAAAAGATAAAGGGGCATAGATTGCAAAATAGCTTTGATGAGGACGAATCTGCTGGCCAAGTTGAGAGCTCTGTATGTCCAGGAAGAGAGTCGAGTTTCCATTTTTTCCAAGAGATGGTTCCAAGCAGAGTGTTTGATGGCAGTGTCAATAAGAGGCACGCCTAAATACTTGGCGGGGAGTTGTGCAAGAGAGAAGCCAAGGATACGTGCTATGCTGGCTTGGATCATCGGAGGAGTGTTGAAGAAAAAGAGTTGGGATTTAGAAACATTGACGGTCATACCAGAGGAAACAGAGAAAAGGTTCAGAATGTCTTTGAAGGACCGGGCTTCTTGAATAGAGGGGAAGCCAGAGAGCATATTATCATCAACAAATTGTTGGTGGGTGGTAGTGGGAGAGCCATGTAGGGAGATACCACACAGTTGCCTAGAGAGGACAGCATGATGTATAAGTTGCTGAGACCTTCAGACATGAGAACAAAAATGAAGGGGGAGAGAGGGTCGCCCTATCTGATACCTTTGGATGGCACAAAAGGTGCAGAGGGGATGCCATTGACAAGGATGGAATAAAGGGGCGTTGTGATGAGGCTCATTACCCATCTTATCCACATCTCGTCAAATTCGAACGCTCTGAGAATGTTCTGAATATAACGCCAACATAGTTTATCAAAGGCTTTAGATAAATCTATTTTAAGGAGCATACCTGGCTTCTTAGTGCTTTTGAGAGAATGAATAACTTCATGAGTCAAGATGATGTCGTCCATAATTTGACGTCCTTCTACATAGCCCGTTTTCTCTGGCAAAATGAGGAGCGGAAGAAGAGGCTTTAATCTGTTAGCTATGATTTTGGAAATGACCTTATAAATCACATTGCAGAGAGAAATTGGTCTGTACTTTTCAGGAGTACTTGGGTGCTCTTCTTTTGGTACTAGAGCTAAGAAAGTGGAATTTAGAGAGGGGAGAAGCCAGTGAGACGCTCTAGATTCCTCAACCAGTTGCCAGACTTCTGTTTTGATGAGTTCCCAGAAATAATGGAAAAAGTTTGAGGTGAAACCATCAGGACCTGGCGCCTTTCCATCCTTAGATTGGGCCATCACTGTTTCAAATTCTTGGAGGGAGACAGGGTGGAGCAGCATCTTATTGTGCTCTACAGTGACAAGTTTGGGAATCAGCTGTGAGATTTTTTTGATGGCTGGTTGTCTGTCTATAGTGCGGTCTTCTTGTTGTATGCCTTTAAAGTAATCCAGGAGAACTTGCTCGATCTCCTCATGTTGTTCCACTTGTTCTCCTTGTTGATTGGTGATGTGAGGAATGTGATTTTGCATTCTTCTTTGAACTGTTGACTTGTGGAATAATTTCGTGTTCCTTTCCCCTTCCTTTAACCAGCTTATTCTAGATTTTTGCCTCCACAAGGTTTCTTCTTGTTTGCGCCTCTCTTCTAGTTGCTTCTGTAGATCTTGTTCTCGGAAGGCTAGATCATCTGTTCTTCCCTCAACTATGATTTTTTGTTGTGTTTCTTCCATTTTTCTCTCGAGGATTTTTATCTCTTGAAATATGTTCCCAAAGACAGAGGAATTCCAATTCTTGATGATTGCTTTGAGATGTTTAAGCTTTTGTTGAAATTGATACATTTTTTAGCCTGTAGGAGGAGTGAAACTCTGCCAAGCAGTGGTGACCATGTCTTTAAAAGAGGAATGAGAGAGCCAAAAAGCTTCAAATTTGAAGGGATTTTTGAACTAAGGATCGATATTTTGCCAATGAAGCGAGATGGGCCAGTGATCCGAGCCTGCCAGAGGGAGAATTGAAGCCGATAGGTCCCCTCCCAAATAGATGGCATTGTCTGATATGAGAAAATGATCCAGCTTTGAGGCGATCTGTTGAGTCCCTGTTCTTTTATTATTCCATGTGAAGGTGCCATTTGAGAAGGGGATTTCTATAAGCCAACTGTTGGTTATGAAGTCTTTGAAATGAGAACTTTCCGGATCTAATCTAGATCTTCCACCTGTTTTTTCCTCCATCTTGGTAATCATATTGAAGTCCCCTGCTGCTATCCAAAGGGGATAGGTTCTGTGAGAGTTCAAAATCTCCATGGTATTCAGAAGCGCTATTTTCCTGGCTTGGTCCTGTGGAAAATAGACGTTTGAGAGGTGCCCATGGATGTTAGATCCAATGGGATGAAAAGTAGCCTGGATAAGGTAATGCGCAGCATGAAATTTTGATAAAGCTATGGACTGAGTGTCCCAAGCTATTGCAAGACCCCCTGAAGAACTGGAGGCATCCACCACTACTGAGCTTCAGCTAGGCCAAGCTTTAGACAAGATTGAACCTAGCGTTTCACTGTTGCATTTAGTTTCTTAAAGAAAGAGAATATTTGGCCTTTCTTTCTGGATCATGTTTTTGAGCATTTTGTGCTTCCCTAGGCTGTTGAGCCCTCTATTATTCCATGAGATCAGCTTCACGGGGAACTGTTCATCAGGGGTTTGAAGAACCGTGTGAGCTTGGGGTATCGACCCGAGTTTACCAAAATTTCCCCTATGGTGATGGTGCGCTGCCAGTTTGGTTTTCGACCCCTTTTTCTGGATTCTTTTGTGACTTTTAGGCTGTCCCAATGGCTGCCCAGCTGAACGCCTAGCTTCTTTTGCTGTTGGGCTTTGGATAAGACCCTTTCCAGTTTGTCAATTTGATTAGGATTGATTTTTTCAAAGTCCTTTCTTCTGCAAGCATCCTCTAGCCCGAGGATATCAAGCTCCCCAAGTTCTAATCCTTCTGAATCCTCTTCCATGTAATTCATTTTATTGCAGCCAGGATTTTCCTCATTGGAAGCTGTGGGCTTGGTTTTTGGATCGTCAATGTCCATAGTCGCAGGGTGCTAGGTCAAGAGCTTAGTTTCAGAGGAAGGGACGGATGAGGAGATAACGTTTGAAAGCTTCTCGTTCTGAGATTGCAAGGGGTTAGGGTGTGTGGAAGGATCTGAAGGAACAGATGGTTTTAGGGGGCGAGCGAAAGGGTTATGGGCGGAATTGGAGGCTGGTTCCGAGTTGGAGAGAATGGCAAAACTATTACTAGTAGAAGGAGCATTAGAGGAGGGGATAGGTTTCTTACCCGCCGCTGAGGGTTTCTTGCTATGTCGCCTACACAAGGGAACCTTGGTAAATCCATCTACTTCTGGATTGACTTCGGCCTCTTTATTCTGAGCTTGAGCGTTAAGGGGGTAGTCTCTGAACAAGTGTCCATGGGTGTGACACCTGCGACTTTTGAAAGGAACATGCTCATAATCTAAAGGTTGGATCCATTCGAAATCATCATGATATATACTTACTGCATCAGGCAGGGCTTTGTCTAAATGCATGTAGACACAGATTCGAGCATATGATGTGTATCTGCGAAGCTTTGTCTCTTCTGCAATCTTGATAAACTCTCCTAGCCCCTTGCCGATCTCTTGGAGTGAGTCTTCATCCCAGTATTCAAGCAGCAACGAGTACAGGCATATCTAGACTGGTGCCCAGTTGAAATTTTCTTTGTCTGGGTTGAATCCTTCCACCCAGTTCCAGAGATATAACCCAGCTGAATTGAAAAAGTATGGCCCTTCATCCAAAACCCTATTTCTGTCCTCAATGCAGATGAATATCGCAATGAAGAAACCTTTCTGTCCAAGCTGAAGCGTGACTGTTGTGTAGATTAATCCGTCTTGCGGACAAGACCGATCTCTCTAGTACAAAAGGTAACTAGCAACAAACAGCCAATTATACTAATCTCTCTCTAAGCATATAAGATTTATAAAAACACTATACGGGTGTAAGGCCTACCTTATGTCCAACGCTTGCTTGATTTTGTTGAAGTCCTTCCCGTGCACTGAAAGAACGTTCCTCGTATATCTGCAATCACAAACAAGCAAAAAGATTAAACAGCACCTGTATAAACATTATTACAAATCATACTTATCATAATGATCAAGGAATTTATGAAATAAACTATGAATTGACAGTTTAATGAGAGAAATGAGTATATTTGTATTAACTTCAAAGATAGAAAACCTTTACAACCTGTGCCTTGATGTTGTGCAGGTCCTCCCGGGGTCCGAAGCAGGAATCTCCTCTACTTTGACAAGCATTGCACTCTTTGAACTAATACAAATGGAGATGAGTGATTTAACCTCACAGAAAATCTTAGTTAACTAAGTCTGAATCTCAACAGCATTTAACTTCAAATCTCATAAGCTTGAACTCCCTTTGAGGCTACCCAAGGCCTCTTTTTATAGTGGAAGAGAGGAAGTTTCTTGTTCCAAATATGAAGGGATAGAATCCTCCTTCAAAGGGATACGCTCCTTACATCAAGGGGTTAGCTCCATCAAGTGAGGGATGCATGAACCTCTTCAAAGCGTATCCATTCCCGAAAATTCCCGTCTAGAATCTTCTAGAATTCACCTGGAATTCACTTTTTATCTTCATTTTCTCGCCTTTTTATGTTTTACATAGGTCCGCATCCATTACACAAAGAACGTGCGGTATGGTTCCACATGCAGGCTGAGATTTAGGTGCGGGACCGCAGGGAATGCATATAGAAAGTGCGATACCAATTCTTAGGGGATTTTAGGGATTTTTCTCTGATTTTGAAGCTTGACATGAGGAGCTGGTATATTGGACTTGCAAAAGGAGGAAGTATGAGTAATAGTGAGCTCATACAATCAGCAGAATGTCAAGGTGACAGTTTTCAGTGTAACAGTGACGTGTCCTTTGGGCTTCCATTTGGAAGCAATCTAGCCTTGTAGGGATTTTTCAGTTGGCCAGAAGCCGATAAATTTTCCAATGAGGGCATGGTCCCTCATGTACTGGATTCCAGTGTTTATACGATGGCTGGGTAGGTCGATCTTGGGTCTTTCTGGCACGATAAGCTTGTAGGTGGAGGATGTGGGAGCAGCTGCATCTTGCTGGTCCTGCGTAGTCGGCGTCTGGGGTGCTGTCGTTTCCTGCTTTTTGTCGGCTGTATCATTACTCTGAACAGAACTGACGTGGGTTCCATCATTTTTTGCAGGGGGGGTTGACCTTCCCCCCCCGGAGCTTGTAGCCATGGCTGGTTGCCAATCCCTGTGGGCTGGTTGAGTGTGGGCTGCCGCGACCGATCAGACCTGCAAGAGGTCTAGGGTTTCTGCAGCGCGAACCATTCCATCTCTACAATTTCATAAATGTACAGTCCCTTATTATGTTAGTGTAGCCCCACTTATTGTTATTGTTGTACCCCTGTAACCCCCATATTGTTATTATTGTGCCCTTACATTATTATTGTTAGGTCGGCTAGGATTACATTGTGGCCCCACTAGGATTATATTGTGGCCCCATGGACTCCTATATATAGAAGGAGGTTTTGTTCCTTTGTATCATCCAAGAATTGTTCATTTACGTAATGTATTGGAGGTTTCCCCCTCGAAGTGGCTTATTTCTAAGGCGTTGATATCTCTTTTCTTCTATTTTTGGAGCTGGTTACATAACATATTTTGTTTCGATGATATGTGCCTCCTTAAATAAGGTGAAACATTTTTAAATATATGCATGGGATCTAATAAGTGGGTAATCTTAAGATGCTCCCAATATGGGAGGTTATAAAAGATAGATTTCCTTTTAATCTCAATGGGAAATTTATCGACATAAGTGTCAAAGACTTCTGGATCATCGAACATAAGCTCCCCATTTGAATTGATCATTTCTATGAACTCCTTCTCCTTCTCTCTCTCATATTCTCTAAGCTATTCAGTTGGTGTCATCATTGGAGGCCTTTGGGTTCTCTCTCATTTACCATTGAAAGAGGATGTTGCTCTTCTATAAGGGTGTTCTTCTGGGAGGAATACCCTTGAGTAGTCATACACTGGCTTTCGTAGGTCGTTGGATCATCTAGATTTTAGAGAAGGTCCATAAAATTTACATCCAAAATACCTTTTGCTACAAGACCAGCAAAATTATTGTATATAATATGCATGGCACGTTAAAGAATATCATGAAGATCAGAACAATTACAACGAATTAAATAACTAATATGTGAAAGAATATTGTTACGTATATAAACAAATCAATAAATATGTAATTTACTAGAGAAAAATCCTAAGCCTAGATAATCATGTGTCGTGTAAGCACATATTCCATACAACGTAAAAATCCTCTCTGCTGCAATGGATCTTGATACATCGTATACATTTATCCCATCCCATAATTCCTTGAATTCATATACTAGTGGTTGTAAGTAGACATCCATATTCTTCACTTGTCTTCTACCAGGGACTATGAGAGCGAACATAATATATTCATCGTTCACGGACAACCATGGTGGGATATTTTTATTGATCACTACTACAGTCCAAACAGAATAGTTGGTGTTCTGGAGAGAATATGGGTTGATGCCATCCATGGCTATGCTGAGTCGTAGACTTCGTACTTCATCCTTGAATTTTTCAGGCCACATATCCTCTATACGCTTCATGGCTATTGAATCTGTTGGGATTCGCATAACTCCCAACTCACTTTTGTGTGAGGCATGCTATCCCTGCAACATGGCTAATTCTTTGCAATGAAATAGCCCTTGAATCCTTGGAATTATAGTCATGTGCCTCAATATATTAAAAGGAGGACCACGTGATTTACCCTTCTTTTTTTATTTATCATACCTTTCATGCCCACATTTTGTACATATATCTTTGTCTATATATTATCCTCTATATAGAATACAATAATTTGGACATGCATGATATGATATGTACTCAACACCCAACATTTTCAACAATTTCTTTGCCTCTTCGTAGCTACTGGGCAAGACATTATCAATCGGAAGAACCTTATCTTTGAATAACCTGTAGTTGGTCATGGAAAATATTAAATGTACATTAATCCTGATATAATTATTAAAATTCATAAAATTTATCATTTGTAATGTTCATTGCGTGATTATATTTCTCAAAATATAAGGGATCAAGACTTGATGTTCAATTACCTCAAAATTTCCGAGAAACATGCATTCGACAAGCCAAACTTTGCTTTCAAGTTGTACAGTAACATCATTGTCCCCAATTGGGTAGACTTTGACTGACCGCTAGGTCCAAAGAGAGGGATGGTGGAAACAAATTTAAGGCTTTTGAGAAAGGTATCAACGATATGAGCATCATCCCCTAGTTGATCATCATTCTGGAATGCATCTAACAACATTGTCTCCATGGCAGTCGTATCCCTTAAGTAATAATCCATACCAACCTCTATTTGATTGCCTCCATTTCCAGCTTGTGAAGAATTACTATTGTTGTAGTCATTCCTAATTGGTGAATCTAGACGTAGTAGGAATTGAATAGGTGGTTGATTAAACCATTCTTGGTATCATTCCTCTCTGAGTTTTTCTCTTAATTCAGGCTTCTCTCAATTTGGAATTGTCGTAGGGTGCAACAAAAGATGGTAGGTAGGTCACTCATCATCACTAGAATCCTAATTATTTCAAAAAAAAAAATTGAACATGATTAGTACAAAATCGATGATATCAATTAGTACGCAGATCGATAATGCATGATTAATTGGTTTGACATTGAAATCATTACATTAATATACCAAACGATTATTATTACCATCATTGTCCTAGGATTGTGGCTAGAAGATGTAATGTTACAAATGGCAGGGTGAAGCAGCTGTCCATTTTCATCTACCAAATGTGCCTTGCGGTATGCTGCTCCTGATAAGAGCTTCTAACGTTTTGGAGTTGTTTGAATATTTTTTCCATCTGAACTTGATTTTGAATCTGCATGAAGCTACAAATTTGTATACATTAATTTTATTCAGCTGATTGACATAGATAAAAAAAATAAATTCAATTAGATAATGAAAATATAAATAAAATATGAAGTAAATATTATGTCTTGATATGGATAGGGAGAACACTGTGATGGACTTTGAGAAATATTATGGAATGAGATGGACATTGAAGAATTGTCCATTTGATATAATTATGAGATTTTCTCCCTGCATTTGAGAAAAATCAACAATAAAATTTTTGTGTACATACCTAAAAGTAATTTCGGTTCCTTAAAAATGGAGTTATTGTTATCGGTGGTAATGTACAGTTAACTGCACTGGTGCATTTTAGTTACTGCACACTGGTGTCATGTTATTAACTCATGCTCTGATGCAATTTGTTAACAAATGCACCGAATATATCTGAAAATAAAAAAAGCACAACTTTATTTTTTTAAGTGAAAAAAAAATGGTAAATTGAAAAATGGAAGGCAAATTATTTTCGGAAATCTAATTTCATAAAAAATTCTTTAAATAGTAAAATCTATTCATTATTTCATTATTTTGCAAAAATTTTCAAGGAGGGATTTGCATGAGAGACATACCTGGAGCAAGAGAGTAGGTATTTTCACGAGAAACATACCTGGAGCAAGAGAGCAGGGATTTGCACGAGAGATATACATGGAGCAGGAGAGCACTATGGAGCAACAAAATAATTTCGAACATCACCACTATTCAGAGAATCAGAATTCGAAACATCTAGTAATTCACAAAAAAAACCCTGTAGTATAGTAAAATTGTTAAATTTTATTGTAATAATTGTGTTTTTTACAGTTTCTATTGGATTCAATACATGCATAGTAAAAATGTTAGATTTTACTATGCATTTTCAGAGAAAAAAAATCCCATTCTTACATTAAACCCTTGCTTCTTCTTGTTTCTGTGACTTCACAATTAGGGATTTTCATTTTAGATTTATAAGGTTTGTATTGCTATATATATATATATATATACACGTATGAAACCTAACCCGTGGGACCACTTGCAAAGTTGGATCCCAATCCATGTCGGCCCTTGCATTATTTTTTAAAAAACATATTTTTTTTAATCGGTGCGCCTTGTTTAAAATAGCGCACTAGTGCGCTATTTTAGTATAGAGCAATGGGTGCGTACTATTTGATATAAAAAAATTAAAAAAATTTAATAATTTATGTCTGTGTTGGTTCACCAGTTAACATATAACACACCGGGTCTCCTTGTTGACAGAGAACATTATACGGTGTTTCTACTATTTTGGCAGTGCGTTTATAAGAACCCACCACACCGCCTTCGGTGCGTACTATTTGAAAGGTGTGATGTTTTCTTGATTTTTTTTTTATATGAAAAGTATGTGATTTATTTATAAAATATATAAATGAATGGTATGGTACAGGTTTCATTTTGATAAAGAAATAGCTGGCAAGAGATCAAGTAACAAAAATATTGATAACACATCGAGAAAAGAAGAAAGGGCAAGTTCTTTGTAAATTATTTACAAAAATTATTATTTTTGAACTATATGTAAGTTTAACTAATATGTGTTTTTCATTGTGTATCATTCAGAGCCACAAAATGATGAAGCTCGATAATATTATTTCTGATCTAAGACCAGAAGTGCCTAAAATCTTGATGAAAAATTTGTAGAAGGATGAATCACATGAATGAAAAAAATACTATGGATCCAATATGAGTTTCTTTTTTGAATTTTCATTAATAATATACTTAAAAATATTAGATAAAATGTTAAAAACAATCTATTAATTCACATATGTTTAAAATTCTACAGGGACTAACAACGAAGAAAAGGAATGTTTTTCTAAGAAAATAAAAAAAATAAAACATGCAAATGAAAATGAATTGCTCCTTAGCTCATCTGGAGTGGTATTGGAGGTTAACGAAAGGGGGAAAAACTTTTACAAAACTTTGAGGGATCTAGTGGAACGAACGTCTAGATGTTCTTTCCACTTACAATACAAAAATCAATTCAATGAAACAAATAACCAAATTTTATTTAAACTATAGGATGAATTTCCAGAGAATTGATTAGACTTTTAATAGCAAAAACATACAAAAAAAAATAATGAAAAAGTAATATTCCTTTAAATGTTTTTCTAGAATTATATGTATATATTATTAGAAAGAAATCATTTATAAATATTACTTTTGTTATATTTACTTTTAATATATATATCAATATAAAAGTTAAATAGTTTATTATCATGTTAAATTTTGAGGAAGATTATGAAAATCTCAAAGGATGAATGAGCTGATATCAAAAATATGCCAGTATGAATGTCCAAAAAGGTATACAAGGAGATGGTCAAAGAAATGGACATAATTGAATCCCATGAGGAGCCATCTCAACAACAACGTGCTTCAAATATAATATGTAATCATTTATTTTTTCTATTAGGTACAATAAATAAACAATTTAGCATTAAATATTAATTTTCAAGTATTTTCTTGCGGAAAAGAAAAGAAAATGGAACCCATTCAGCACATAAAATAGGACGAAAAGGAAGAAAATGGTTGATATCTATGTTTGTGAGTAATTGTTACTTCCTTATAACAACTTAACTAGATTTCGTTTTTGTATAATTTAAGTTTTTTACAACAATCATCATTGAATGTCTTCAAACAGGTGCTGACATACAAAGAAGAACCATCAGAAGAATTGATTGACATTGGGTTAAATATGGGTTGTCAGTACATGTTGGCATATTAGAAATTAATTGTGGAATTTGTAAGCATCTATCTTGTTTTACTTAGCTTCGTCTATAATTAATAGAACAAAAATTTCTTTTATATTAAATATATGATTTGTTAGGGGGTATAAAACTTGCAGAAAAAAGAGTATGGAATTGTGCAAACAAATGAATTGTTGAAAGATGGCATGAAATTTGGTTTTGAAATAATGTGTATAGTTCATGAGTCAATTCTTGCTATGGTACATTTTTTTTTTTTACATTGATGTATATTATTTAATATTGCAATTTTCATTATTCTCACAAATGTATATACACTCATTACATTTTATTTTTATGTTTGTAAATGGAATTTGAAGAAGAAGAAAACAATCAACACAATGAACATAACATTCCTCAAAATAACCCAATTCATGGAAGTAGCTCGAGCAGTGACAACAGTTCCAACGAAGAATGATGGTCAATATGCTTGGATATCAAAGCAAGGCGTTGTATGTTTTGAAACATTTGTCTGTAAAATCAGTCATTTTTTTTAATGTAATGAACATAGTGTCCCAATTAAAAGAAGAGGGATACCAATAACTGTCCCATTTTGTATGAAAAAAGTGTTTATATATATATATATATATATATATATATTAATTTAGTCTATTGCTTTCTCCATTGTCGCTATGAAATGTTACGCCACTGATTAAATATATGGATGATTAAATATTATAATGAAGAGATGCAAAATCTGATGATATGATATAACAAATTAATCCAAACATCACATTCAAATGCACTAACAAAAATTTAATTGGTATGAATACTGTTATAGGATATGTGCCAACTTTTGATGAATAATGAATTTTTAAAAATCACAATAATTGCACTATCATAGGTCAATGTTTCTAAAAGATACAAAATGAACACTAGTGCATGTTAGTTACTGCATACCAGTGCTTTTGTATGATAATGTGTATCGGTGCATTTCTACAACCTATGGGCACCGCACAAATACCAATACCAATTATAATGCCCGGTCTACTTTATCATTGACTACCACCTGGGCGGTCTGATAGGTGTGATATGCACTAGTGTGGTTTTCCTTTAACACACCAGTGCATTTTTATAACATATCAGCCTTGTGCATTTTATCACCTAGACGGCCCGATGCGTTTTATCACATAGACGGCCCAGTGCGGTTTTACACCTTAACGGCATGGTGCATGCACCTTCCATTAGTTTAGTGCGACTTGCTAGATGACATGCACCGAGCCATTACTAAACGTCCTGGGGCGTCCAAAATTTGTTTTTCATCCCGGTGTTTGGTATGTTTACAGTACTGGTGCGTTCATGGTATAATGCACTGGTGCGTTGAAACCTGATGTGTGCACCGATGAGAAAAACATCTGTAACAACCTACGGCTGCCCTTTTTTTTTTAATTGTGTTGAAATTCCGTTAAAAGCTCTACCAAAATCTCTGTTACCGAAAATGGATGTTGTAGAAAATGTTTTTTTTGACAATTTTGGCCAATTTATAACACTAAAAACCTCCTTTATAACCTCTTCTAGAGGGTCTTTTCCTTGTAGTGGTTAATGAAGTTAATAGTGATAGAATCCTTTTAGGTTACAAACTCTTTCCAACAGAATTACCTCTATTTTCTCTCCTTGTAATGAATTCCTTTTTGGATTAGATCGCTTTAGCAGTTTCGAGAGTCTAGCCTAGGTGGAAGACCTATGCAAAAGGAATTTCACTCTATAAAAAGAGGGGTTTCAGATTTAGAGAAATATGATGGATGTTATGACAATTGCTGCTATTGTAATATTTTTCTACTCAGTTAATATACAGTTGCAGAAAAATTTTGTTCAGACTTGAGATTCTTTTTGGGCTCTTATGTGTTTGTCTCCTTTATCTATTCAATGTTAATTCAAGTTACTTCATACATAATTACTTGGAATTCATAAATTATTATGTTCCAACTTCCTTTATGTATCTTTTTTGTTGTCAAAGTTATTTTTGTAAGAGTTCATATGCCTCAACTTCCATGAATGATGTTTTTATGTAATTGAGTTTCATACTGACTCCATGCCCAATGGTAGCCATCACACATCTTTCACCTGCAAAAAATCATCAAAAAGAAATATGAGAGCTAGTGATCTTCTTTTTTAAGCTTACTTATTGAATATCATATATTTTCTTGAGAGAGTCCTCTCTGGTTGGTAGGGCTAACTTTTAACCCTAAGTGGCTTGAAATAGTTACACATAATTGGCAGTTGAACAACCCAATTAGTCTCAGTTTGGTGATAACACTATCATTGTATCACTTTCTAGCCTAATTGATGCCAACATATCATGTATCATCTACCTTGTTTCTTAGATCTACATTTATGTGAACAACATTATCATTTGTACTCAGTTATCTTGGTGGGTATGGGTATGCCTCCCTCATGTCATTGGGATCTTATAATCATCATAAAGGGAGAATTTTATTTGAAAAGTAGTTCTCACCCCCTCAAATTTCAGTCCTTCTCATTGCTTTAATGCTCTCTCTTTCTCATTCTCTATGACTCCCCTTCAATGTCTTGTGAAAGTGAGCCTACAATGTATTTCGGTCATACAATTCACACCTGGCACTCCTACATTGGTGAGTAATCTGTTATCACCTAAAAAATGATCACCTAGCCATTTCCTAATAGGTTGACGATGCAGAAGCATCATGGTTACAAAATTTGTACATTTAGTAGACTCTAGGGGGTCTTGTGTTTTTCAAGGGAGTTGTTTCCTAAATATTTAATTAATGTAATTTTCAATGTTTTGAGTGATTTTATGTGAGACATTTAGAATAGAATTTAATTACATATTGTGAGGCATATTTGTAAATGTTCTCGAATGTAGGATAACATGAGAGATTTAGGCTAGTTGATATTTCAAAAGGGATTGTCAATCCTAGGCTTAGAAATTAGTTGATGATTTTGTGGATTTAGAGGATTCTTAGGATTTAGTTGAGAAGATTGAGGATCTCACCATAATTGGTTGCAAAACCTTTTGTATATATTTTTAAAGACTCAAAGGCATAAGAACCATATTCTTAGATATGAGATTTGATTGTAAGCCTACGAGCATAGAGAGAGAGAGAGAGAGTAGTGTTGAGAGGCCACTGAAATAGAAAAACAGGCTGAGAGGAAATTCATTATTGTGTAAATATTTACTTGTGAATAGGATACTCGATTCCGAGTTCATGAATAGGGTGTTGTGTTGATGAATTATAAAAACTGTGGGATTGTTTCTTTTATGTGCTGAGTGATCTATAAAAGGAAAAATCTGATTTTATGTGACATTTCATTGTTGAATGAATTGTAATGAATGCATAAATATTTCTGAGTGATAGAAGACTTAATGGCTAGGTAGAATCTGTGTGATTCTAGTCTAGAGCAATTAAAATTGTGTGCAGGTCGAATGAGAATTAAATTCAAATCCTAGATTCATATTTTTAATACAGAATGGTGTTTTGTATTCTGGCTTGAGACGACGTGCTAAAATGTGTGGTAGCGTGATCATCAAAGATCTAAATGAATAAATAGTAGAAAGCTCAGGAAGGAGTACTGTGGAGGAAATGGAGATGCAAAGAAGTGGAAGTCGAAGAAACAGGAGAAAATATTAAGGCACCAAACCATTAGAAAATTTCCAAAGGAAGAGAAAGGATGGAAAGGATTAAATCGTAATGATCAGTTTGAAGATTAAACAACAAACATCTCATAGCAAGAAAAGTTGGGAATTTTGCAAAGTGGACACGTGTCGGGAGGAGGATCTAGGTGCACATCGCAATCGGCGATTCTTTTATTTACATGTTAAGACATTGCAAGGTAAGTAATTTAAGTTGTGATGTGATTAAGAGCCACGTGTCGAGTGGAGCAGCTTAGTGCATATCTCACATCGCATGCGATAGGCCCTTAATGGTTAACGGTGTAAACTTAAATATGTGAAGTGCGATAAGTTTGAGATCTTGCGATGCGATAAATATCTCACATTGCATGCGATAAGAAATTTTGAAGATCTACGAAATGTTAAGTTTGCCAAAGTGCAAAATGTTAATTTGGCTGAAGTGAGAAGTGTTAAGTTTTGCGAATTGTGAAATGTTAAGTTTTCCGATTTGCATAGTGGACAAACTAGCGAACTTGCAATAAGTTCTGAAAAGTGCGATGGAGGGTTACGATGCGAGATTGTGCAGCAAAGAGTCTTGGTAAGTGTGCAAAGTCACCTGAAAGGATGGAAGGGTAAGCTAAAGGTCTTATATGTGTTCCCAATGGTTTATAACATAATGGTTTTGATTGAAACTGGGGTACCACAAAGCCTGTGTTGTTGATGAGTTATTACGGGTTAATTAAATACTTCCGCTTAATAAACTTTAATGAAGAATAAAATCCTAGGAATGGGTAGACATAGTTAAGATTCTACGTATGTGGGTATTTGCGGCCTTATGTCTGCATCATTTGGTATCAGAGCAAGTAAATAAAAAAATTGTTATAAATGAAGATTGTAGAGCTAAGCTATGCATAAGACATTTGGTAGCAGAGTAGAGTAATATCTTGCTTGAAATGGAAGGAGAATGCAAGTGTGATTACAAAAGAAAGAGGAAGTCAGTAAATCAAATGTACTTTGCAGAAAATTGACAGAGATATTTCAAAGATGATATCAGGTTATTTGAATCTGATAAATAGAAGGCATGGCAGAAGATGGGAGTAAGTGATACTCTTAAGAAGAGATTGTAAAAGCATAAAGAAAGCACAACAATGGTTATTTTCTTGTGAGAATGGATATTCACTCGAATGTGAAGAGTGGATGGAGACTGCTTGTGAAATCATACAGGTATTGTTTTATTTAAATCTGATTTTAGTTTTGCAGGATAAAATACAGATTGAAGATTGAAAATTGCAGCTAATAAAGTATCTCAGCAAAAGAAAATCAAGCCTTAAGAAGTAGTGATGAAGGAAGTTAGTAAGAGTTTATGAGTGAAAGAAGAGTGTGGATAGAATTTATTATTTCATTGTGATTGAAATACAAGAGGATAATTGTGTTCTCAAAAGTGCAAATGAGTTGAAGCCTAAAAGGAGCATAGGAATGCTCAAATAAATCTCCAGAGAGGGGACTAGTGGTCAAGTATAGAGGAAATATTGGTGAGATAAGTTGTAGTAGGGATGAATTTCTATTGCAGAGGCTTAAGTACAGCTCATAGTGAGTGAGGAAGTCATAGAGATATAGGATAAGATGATTGCTGATAGTCATAACAGAGGTTCTGAGAGAGACCACAACAGAAGTAGAGTGGAGGAAGATGTCAAAGAAAATGGCATAGATGAACAGTATGAGAGAGAAAAGGCTGAGATAATAATGCAATTAAATTTTTTGATGAAGTTTTTCCAGAGGAGTAAAGAAAACCAGAGATTTTGTTACAGAATGAGAAAGAAAATGAAGTGGCATAAGCTATAAGAGAAGATAGAACATCAGGTGAATACGAAGTTAATAGAGGAGCTGAGGAAGCTTGAGTAGATTATAGATGTTCAATTGAGGACAGAGAAGCTTGAAGGAGTTGAGCTACAACAAGTCAAAGTTTCTGGAGAAGAACAACTTCCTTTTGAGCTTGAAGATGGAGCAGTGATGTCTGAAACATCAATTGAGGCGATTTAGCCTTATGATTTTGAAATTAATAATTTGTGTATGTTTGCAGGTAATGTCAAAGTAGAGAAATAAAATTTGAGTTTTGAGATAGTTAGATCTCATATGGAAGATCATACATAGTTGAGAGGAGGTATTGCTTTTCAACATGCTGTAAGGGTTGAAAACAGAGGAATTTTGGCTCATGATAACAGCCAAAATCAAGAAGAAGTGGAGAAGGATATCAAGCAACCAAGTGAACTTCTTGAGGAATTTGATATGAAGACCATTGAAGTTTTCCTGAGTCATGTAGAAGACTTGGAACAGTTGGAGGATTTTATGATTGAACCATAAAATAAGACTATTGAGTCTTGTGGTTTTAAAACTAAAATTTTGTGTGTGATTGCAGGTTTTGAAGGTTTGCAGGTGATAGATAGTCACTAGAAGTTGTCATAAAGATGAAGGAAGAAAAAGAAATGTACAAAGGCATTTCAAAGAAGCAAGATCAGAATTATATTCTGATGGAGGATGAGGCTATTTTATCTTATGAAGATAGCCAAGGGAAAGAATGTTTAGAATGCAACAAGATGATGGAGCTTAGTGAAAAGAAGTCGCCTTCACTAAGTGGGCCCGCAGGCTATTTTTGGCGCAAAGTCTATTTTTAGACTATGTCTATTTTTAGACATATGGATCATGGTCTATGAGTTGCAAGATGCTATTTATGGATGATTGGTCAAGTTGGTAAAAATAGATGGACCTCTATTTTTAGACATTGAGTGGAATCTATTTTTAGACTGCCAGTCTAAAAATAGATCAGTCGAATATTATTAGCTCTTAATAATATTTGGACTATAAACATTATCTTATCCTCTTGCAGCACTTTAGTTCGAGCTACGGATGTGGCACATGCAGCTGATAGAAGAAATTACGCTATTCCTAGGGTTTAGTTGAGCTATCGCATGGTTGACTTCAGTTAGAACTCATGTGGCAGAGTTTGGTGGAGTTGATGAGACAGTTGATGGAGTTGTGTTCGGTTTAACTTAGTTGAACTAGTTGTATTTATTCTAACTGATAAATACACTAGTGATGAGTGGTGTGAATTAATTATTAATTAATTCACTAATTATTAACTCATAAATCAACTAAAGAATACATCAGTTAACTGCAATGCATGGATAGTTCAATGGAGACCAGTGTTAGAGGTGGGTGAAAGGGTGAGTCTACTATCAGTTGTGACTATAGCTGTGCATGAGATTTGCACACACATTGATTGAGATTTCCAATGAGGATTGCGCAGTACAAGCCAAGGGGATTCGAACTTGGATCTGATCATTCTTCATCTTGGATTGCGCAGTAGAGGCAGGCAGACAGGTGGAGCAGATTGGAGCATGTGATATGTATGATCTGAGCTTGTTTTGTGTGTAACAATTGGAGATAGTGCTGAGAGCTTGTGAGGAGTTTGTACTATGATTGTTACATGTTCTCTATCATTATAATATACAGATAGTTGGGGGTTTTCAGCTTTAAGCTTTCCCATAAATCTTGTGTTTATATGTGTGATTGTTTATGTTTTAATGTGCGCATGCGATTGTTTTTAATTCCGCAAATTGATGATCAATGGTAGAAGAGATTATGTATTATGCATGAAGCTCAAATAGTGTGTAATCAGGATAATCTCGGTGAATAAGTGATCTATTATTCAAATTTCTACATGGTATCGGAGCAAAGTTGATCATCGAATCTATTACAGTGATTACATTTTATTTCGGTAGACAGAGTCTGTAAGAGGGCCAGGTAGCCTCTGGATTCATCCTTTCTTTGAAAGGTGAAAAATCCAGTAAATGCCCCTACAGTCGATCTCTGTGCTAGAAATACTTTGTTCTCACAGATCAGAAGCGGTTGAGTTTTGAGCTAGTGGAATTCGAATTTGCAGCAGTGTTTTCTTGGTGTCGAAGTCAAAATGTCTTATCAAGGATTGCGATTGGAGTATGCTATTGAAGGAAGCTCGAATTATATTGCATGGAGAGATAGGATGGAGGTGGTGTTAGATGACAATGGGCTGAAGGAGTTCATAGATGCTGAAGTCCCAAAGCCTACTGATGCTGCTCAAGTTGAGGCTTGGCAAAAGAAGATAGCAAAATGTCGAAGGATTTTGTTGGAGGGCGTGAAGGATCACATAGTATCCAGCCTGCATGGTAAGGCTTCTCCATTTTTGATGTGGAAAGCCTTGACAGATTTATTCCAAAGCAAGAGCGACCAGAGGAAGTTGGCGCTCAAGGATAAACTCAGGAACATTAAGATGGAGAAAGGAGACAGTATGCCCAAGTACCTCACGAAGTTCACCCAATGCAGGGATGAGATGGGAAGTGTGGGGGTGACTGTAGATGATGAGGACTTGGTGAGCTTGGCTCTCCTTGGGCTTCTGAAGAGTTGGCATTCCTATCAGGACTCTGTCAATGGTCGGGAGAAATTGCCAGGATGGGAGCGACTTTGGTCGGATCTTGTGCAAGAGGAGATAAGGCGAGTACTAGGATGGATCTTCATCAAAGGCATCTCGATGAAGAAAATTGCACTTTGGTCGCCAAAGAAAAAGATGGGGAAGAGCAAGAAATCTTCTCAATCCAAAGGCGATCTCATAGAAGCAAGACATGTCCAAGGTGAAGTGTTTTCACTGTCACCAGCATGGACACTATGCCACAAATTGTTCGCAGAAGAAGAAAAATAAGAAGGCTGCTGGATCTGCAGCGGGAGAGGCATTGGCCTCCCAGTGTGAATTGGATTTTTCACTAATCACATGCTTGGTCTCAAGTGTGATGGGATCAGTATGGTTCTTGGACAGTGGTGCGTCATTTCACATGACAAGAGATCGAGATTTGTTTTCAGATCCGGAGGAAAAAGATCTTGGAGTGCACATCGAGATGGGCGATGATGGTAGATACAATGCGACCGGTATCGGTACCATTTCCTTTGAGAGGGAGTCTGGTAAACCCTTCGTATTGAAGGAAGTATTGCATGTCTTGCAGATTGAAGAAGAATCTTATCTCTCGTGGCGATGTTAAAGACAAGGGATATGATGTTGTCTTCAAGCAAGGGAAAGGCTTTCCCCGCGCAAGCAAGACAACCGGAGAAACCCTAAGATAGGGGTTCTGGAGTCAAGAACCTTTATCAATTGCAGTAGATGGCTGCACAGAGAATGGTAGGCAAGGCAGAAGGAGTGGTGAGTCGGGATGATGGCGAGCTGTGGCATAGGAGATTGGGCCACCTTCACCATGGAGCTTTGAAAATTTTGCAGCAGATTTCTACCGGGCTTCCCAAAGGTACACTTGCGCAGTCAGATCAGTGCAAGGGATGTACTTTGGGAAAATTTGTGAAGACCACTTTTCATGAGAAGGATAGTTGTGCTTCGACGATCCTCGAGAGAATTCACACAGACGTGTGTGGACCTTTCTCAGTAGCTTCGACAGCAAAGCACAGGTATTATGTGATATTTGTTGATGATTTTTCTCGTAAGTGCTGGATCTTCTTCATGCAGAAGAAGAGCGAGACATACTCAAAGTTCCGTGAGTTCAAGGCACTGGTTGAGAAAGAATCGAGGAAGCAGGTGAAGGCTCGTAGGAGCGACAATGGTGGTGAATTCATCTCTGGCGAATTCAAGGAATTTGCAGCGCAGAAGGGATTCGAAGAGAGCTCATAGCACCTCATAACCCACAGCAGAACGGGGTTGCTGAGCGGAAGAACAGAACGATCATGGGTGCTGCACGGGCGATGTTGCATGATCAAGGCCTACCCATTCACTTGTGGGCGGAGGCATGCAATACTGTAGTATATGTGCAGAACCGTTGTCCTCACAGGATACTTGGCATGAGTACACCCGAGGAGGCGTTTTCTGGTAAGAGGCTTGATATTTCCCATTTAAGGATTTTTGGTTCACCTGTTTACATTCATGTGACGAAGGATGCCAAGAAGAAGTTGGAGCCGATCGCAGAGGTTGGGATATTTGTGGGGTACACTGATACGCCCCACAACTATCGTGTTTATTTGCCAGACAGTCGCAAGACTATTGTGCGACGGGATATCAAATTTCAGGAGGAGAAATCCATGAAGTGTTCGCTTGAGAGGGAGCCACACTTTTATGCAGAGGAGGAGCTATTAGTTCCTAAGGATGAGCTTCAGGATGTGGATCAGCCACAAGAGGAAGTTCATGGAGTGGAAGAGACCACTCATGTAGCGCCAACCATCAGAGGGCAGAAGCGCACTACAGAAGCTAAGCGACTGGCTCAAGATGCAGAGAAGGTTGTAGGACCACCTACAGCATAGCGCAGATAGAGACAGTCACCGGACCGGTACACTGGATACATGGCTCTTGTGAGCAAATGTGTCGTGAGAGAACCATCCTCTTTCGAGGAAGCTGTGGAGGACCCCGCATGGGTAAATGCCATGGTGGAAGAGTATGATTCGATTGTCAGAAACAGTGCATGGGAGATTGTCCCGAGACCGGAGGGGAAATCAGTGGTGGGTTCGAGATGGATCTACAAAGTGAAGCAGGCAACTGACGGGAGTGTGGAGAAGTACAAGGAAAGATTTTTTTCCTGAGGCTTCTCACAGATAGAGGGGATCAATTATGAGGAGACCTTTGCACCTGTTGCAAGGTATTCTTCCATACGGATGATCCTAGCTCTCTCAGCGCAGACGGGGTGGCACATTCATCAGATGGATGTGTAGACTGCGTTCCTCAACGGAGTCATTGAGGAGGAGGTGTACATAGAGCAGCCCGAAGGTTCCGAGATCTTCAGTAGCGTGTCGCATGTGTGCAGGCTCAAGAGAGCGTTGTATGGGTTGAAACAAGCACCTCGTGCTTGGTACACACGGATAGACAGTTATTTCACCGGATTTGGATTCTCCAAGAGTGAGGCGGATCTTTAACCTATACCAGATTTTGGTGGAGGGTAAGTTGCTGAGCATTGTACTTTATGTAGATGATTTGATTCTGACAGGTGATGAGTTGTTGATACTTTCATGCAAGGAGGATCTTTCTAGAGAGTTTGAGATGAAGGACTTGGGCCTCCTTCATTATTTCCTGGGATTGGAAATTTGGCAGCGCAGTGATGGACTATTTGTTTCTCAGGGTAAGTATGCCCGGGAGATACTGGAGAAGTTCAACATGCATGGCTGCAAGCCTGTTGATACTCCTCTTCCCGGAGGTTGGAGGAAAGAGGATGCTACTTCAGCGGAGGTAGTGGATGCCACTGTTTATCGACAGTTGGTGGGGTCGCTTATGTATCTGGTCAATACACAACCCGATATATGCTATGTTGTTAACCAGCTTTCACAAGCTATGGTTAAGCCAACCAAGCTCTTCTGGAAGGCAGGCAAGCATGTATTGCGTTATCTTAGAGGCACATTGAGATATGGATTGTGGTACAGGCAGGAGGATGAGGTGAAGCTATGTGGCTTCACGGATGCAGATTGGGTAGGGAGCCCAACGGACAGAAAGAGCACATCTGGAGGGATCTTCAGTATCGGGTCGACAACAGTTTCTTGGTACAATAGGAAGCAGAGATCCGTGGCACTCAGTTTAGCAGAGGCCGAGTATATGGCAGCAAGCTTGGCTGCATGCGAGGCTATATGGATGAGGAAGATCTTGGTCAAGTTGTTCGGGTCACACTTGGAGCCTACTGTGATTTATTGTGATAACCAGAGTTGCATTAAACTCTCGGATAATCCAGTATTTCATGATAGATCCAAACAAATTGACATCTGGTATCATCATATCAGATATTGTGTGCAGCGGAGGATCATGTTACTTTCATACATTCCCACGGAGGATCAGGATGCTGATATCTTGACGAAGGCGCTCACCAGGAGAAAATTCGAATACCACAGAGGCAAGATAGGGGTTTCAGATAATCCATATATTTTTGAGAGGGAGTGTTGAGAATGCAACAAGATGATGGAGCTTAGTGAAAAGAAGTCACCTTCACTAAGTGGGCCCGCAGGCTATTTTTGGCGCAAAGTCTATTTTTAGACTATGTCTATTTTTAGACATATGGATCATGGTATATGAGTTGCAGGATGCTATTTATGGATGATTGGTCAAGTTGGTAAAAATAGATGGACCTCTATTTTTATACATTGGGCGGAATCTATTTTTAGACTGCCGGGCTAAAAATAGAACAGTCAAATATTATTAACCCTTAATAATATTTAGACTATAAACATTATCTTATCCTTTTGGAGCACTTCAGTTTGATGCTTGGATGTGGCACATGCAGCTGACAGAAGGAAATACACTTTTCCTAAGGGTTAGTTGAGCTATTGCATGGTTGAATTCAGTTAGAACTCATGTGGCAGATTTTGGTGGAGTTGATGAGACAGTTGGTGGAGTTGTGTTCGGCTTAACTTAGTTGAACTAGTTGTATTTAGTCTAACTGATAAATACACTAGTGATGAGTGGTGTGAATTAATTATTAATTAATTCACTAATTATTAACTCATAAATCAACTAAAGAATACATCGGTTAACTGCAATGCATGGACAGTTCAGTGGAGACCAGTGTTAGAGGTGGGTGAAAGGGTGAGTCTACTATCAGTTGTGACTATAGCTGTGCATGAGATTTGCACACACATTGATTGAGATTTCCAATGAGGATTGCACAATACAAGCCAGGTGGATTCGAACTTGGATCTCATCATTATTCATCTTGGATTGCGCAGTAGAGGCAGGCAGACAGGTGGAGCAGATTGGAGCATGTGATATGTATGATCTGAGCTTGTTTTGTGTGTAACAATTGGAGATAGTGCTGAGAGCTTGTGAGGATTTTGTACTATTATTGTTACATGTTCTCTATCATTATAATATATAGATAGTGGGGGGTTTTCAGCTTTAAGCTTTCCCATAAATCCCATGTTTATATGTGTGATTGTTTATGTTTTAATGTGCGCATGCGATTGTTTTTAATTCCGCAAATTGATGATCAATGGTAGAAGAGATTATGTATTATGCATGAAGCTCAAATAGTGTGTAATCAGGATAATCTCGGTGAATAAGTGATCTATTATTCAAATTTCTACAAAGAACATGAAAAATTGGTTAGTAAATGGGAGAAAGAATTGGAATTATTAGCGAATTGATTGAAAGCACCAGTAGAGAAGAAAGAACCTGATGAAGATTGCAAAGGATCTGCAGGATAGGAATAAAATGTTACTGTAGTCAAAGAATTAGAAGACAACTTAATTTTTAAAAGTAAATTTGTATGTAGTGAACAGAAGAGGGATGTTGCAGAGGGATATATCTTAAGAGATATTCAGGAAGTTTGGGAGGAAAAAATGTCCAGAGGAATAACTACAACAGTATTTAAAGTAATTCGGATCAAGGATCCTAAAGATATGCAGCATATTGATGATGTTTTTATCAAATATATTGAACAGAGGTTGTTTGGATACGAGATAAAATTTGAGAAGCAACAAGAGGGTAAGGATTTAAGGGTGGTAGTTAGAATCCAACAACTTCAAAGTGAAGGTAAAAAAAAGCAGTTTGAAGATGAATGGATGGAGTGCAGCAACAATTGGCAAAGTGAGTACCAGTCAGAAAATGAATTGAACATGGAGATTGAAAGGATAAGAAGGTCGATGATGAAGGTGTCTCAGAAGAAGACAACAACAAGGAAGCAAAGTAGCAACAACAAGAGAAATAAAACAGCAGACTGTGAGAGAATAGCCAGTGGGGAAGTGCAACATAAAGTATGGAGACCTGGAGAACAACAACAAACAACAGTAGCAGCAACCAAAGACATACTACAGAAAAAAAATTTGGATCCAAGAGGAATTCTATCAACATTAAAAACATATGATCTCGAGATCATGAATGTTTTCTACCTTGGGAGTCTGATGCGGGAGTATCATGGTTCCAAAATTTGTACATTTAGTAGAATCTAGGGGGTCTTGTGTTTTTCAAGGGAGTTGATTTCCTAAATATTTAATTAATGTAATTTTCAATGTTTTGAGTGATTTTATGTGAGGGATTTAGAATAGGATTTAATTAAATATTGTGAGGCATATTGGTAAATGTTCTCGAATGTAGGAGAACATGAGAGATTTAGGCTAGTTGAGATTTCAAAGGGATTGTGAATCCTAGGCTTAGGAATTAGTTGATGATTTTGTGGATTTAGAGGATTCTTAGGATTTAGTTGAGAATATTAAGGATCTGAACCAGAATTGGTTGTAGAACCTTTTTTATATATTTGTAAAGCCTCCAAGGCATAAGAACCATATTCTTAGATAGGATATTTGGTTCTAAGCCTACGAGCATAGAGAGAGAGAGAGGAGTATTTTTGAGAGGCCACTGAAATAAAAAATCAGGCTGAGAGGAAATTCATTATTGTGTAAATATTTACTTGTGAATAGAATACTCAATTTTGAGTTCGTGAAGAGGGTGTTGTGTTGATGAATTATAAAAACTGTGTGATTGTTTCTTTTATGTGCTGAGTGATTCATAAAAGGAAAAAAATGATTCTATGTGATATTTCATTGTTGAATGAATTCTGATGGATGCATAAGTCTTTATGAGAGATATAAGACTTTACGGCTGGGTAGAATCTGATCAAGATCTTAAACATCTCATGGAATTTGAAAGAAGTACTAGTGAGTCTAATGAAAAATTTGTGGATGCTTTAGAGAAAAAATATTTCTTTGAATAAATTTCTCAACTTAAAATATGCTTGGAAGAAAATAAGGTAGCCTTAGATACTGTAAATAATCAACTCATAGAAAAGGAGAAGCATAATGAGAAGTTAGAATGTGAAATAGTAACTCTAAGAAAGGAACTTGAGAAAATAAAAACTCTAAATCTTAGATTTTCTAAAGGATATGAGACCTTAGATGAAATTATCAAGGTTCAACGCTCTCCTCTTATGAAGACAGGTCTTGGATACATTAATGAAACATCATAGATAGAAAAATCCTCAGCCATAATATAAAGCTATCTAAATGCAACAAAAGCTAGTTAACAATTTTTTAATCTTCAACAGAAGAATAAATACACTGCACAGGTAAATCATGTTCACTCTAATTCAAGGATGAAAAATAACAGAAGCATCAGTTAAGAGGTAAATAAAAATAGAAGGTTCTATGATCACATAAATTTCTTCTTTATTGGACAATGTTTCTCGTGTCATAATTTTGGTCACAAGGCTAATCAATGTGTTGCATACAAAACCATCATGAATAGAGAAGGAAGAAAACAAAGGAATAGAGACATGAATCAACAAGAATACCTATAACATGAAGGGGGTTTTGTAATCCAAGTCTGCCTATTCTCCTCACCAGGTGTAAACAATTTTATTTTAATAAAATTATTTTTTTTCTATTTCCATTGGGTTTTTGGTATATTATTTTCTGCTTTATGTTTCTATGCATTTGCATATCATCTTTTTGTAGGTTTTGTAACTAATGTTTTACAGATCTAAAGCACATTAACATACATATTTTTTTGTTAGGTCTATTTGTCACCGGTAGTAACAAAAGGGTTTTTTTTCTCACTTGCTCTACAATTCCTTCCTACAGAATTGCAAAGAGATATGGGTTGGAACTATTCAAAAGATATATGCTTATATGATTTGGGGATGAGGGAGATGAAAGTGGAATTGAAAGGGGTAATGATTTTCCCATGCCATATAGAATATTCCATAACCTACAACACTTCATATCCAATAAACTCAAAAGAGGGCAAGTATAATTCAATAGAGAGTATGTATGTACCCAAACTTTTATCTTTTTGGAAATTGTGGAGGATAACTTCCAATTTAGGATTTTTAACTTCCTTCATTATCTCTTCATTATCATCATCGAGTCTATATAAAGAGGAAAGGAAGCTACTATTTGTATATCTTATTTATGTTCTATTCCAGGAAATTTAAAGAAATATTTCAATTAAGATACACCTTCATATGAGATATCCTTAAAAGAGGTGGCTTTGGATTCTTCATCTCTGTTTATTTACAAAACAATTTTAATGATGTTGGGCACATCCCAACTTGGCCTAGATTTTGACTAAGTCTCCACATTTTTAGGAGTGGAGCATAAAGTAGACCGTACAACAAAAATAAATTTTAATATACGACGCGGTATTATAGGGGCTCGGGGTGGGTTGAAGCCCCTCTTTTTGTAATGGGTTTTGGGTTGTATTTTGCTTGTTTTATGAAGCTCGTGGTATTTGGACCATGGTATTGTATTGATGTAATGATATATAAAGGGATGTAACACACTCATAGAAGAGAGATATAGATGTTGTATATGTGATGGTTACAGGCTTGCCTTTGTATCTGTATTTTCTAATGAAGGGAAGGCTCTGCAATTGAGTGTGAAGATACCTCGGAAGATTCTACAATTTAGTGCGTAACCCACCTGCAAGTGTGTGCACATGTCGAGGAGCTAATTGTACTTAAAATATCCATCGTAACAAAGAATCAATTTTTGGGATGATATTACGTGTCTTTATGTATATATTTTCTTAATATATGTCGTTGTGAAGTAATTTATACAGTTGTATGTTATTCCGCCACAATTTGTGATGTTATATGATGTGTTTTGTGATGAATTGAATGTGGTGAAGTAAGTGAATGGTTTTATAAAACGCAATAATTATATGTATGTAAAAAGATAATAGAAACACAGATAACCACAATAATACCACATCGTGTAGTCCCTCAAGGTTGTAGAAACCTAGTTCTGCAACCACCCATAGTCACCTAGGGTGAGACTGCGATACGCTTGCAGGTCATTGCCAAAAGGGCCAGTGATTAAGGGTTTTTTTGGTGTGAAGAAAAGGTTGACATTGGGTCAATACCAATTGAGCCAAAAAATGGTTATGTTAGATATCATTTTCTAGGATTCAACTGTGTTAAGTAAGTCATTCATATATGACCGTTTCCATGAGAGGTATTCATAATTGACTAATTTCTCATGATTTTTGAATATTCCACTCAGCTCTCATTGCATCGCGTGATGCTCACAGGGGTGAAGAATTGGGATTGAAACTAGTGAAATGAATCACATGGCCTCAATCATCACTTCTGGGGCTTGCTCCTGGTAACCAGAACTTCCCGGGAGGTCACCCATCCTATATCGCCTTTGGCTCAAGTGCACTCAACTATTGAGTTTTCCCCACAATCAAGCCCACTTATATTTCTACCCCATTTGTAAAACCTTATCAAGTAGTGTGCCTCATGAACCATTCAATTAGATCTCCCTTCACTCTTTGTATTTAAGTATTAAGGGATTTTCGCAGTGCATTATATTAGATATTATTTTTTCTGTTGTTGGGACAAGGATCTGTTTGAGGGATATGTGGATATGGCACCCATTGAATAAGGAAATTTTAGATTGGATAGTCTAGAATGAGTGAGAATTTGTAGATCAAGAGAACATAAATCCTCATCTTACATATGAAGCGTGATTACAAATTTATCTTTCCACAGAGAAATACAACATTTTCTTCGAATCATTTCTTGGTGAATTGTACAAGTGGATATCAAATTTGACTGAAATAAAGGACTACTTTAAGAATGACGAACCTATAGCGTGGAATCCTGAGCTGATATAACGACTCAAGAGTGCTGATAACAAAATTTTAAGGGTTATCGATTTCTAGATTGATAGAATCTTGGGAGGATTTATTACTGAGTTCGCTATCGAATCGATTGTGTCCTACAATGAATCATAGTGAATATTCTTCAAAGTATTGTGAGGTAAGTATATGAATTCTTTGAAACTATGGATTAAGATGATTTTGTGCAAAAGGGGACTTTTATCAGAATGTTTATCTACTTATGTTTGGGAGAAGAGAAAATAAAACTAATTAAGAAATCAGAGTAACGTGAAGTGGAAGAAGGCATAGATTAGATACCAGAAAAAGATCTCGTGAACAAGTAGAGATTGGATATAGTTCTCTTTTGAGAAAATCTAAAATTGAGAAAGAAGAAAACTATCTTGAGAACCCCCAGACAACTTCGCAATATTCTCCCCTCCAGTCTAAAAGATCATAGAAATTGGAGTCCAGTAGTAGCCCGGGGATTCCTAGCATCTCCCCTCCCCCTAATCCCCCTACCCCCCTACTCTTCCTCCCCCTCCCCCTCCCCATTCTCCTACCCCCCCAAAGAGAAGCATGGTAGATGATATCAAGCTACCTGTTTTTAGAGGGACCTGATCAAAGGATTCGAAGCAATTTTAGTTTCTATTTGAAGAAGTATGGATAAAAAATTAATTCAATTATGAAAATATAAAGAAGGTGCAACTCATTATGATGTTGCGATATCGAGCACTAACATGGTATATGAAGTATTCGACTAATCAGACTAGTTCATTTGCAGATATTAAGAAAGTGTTGATACAAGAGTTCAAGAAGCTGAAGTTTGAGTCATAGTGCAATACTAAGATGAAGGAGATCAAACAAAGAACTACTGAGTTTGTTTGGGAGTTTGATAAAATATTCAAGTTGTTATTGGATCCGGTGAGCTTCGACATACCTTCGCAACAACATAAATAATTGTTTATAGCTACTTTACTACCACATATTATATTACCTTTGATTCAACATAAGATAGCATCTCAAGTCGAAGCTTTGGAGATTTCAATGAAGTTGGAATCTTTGTGAATAGGAGATAATAATGCAAGTATGCAACAAATTCAAAGTGAGATGACAAGTATGAACTTACAATTGCAAGATATCAAGAAGGGTAAAGAAATCATAGAATAAGTATGGTGTACAAAGTGCAAAGAAGAGGGCCATTCTAAAGAGGAGTGCTCTGTCTTCAGGGATTATCTGGCTAGTGGGGCACCAAATCCATTGAAAACATGATCTATTCTATGTTTTGAAATCTACAGGAGTAGAGGCCAACATCGCTCATAATATTTCCATTTGTTGCATAAATACATGCAGACCCCAAGGAAAATTTTGTAAATCGGTAGGACATGATGAGAGTAACTTTCGAAGTTATGACCTCATGATGGAGCACAGTGCTGATACTTATAGAATGCAAAAAACATAACGTGGATGTGAGAAAAATGGAAAATTTGGTAGCCGAGGAGGCTACCCAGGAAGAGGTTGAGTGTAATATCCCAAAATGGGGATGCAACAATATATAAACACAATTCTGGAAATAGCAGTATAAATCAACTCATAAACATGGGAACCCAATATGGAGATATAAAATCATGTATTATACCATAAAATCAATACATAATAGTGAGGCATGAATCATATACAATAAAGGAACAAGCCTCCCACAAGAAATCACTTCACAAATTAGATGCTATCACAATACAAGAATATCGGAGACTGCTACAACATATTTAATAACACACTACTATAGAAAAATAATGTAAAAAATATTTAGGGCTATAATATGCCTCAAACGATATGCCCAATACAGATCTAGGCTCAACACAAACTCCTACAAAGAACCCGGAAAGGGTTTTCAGAAATACACCCTATAAAAGATGGGATCTAAAGCCCAATGGTTGAAGATTCACTGCAAACTGAAGAACAAGAGTGTAGAAGGCTGAAATATAACAGATCTGATGTAGATCCCCTCAAATTTCTCCTCCCATGGAAGGATGAACCCCTCAATCACAAGAAAACACTGCAAAGGAACCACAAGATCTTCCATTGAAGTTTCCCTCCAAAATAACGCAATTCCCAGATGGAACAGTGCTGGAAATGATGGAAAATATATGGCCTGGTGATAAAGATATTAAATGTGCTCAATAACTCTCCAAACATATCTCCCAAGAGAAGGAAAACTTCCTCCTATGAGAAACTAGCTCAAAAATTTGGATTCTAACCCCTCCACTGCTGCACCCTACAACACAGCACAATAACCTATAGAAACTGCGCTAATGAATAAATTTGTAGCTTGGCCTAAAAACCTGAATGTGGAAATGAATAAAATACTCTTCCAAGAGGTCTCTCAAGGAAAGAGGTGGGATTCCTGCTCGGGAACACCCAATGCTAAACAACACTGCAACCCTGTTAAACAGCAAGAGGAAGCAAAAGTCTAAGAAGACCAATATCAAAATAATAATCCAAAACATGAGCGCATATGGCTTCCATCCTCTTCCTTAAATATAATGTGAGCTTGCTTTCCCTTAGCCCCACTCAATTAGTTCATTTCCTTCATGAGATCCATCTCCCTCCAAAACTGCGTTATTCTTCATTTAATCTCCACTCCATGACAGCGCTATTGACTTAGTCAAAGTTGACTGAATCGACATGGTCCAACCCCTGTTTACACTTGGAGGTACTTTATTTAGCTGCTAAAAGAGTCTCCTTTCACACTTGAAGTGTTTTTAGTGTTGCTTAGGATACTTATGGGCCTTCCTACCCATTTATTCACCTACCTAGTGATAAAACAAACTATAATATTCCATTTAGCTGAAGGCTAAATTTTTGGAATATTACAGTCCTCCCCTCCAAAATGTTGCTTGTCCTCAAGAAACTATATAGGGAGAGAAAAATTCCTCCCCTCCTCCTCTTTTGGCCTCCTCATCAATAGTCTCCACCACTGCTCAAAATAATCAGCAATAAATCTACCCTCCAATGCTTCCTCCCAAGTATGCAAAACCAAATGGCTCACATCATGAAAATGTGGAAGGTGTAAGTGGAAAAATTCTTTCTCTCTAATGCCCTTTTCAAGGTAGGAGTGATGAAAATAATAGGGGATCTCATTCCCAATGAGAAACTCCCAAACCCATACTATCATCCAAATGAAATGAGCCATCCTAGGTAGCTCATCAAAAGGTTCCTCAACCCCCGGTTCATGCAATGTATTGGGGCTGCATGGAGAGATTAGATTCTTCCACCCAAGTTGTTTATCTATCCATTTATGGTATGTATGGGGCTTTTGCTGATCTTGGGATGAAATTACATGGCCTCGAAGAATGGCCCAAGTTACCCCACCAAACAATTCAGCCATGAAGTGCCTCCTCCAAAAACTCAAGCTCTCCAAATGGCTCCTCCCACATGAAGAAAAGAGATGTAGTATGGAAATCATGGTTTACCCATCGTTTCTCTTGAAACATGCAACATATAAAGTAGGGAGAATAATGCCCCCAATGGGAACCTCTAACTCTTGTCCCACTCTCCAAACAAAGCTTCTCATGAACATAGAAACATCAGCAATATATAGAAGCAAAAACCAATGAAAACAAGTTGCCATATGACAACCAGAAAGTGGACCATACTTCCACACATGGAACCAACACAGTGCATCCCTTTCCTGCCTCAAAACAAAGAACAACAAGTGCTTTTCCAGCCACTTTTTTTCTGCCACAATCATCCTATAAGATAGGATCATGAAAGTAAAATGTGGTGCCAATGGTGCACACCAAGAATCATGTGGCTTCCCCCACAAACCACCAAAAGGATAGCTAATATCAATGCTACATTTTGCCTCAAGTACATCATAATATAGTGTAAGAAGGAATGACCCTGCTTAATACAACATGTTTCTCATAAAAAGTAAATAAGTACAAATCATAATGCAAAATTGTACCTTCTCCACCATGTACTTTGGTCCTTGAGCTGAAATGGCTCAACTGGAAATCCTCCCTCACTCTCAATGAGTAGGGAAGTGGTTGTGCCAACCTCTCCATCAGTATTTGGGCTATGCATCTCTCCATATGCTGAAACATATCATGCTAGATGCCCTCCCAAGTGAACTCCTCCATCAAAGAATGATATGCATCAAAGTGCATAGAGAGGAAGTCCTCATATGCTGCATGTCACAGCTTCTCCTTGAGCTCAGAAGCTTTAGTCAAGAAGACTCTACCATAATAATCGATGACCACATCATCCACCACATATCTATCATCTCCATCTGGGTCATCAATAATCATGCAAGGACCGAGATCCTTAGAGTACTCTACCAAGAGTTGAGATCTCCAATATGGATCAATCCTCCTAAGAGACAACGTTGAATATCTGAAATGTGGAGCTCCCCAAATGTTGTTGTCTACTCCTTTGACATCCCACATAACAAATTCATCCTCCAAAGTGTTTCCATGCCCATCATGCAGCTGCTCATGCTCAAATAGAATTGGTGATCTTTAGAAGTTGGCCTCCCATGAGAAGCTCCCATCCAAAAAGAACCTCTTGATCTTGGCCAATGTAAGCATGAGTGGCCTCCATCTACTCTAATGTAGGTAGGATCCCTTCATCAAAGGAATTACCCTCTGTTTCTCCAAACCCATGGAGCAGCTCCATCGCACCATGAAGGTTCCATCCTCCATCACTGCAACAACTTCTATCAGCGCAGTACATATAGTGAGAGTGGGTGATGCTGAAAATGGGAGAATGTATCCCTCATCCTTGAGTCCACCCCAAAATCTCTGCGTTGTAATTGACCACCCCAAATTATCCACCCCTCCAGGATCTAAGAGTGGTGCTATCCAAGGTGAATCATTCCTCATCATCTCCTGATCTGGTGGTCTCCCTGGTGGAATGCCTCCATGTAATGAGACATCAAAGAAAAGAGTAGACTGTACATATGGATGGAAAACCTTGTCCCTGCCCTTACAGCACAAATCAGTATGCCTCTTCTTTGCATTAACCCTCTAAAATAGATAGGGGTATGTGATCCTCATCATGTGATGTTGAACTTCCTCCCTACCTTCTCCTTCCATCTGAAATGCTTCACAATCATGTTGTTCTTTGATTGTGCCTTGATCTCCACATATGAGATCCTGGGGAATTCCTTGAAAATACACAAGGATCCCTCTTGTCGGAGCAAGTGCTCCAGCTACCTCTGCATGAGGTGCTAGATGTGCTCTAGATATGACAGCGTTGTTGCCCCCATCCTTCTCTTCTTATTCAATATGAATGGGAGTCACCTTCTCAATAAGAGGATCCTCTTTTGAAAAAGGGATCTTGATGCCTTCTTGTCTAAGGATATGAAACAGATATCTTGCCTCTAGCAAAGTAGTATGCAAGATGTGAGCTTCCACAACAGTTTTCTGAAGTGGATTTGAGTTTATAGGTTCCTCCATCATATACAAAGGTTTTGTTTGTTTTGGTTTTTTTGGGTCCACCAATGATGTTTCAGAATGTTTTCCATCAAACCTTTCCACTAATCTCTTAGTGAACTTTTCATAAGAAGATATATTTTCATTTATTAATGAAAAATACTCAAATATCCACCAAGAATGGGCCTTACCTTTAAAATGCAGTGATGCAACTTTGATGGCTTCATCTTTAGAAACTTGGCGCTGCTGCAAATAGGTGTGTAACTCTTCCACCCAAGCTCTAGCTGAACATGTTGGTGATCCATCAAAATTAGATAGAAAAAATCTACCCTTGTCATGTTGCTTTCTCCTTTCCACCTTGATCTTGAAAAACTCTTGGAAATTGATATGATCTCTAAACTTCTTAGTTTGAGACTCATATTCTTGCAGATAATCACCAAGAGCTTCCCTTCTAGGCATTTCTTCTTCTCCCATCTCCCTCATAGTAGATCTGGGCATATGACTGTGCTGTGAATCATAGTGTGTAGTTGTATGCTCACACACATCAAGTGAAAATATAGAGTTTCTTTTAGGTCTAAACTCCTTTGGAGATTCTCTCTCTCTTCTCATCTTCTTGAGATCTCCCTTGATATTCTGCATATTTTGAAAGAGAAGATTTGAGAGATCCTCCTCCTCTCTTCCTCCAAATAATGGAGTCTTATTTTTGTTTTTTCTGTACATCTTCTCTTCTGGTGAAGAGCTTCTCCTCATGGTGACATATTCGCTGAATGCACAGGCTGAGCCAATATTATGCTCTGATGCCACTGTAATATCCCAAAATGGGGATGCAGCAATACATAAACACAATTCTGGAAATAGTAGTGTAAATCAACTCATAAATATGGGAACCCAATATGGAGATATAAAATCATGTATTATACCCGCAAATCAATACATAATAGTGAGGCATGAATCATACACAATAAAGGAACAAGCCTACAAGCCTCCCATAATAAATCACTTCAAAAATAAGTTGTTATCATAATACAAGAATGTTGGAGACTGCTACAGCGCAGTTAATAACACACTGCCAGTGAAAAATAATGTACAAATGATTTAGGCATGTAATATGCCTCAAAATATATGCCCAATGTAGATCTAGGCTCAATAAAAACTCCTACAAAGAACCCGGAAAGGGTTTTCAGAAATACACCCTATACAAGATGGGATCTAAAGCCCAATGGATGAAGATTCACTGCAAACTAAAGAACAAGAGTGTAGAAGGGTGAAATATAACATATCTAATGTAGATACCCTCAAATATCTCCCCCCATGGAAGGATGAACCCCTTAATCACAAGACAACACTGCAAAGGAACCACAAGATCTTCCACTGAAGTTTCCCTCCAAAATAACGCACTTCCCAGCTGGAACAACACTCGAAATGATGGGAAATATATGGCCTAGTGCCAAATATATGAAATGTGCTCAAGAACTCTCCAAAAATATCTTCGAAGAGAAGTAAACCTTCCTCCTATGAGAAACTAGCTCAGAAAGTGGGATTCTAACCCCTCCACTGCTGCACCCTGCAACACAGCACAATAACCTGCAAAAACTACGCTGATGAATAAATTTTTAGCTTGGCCTAAAAACCTAAATGTGGAAATGAATACAATACTCTTCCATGAGGCCTCTCAAGGAAAGAGGTGGGATTCCTGCTTGGGAACACCCAGTGCTAAACAACACTACAACCCTTCTAAACAGCAAGAGGAAGCAAAAGTCTAAGCAGACCAATATCAAAATAATAATCCAAAACATGAGCTCATATGGTTGCCATCCTCTTCCTTAAATATAATGTGAGCTTGCTTTCCCTTGGCCCCACTCAATTAGGTCATTTCCTTCATGAGATCCATCTCCCTCCAAAATTGTGTTATTCTTCATTTAATCTCCACTCCTCCATGACAGCGTTGTTGACTTGGTCAAAGTTGACTGAATCAACATGGTCCAACCCCTGTTCACACTTGGAGGTGCTTTATTTAGCTTCTAAAAGGGTCTCCTTTCACACTTGAAGTGTTTTTATTACTGCTTAGGAGACTTATGGGCCTTCCTACCCATTTATTCACCTACCTAGTGATAAAACAAACTATAATATTCCATTTAGACGAAGGCTAAATTTTTGGAATATTACATTGAGGAGGTGGAGTTGGTTGAGGACGTGGATAGATTATATGCTATAAATGTGACTAGGCAAGTAATTTTGAAAGAGATTTCCAGAATCCTACTACGACATGAAAGTATTGCAAGGCATTTGACCACGTAATTGAAGGTTGTCCTATACTAATGAAAGAAATGCAAGAAAAAAGGAACCAACAACCAATAAAGAACATTCAAATGATTATTGCTAAAAGAGGGAAAAATAAACCTCGTGTTAAATTTTTTACTAGAAGTGGGGTTGCGACTGGAAGTGATAAAGAAGATGAAAAGAAGGAACTTGGAAATACATGGGTCAGAAATACCATGGAGAAGGCTCCTATATTTTATATAAAAAAATAAAAACAAACATTTATGGAAGCGAAGCGAAGATTTATGGATTTTGGAGCTTCGACCCCTACCAATTGCAACGTTTCATTGGCTTCGACACAGAACCAAGCTGTGACGCGGGATCAAGCTTTGACATAGAATTCAACTGATCAAGTAAGAATTGTAAGATCTTTCTTACAAACTTGTATGAAATTTTTGAGATACCAGAACGTTGTAGAAGGAATTCAGGAATTGATAGATTCATGTGCATCCAAGGACACACTATGAAGTAAGATATACATATTTAATAATGTACATTGATAGAAGAGAACTGGAAGAGAAATGAGGTTGAGTGCACATATAGGAGAATATGAAATGGATTAAATTATTTTGGATTTGGGGTCTGATGCCAATGTTTTGACAAATAAAACATAGGAATTGATGGATAATCCAAAGTTGCAGTGGTCACCTATCCAGCTAATATTTTGAAAATCAACAAAAGATATTCCCTATGGGGAGATTACGAGGTGTTATAGTAGACATTGAAGGAGTTCACACCATTGCTAATTTTGAAGTAATAGAAATTGTTGATGATAGTAATCCCTACCCTACTTTCCTTGGAATTGATAGGGAATTTGATAATATGGCCATAATAAATCTAAAGAAGAGGAAAATGATATTTGAAGGAAGCAATACAAGGTTGATTTTTCCTTTAGACCCATAAGAAGGAGTCAGATACACCAAGCCAATCATAGAAGAATACAACACAACTAAAATAGATAGCAGCTATCAGTCAGAAACCAAGGAAGAGGATTATATTAACCCCAAAACATATGGAAAGTTAATCTAGGACCATGATAGTGCATGGACATCATATTTAGAAGAAGAATTGAATAATTGGTAGAATAGGTTGCATGAAGTGTCCACGAAGTGTTGTGCCAGAATGAAAAAAGTAGTTTGTGGCATAACATATGAGGTATATAACCTTCCTTACTATGATGGCTTCGGAAATATATATACTTTTCTCAATTAATATGAAGAATGAGTTCCAGAATATCAAATATTGTTAGCCTTGGATACAACTGTAAGGGCTACCCCTGCTAGATGGTGGGGCACACATAAGAAGAATATAGGATATTGGAAAGTATGTCGAAAAATAATGTTGACCAAGTTTGAACAAATAGAAACATAAATGGAGGAGAAATGTGATGGTTAAATTGACCCTAGAAAGAAAATTCATCTAATCACTACAACATGGAAGAAGATTCCACAATAGGAATGGGTGCATGGATTTATTAACACATTGGAGACAATTCTTAAGAATTGGTAACTAGAGACAGAACTTCGACATGGTGCTATGGACTGGGAAAACTTAGTTGATGGTTTCATCTTGAAATTCAACTTTAAGGATGAATGTACAGGCTTAAATTCAACCCTTCATATAGAAAAGGACAAGATATTTGAGGGTGGAACCACACTGACATGGAAACAACCTAATTGGGATACACAGATAGAACATGTATTAGAATGCTACAACATCACTGCAGAAGAAGAATAATATTCATGCAACATTGACATAACAAAATTAGAAGGATACCGTGAAGTCATTGGACCTGCGTAAGAGAGTCCAGACATAACAAAGCCACTCAATATTAAGAAGGTGAATATAGGATCAGAGGAGGAACCTAAGTTTACGACCATAGGAGATTATTGGGATGAAGAGGCACTAATCAAAGTCACAAAGCTTCTCCATGAATATCCAGAGTTGTTCCCCACTAAATTTGAAGATATGAAGGGTATGATAGGAGACTTCATAATCATGAAGATCCCTCAAAATCCTAATGCGAAGCTAGTCAAGAAAATACCCTATAGATTTAACCCAAAATGAAAATATAAAGTGAAAATAGAACTTGATAATATGATAAAATCAGGGATCATTGAACTTGTCAAAGATTCGGAGTGGGTAAGTCCCATGGTGGTGTAGGAGAAAGAGACTACAGGATAAATAAGGATTTGTGTTGACTTAAGGAAGTTGAATGATGCATGTATACATGATCCTTTCCCTACACCCTTCACAGATGAAATATTGGACATTGTAGGAGGCCACGAAGCCTATTCATTTACAGATGGATTTTCAAGGGTATTATCATATCAAAATTGCACCAGAATATTGACACAAGATCACATTTTCTATGAAGTAAGGCTCATATCAGTATACAATCATGCCTTTTGGATTGAATAATTTCCTTGCCATATTTTCCAGGGTCATGGTCACAACTTTCAAGGAGTACATTCACAAATTTTTGGAGGTATAATTTGATGACTAGACATTATTTGGACTGTTAAGCAAACATGTTGCAAGTTTGAGGCTTATGCTCGACACATGCAGGCAGTCTTAGATTTGTTTGAACTTAAAGAAGTGTATATTATGTGTACCTTTTCGTATATCATTGGGAAATGTTGTTTGCAAGCAAGTACTAATGGTGGACCCTGCGAATATTGATATTATTGTGAACTTTACTCCACCCAAGTCAGTAAGACAACTGCGCATTGCATTGGATCATACAGGATATTACACAAAGTTTATTAAAGGGTATGCGTAGATCACTTTGCCAATGGAGATGTTTCTAAATAAGTATGTATCTTTTTAGTGGGATGAAGAATGTTAGAAAAGCCTCAATATACTGAAGGAAAAGATGATAATTGCGCCTATACTAGTGTTCCCTTATTGGAACAAAGAATTCCATGTTCATGTAGATGCTTCTTGCATTTATTTAGGAGTGTTATTGGCACAACCAGTGAAGGGGACATTAATCATCTCATAGCCTTTGTGAGCAAGAATTTGTCTACAGCTAAGAATAATTACACCACCATAGAAAGAGAAGGCCTAGCTATGGTATATTCTTTGCAAAAGTTCAGACACTACCTGGTGGGATCACATTTTAAGATTTTTACATATCACTCTGCATTTAAATATTTGGTCAAAAGCATATTTTGGGAGGAAATATTTTTAGATGGTTGTTGCTATTCTAGGAGTATGATTTTGATATTATTGTTAAACCGGGAAGGCTGAATGTAGGACCTAACCATATGTCGAGGTTGGAATCAGGAGAAGAACCAACAAGCATAGAATACAATCTCCCTGATGTACAATTATTTGCAATCAGAGTAGAAGATGGCCATTTTGAAAACAACATTCAATTCTTGACCACAGGGGTGGCTCCTTCAGAGTACAAAATGCAACATAAGAAAGAATTGGTGGTTAAGACAATTGATTTTTCATTGATAGTAGTAAAGTTGTATAATATGGGACCAAATGAGATACTACACACATATGTTACAGAACATGAAAGATCGGTGATTCTCACAGAATCTCATGAAGGTGCAAATGGTGGATATTATGCAGGAAAAGCTACTACGCAAAAGATTTTGAGGGCAGGATTGTGGTGGCCTACACTACATAAAGATGCAAAGGAGTATTGTCAAGCATGTGATGCATGTCAAAGAACAAGGAAGCCTTCCAGAAGGGATGAAATACCATTAGTACCTCAAGTGACATTGCAGGATTTTGAAAAAATGGGCTATTGATTTTGTTGGACCTATCAATCAACCTAGAAAGAAAATTGGTGTGAGGTACATAATTATTGCAACTAATTATCTTGCAAGATGGGCCGAAGCACAACCTGTAAGGGACTGCAACACATAAACTGCTACGAAGTTTATCTTTGAATAAATATTTTATAAATTTGGGTGTCCAAAGATCTTGATGAGTGACCAGGGGTCACATATCTTGAATAAGATTATTGAAGCATTAACTAAGGAATTTCACATTTATCATAAGAGGAGTAGCCCTTATCATCCTCAGGCCAATGGGATAGTGGAGGAATTTAACAAGATTTTGGAGAATGCACTCACTAAGGTATGCAATGTAAAAAAAGATGTCTGAGATCTTATAATTATAGTTGTGTTATGGGCTTACAGGACCACATGTAAGAAGTTGATAGGTCAGACACCCTTCAGGTTGGTTTATGGGAAATAATTTGTGATTCCCATGGAGTATATTTTTACTATTTTTAGGATTTCAGTTGTTACAGAGATGGAAGACCCATAGACAATGGAGGAAATAATGTCGTTGTTTCTTGCATTGGAAGAAGACAGATTTATAGCAGGTTTTCATCAGTAGTTGCAGAAAGAAAGAGATAATTCATGTCATGGCAGGAATATTAAGCATAAGAAGTTCATGATAGGAGATCTTGTCCTCCTCTATGACAATAAATTTGTAAATTTCTAGGAAAATTAAAAATGCATTGGTTTGGACCATATATTATCAAACATATCACTAATGGAGGCACGGTTCAATTGGAAAATGTGGACAGATAATTTATTCAAGAAAGAGAAAATGGTAGTAGATTGAAGTTGTACAGGGACGACCCTACCCCTACAGCTTTGCTCTAAAGAATAAAGGAGGAAATTCTTAGTGCCTCTTGTAGTTGAAAGTGGGAACTGTACTATAAAATAATCTGCATAAAGAGCTTTGATAAAGGAGGTTACTTCAATACAGTTTGAATTATGTTGGATTTTGTAGGATCCACGACACAAGAAGGGTTTTTCTCTTCAATGGGAGGTGCATCAAAGTTTGCCGGAAATATGACCGTTAAAAGGGAAACTTGTTGTTGGAGGAGCAGAAAATTTCATTTATGGAGATATGTTGGAAAGGATCTAGTGATATATATGAAATTAATGAGAAATATCCAAGAAAAATATGAGCTCATGATGAGGTTAGAATATCAAGAGCGTTATAAAAATCCGTGTCCCACCAAGATTTTGGCACTTTGTTGTCTGAGAGCTCAAAATTTGTTAAGTGTTGAGAAACTAGAGAAGTTGTGTTATTGCATGAACACTGAATAATTCATCTGCATATTTGAAGATAGAGGTATAGAAGGAATTATGGAAGCTACAACACCATATGGTACACCCACAACATCACCATCACCTGCAGCAGCATCACCCCTCATGCAGTGAAGATCGCCAAGGAAGAAACCAACTGAAGAGCAAAGAACAAAGAATAAGCAAGATAAGAAGCTTATCAAACCACAACCAGAACCCTATCTCGTAAGATACAATGAACAACAACATATGGAAACAGAGAGCATAAACATTTCCATCATTGTTGCCGCCATATTTACCACCCAGGAAACCTAATTCAAAACCCATGAAGGAATTCAAGGATGTGAAGTAGGGCACATTTACACCATTTCTACCTGAAAAGGTGTCATTTGAGGGAGAATTTCTAGGAAAAATCGTGCAATTAAAGTTTTCACACTCAGACTTCAATGATCACAATAAGTACCCATAGTTCACACCAAGAAGGTACCTGAAGTAGGTCCATTAACCAGAAAGAAAAGTAATAATATTGGAGCCACATCAATGGGAAAAGGGATTAGAATAGTTGGGAATACTCAACATTCTCAATGTGCAGCACTTCGGCAGAAGCAAACCAAACATAGCCTGTGTAACACAATTTCTCGTGCTGGTGCATGACATATGCATATGGATGGGAAAGAGGATCCTCATTGACGAGATACTAATATGTAGGATTACCAGGCTTCCATACCAAGGAAGGGACCCCGCCGAAGAGTTCATGGGTAAGGATTAGGAAAAAGTGATAGCGCAGGACATGAAGGATAAGTTTGACTTGGTCAAGGGAAGGTCAGGCTCCGATATAAACTCGATCAATGACCAAGGAGTACGATTCGCTACACATATATTAGATTTGAATATTATGCAAATTTTCTGAGCTAATGAAGTCCACACAACAGTTGTTTCCTTAGATGTGTAGTGAAACAACGGGGTCTAGTACAACTGGGTTGGATATCTATGTAGGGAATTCCTTGAATATTACTGCGAAGCTTAGGAGAACGTTACAAACTTTCATTATGCATGGCTGATTTTGATCATCACATTGTTAGCATGGAAAGAACAAGAGGATTCACAGTTTCCTCTGGTAGAAGCAGATGTGTGTGAAGCTGCATGGTATGCCTCGTCGTGGTATACCAACCAGCAGTCGCGCGCACAGGAGAATAAAATAATTTTTGTACTATATCACATGGATCTGCATATGTTGGAAAATCAATATCCTTAACTGTCACCCATTTTGTTCAAACAATATCACACTACGGCGAAGTTCAAGGTGGAATTCCATAGAATATATGTACAGGCCCAAAAGGATGTGATGAAGACATGGAATCCCCTACCATACTTGGTAACCAAATATGATCTCCTCACGTTAGTGCAAGAATGGCCCGCAGAATGGATGACTGCAGTGGAAAAAGGTGTAGGAGACAATGAAACAGAGGAGGAAACATCGCAACATGTGGCATAGAGTGGAAAAGATGAGAAAGAACAAGAGCAGGAAAAAGAGCATGAACAGGAGCAAGAACATGACGAGGAAGCTGATGAACAGAGTAAGGAGAACACAAAAAAATAGAAAGGAAAAAGGAATATGCACAATGAAGTTTCCCTAATAGGTAAGAAGAAGCACAAGGCCTATAGAACGAAGGATATAACACCACTAGTCCTCACTGAGGGGGACTTTGATCAAATTGGGGACAAGGAGGTGACATCATAGTCATGGAACATATTCGAGGATCACTACGGTGTACTCCTAATAGGTGTCGAGGAAATAATTGCAGAGTTAAAGATATTGGTGTAGAAATACAGACAACCAGTGCAGATAAGCTAAGGGCTCCAACCAGAAATACTAATAGAGAAGAAATTTGGGATGAGGATAATGCAGATACCTGTCGGAGCTCTGCAACTCAACTCCACCAAATTAAAACATCACACGAAAGGTTGGGCCCATGTTAATATGAACAATGCAATGCTTCCAATTCTGATATTTCATGATTTGCAGCAAGAACAACACACTTAAAATTTAAACATTTAGATAGAATAAGAGTGAGCCTCTCTAAATAAGAAACTCGACCAAGCCATTAAGGAGAAGGACTAGGCATAACAACAACAACATAGGTTGAAAGAGGTGGTCAACGATAACTGTAGAGAATTTTCGGACATGGATGTTTGCGAGGAGGAACCGGTAGAAGACAAGGTCGTGAAGCTCATCCTTCCATTCAAGGAATGACAAAAGAAGATCACAAATGTGCAATTTGAGTATGATATAAATATCAGTGAGTTGCAACATCCTGAGGCTAAACCACATCACCCTCATCAATTGAAATTAGGCTTTACCATAATCCTCATCAGATCACTAGGCCAAAAAAATAAACATGTCATAACATGCTTTACCATGATCTCCACCTGATTAGTAGGCCAAACCAAGCATGGATTCCACCATATTTCTCTACCTATACTGTGATGAATTTCCTGTCTCCTAGTCTCTCAGGCTTTACCGCAATCCATAGTCTGATCCATGGATTACTAGTCCCTAAAACGAGACACGATGTCTATGCTTTACCATATATCCCAACCCAGGATTCCTAGGCCTGATGGAGAGAAAACCACCTCTAGTAGTTGTGTCATATCCCATCATTCACCAGTTGAGGATTCCTAGGCCCACCGAGGCAACACATTATCCAACTTTACTGCAACCCACAGTCTGGTTCAAGGGTTACTATGCCATGTGTTCTATAATTTCATAGATCCACCTCACTCAACTTAAAATCCACCTAGCAATCCATCTCAACCAAAACATGAGAACCCCATCACACCATGGCTATCTGGAAATGGAAAGGCTAGGCTGCAAACATTGTCACACCTGAAAAAACCCTTGCCATGACAAAAAATAACCACATGCAATACCATGCATGCCAAATATAGCAAGGAAATCACACATGCAAATCGATACCTGCAAAGAATCTTGTAGTAACTGCTTGATCTTGCTCTTCTCTGCTTGTTGATTCCTTCCTCTTGCATTCTTTTCCTTTCTTGATCCAATACCAAAGTGCTCCAATAAAACTCTAAGTTTCCATGAGTGAGAGAGAGAGATAGAAAAATGAGAGAGCTCTAAAATTGAATTGACAAAAGGTACCAACTGATCCTCAAAATCCTTTTTATTGATGAGGCATCTATCTTCATTTTCCATTATTTTCCTTCATTTTCCTCCTCACATGCAACCTGTGACTTTCACCTCTTTTTTATCATGATTTCCATTATTTTCCTAAATAAATGTGCCAAATTCCATTTTTCCTTTCCAAAGCCTTTTCCTTTTTCAATTTCCTTAGCCATAATAAACCAAATGAACACCCATTAGTATGTTTTTCGCACCATTCAGCTTGGGATAAGTGTCCCATAAACCGTGGTTATTATGCTTGCCTTTATTAACTTTTATTACATGGAATTTTCACCAGGGTTGTTACAGATTCCTCCCCGTTGGGGAACACCATCCTCAGTGTTCAATCACACATATACCTCAGCGAAACCGCTGGAAAGGAAATATACTTCTCATGGAGCTTTATAACATAGCTTGATGCAATATTCACAATGATCACCTTGTTGAAAAGCAAACCAATTTGGCAATATAGCAACATGAAAACTATAATGACATGAAACCCATACCGTTTATTAGAGATTTATAACATATACCATGGTGGTATTTACATCCATATATATATGTATATATATAAAAACATCACACCAAAACATACGCCAAAACATATACCAAACATCATACCCAAACTAATTTTCCTCAACCGAAAAACAAGGAAAGATACATAGCCTGCATTTGATCTGCCATATCCTGTGTAGCTTCATCAGGCCCAAAGTGTTTCCATTCCACTTTAACTTGCTCTAATTCTCAATTCCTGTGCATGAGCACCTTTTTCTGCAATATACACTGAGGCTCGAATTTGAATTCTCCATCTAGCTCCACGTGAAATACCGACCAATCAATCACATGATTAACATATTTAACATACTTCTTAAGCAATGATATATGAAAAACACCATGGAATTTCACTGTGGATGGCAGCTCAAGTTGATAGGCTACTGAATTGATCCTCTCAATAATCCTAAAGTGTCCTTAAAATCGTCGTGGAAATTCGACACATGATCCAATCCAAAAGGAGCTCTTCTATGGCTTGATGTGCAAGTACACATGTTCCCCAACCTAAATATCCTTAAACAACATGTTACAGTTTTCATAACTCTTCTGCCTATCCTACGTTTCTTTAAAATTATTCTTGATTACCTGCATTTCTTGTTCCATCTCTACCAACATGTTTGGTACAATCAATACCCTATTAACTGGATCAATCCAACTAATGGGAGTGTTGCAACTCTGCCCATACAATTCCTTAAATGGACTCATCCTAAATTATTCCTGGTACCCGTTATTGTAGGCAAACTCTACCAATGGAAGATACTCTTTCCACTTTCATTTTTGATGTATCACATACATCCTCAACATATCATCCATTATCCTATTTACCCTCTTATCCTATCTATCTGTTTGTGGATGATAAGTTGTGCTGAAGGCAAATTCGGTGCCCAAAATTTCAAACAACTCCTTCCAAAACTTGGAAGTGAACTTTTCATCCTTGTATGACACAATATTCTTTGGAACACCATGCAATTTGAGCACATCTCTGATGAATACTTGTGCCACATCGCTAGTGTAATATGTAGTCTTGATTGGAATGAAGTGTGAAACCTTTGTCAACTTGTCCACAACAGCCATGATGGAATCATGCTGTCTAGTTGTCCTGGGAAAACCTCTGATGAAATCCATGGAAATGGCCTCCTATTTCCACTCTGGAATCGCAATCAGTTGTAGTAGTTCACTTGGATTCCTACATTCTGCCTTAAGTATTTGACAATCCAAACACCTAGCTACAAACTCTACCACATCCTTCTTTAGATTCGTCCAATAATATAACTTGACTGGAATGAAGTGTGAAACCTTTGTCAATGTTTCCACAGCAACCATGATGGAATCATGCTGTCTAGTTGTCCTGGGAAAACATGTGATGAAATCCATTGAAACGACCTCTGATTTCCACTTTGGAATCGCAATCAGTTGTAGTAGTCAACCTGGATGCCTACAATCTGCCTTAAGCATTTGACAATCCAAACACCTATCTACAAACTCTACCACATCCTTCTTTAGATTCATACAATAATAGAACATATTCATTGCAGCCAATGTCATCTAATAGCCTGGGTGACCCTAATATGGTTTCACATGAAACTCCCTCAAGATCACCTTATTGAGCTCATTGTTGTCCAACACATATATCATGTCTGTAAACCTAACCAATCCATATTTTGTGAGATGGTAGTCCACATATTGTACACCTGCAACTGTACCTATAATTGTACCTGTACCACTACCTATACCTGTACTCTGCTACAACATGTGCAAAATATCCATATACTTTTCATCCTTCTTACCTGCTCAAGGTCATGTGTCAGATATTTTTCATCATGCTCATTTAGTTTTCACAACTCATAGCATACCACTTGTCCATCCTGCATAAGGACTCCACCAAGTCTTCTCTTGCAAGCATATGTACATACTGCAAACTCCTTTTCCGGATCTGCGATCTTTAACATTGGACCATGTGTCAAAAAGTTCTTAAGCTACTCAAAATTGGCCTCACACTCCTCTGTCCAATCAAACTTCTTACCTTTCCTCTAGAATGATGTAATAGGATAAGAAATCTATGAGAAGTTACTGATGAGCCTCCTATAATAACCAGATAATCCCATGAAGGATCTCACCTCATCTACATTTTTAGGAGCTACCCACTCCATGATGTCCCTTATCTTTTCTGGATCTACTGTGATGCCCTCCTTGGAGACAACATCTCCCAAGTAATGTCCCTCAGTCTGGAAGAAACTGCATTTGTTGAGATTAGCATACAATTGGTTCTCTCTCAACAATCTCAAAAGTGTTTCCAAATGCTCAGCATGCTCTTCCTCATTTTTAGAATATACCAATATGTCATCAATGAACACAATAAAAAAAATTTCCAAATAAGGAAGCAACACATCGTTCATCAAACACATAAATTTAGTTGGGGCATTAGGAAAACCAAATGAACTACAAAAAAATCGTAATGCCCATACCTAGTCCTGAATGCAGTCTTCTAGATGTCCTCTTCTTTGAAGCATACCAAATGATATCATGATCTCAAGTTGATCTTAGAGAACACTGCTACTCCATTCAGCTGATCAAACAAATCATCAATCCTCGGTAATGGGTACTTGTTCTTGATGTTCACTTTGTTCAACTTCTTGTAATCAATCCATAATATGAGAGTTCCATCCTTCTTCTTCATGAGAAAAACTCGTGCGCCACATGGTGATACACTTAGCCTAATGTATCCCTTATCAAGCATCTCTTTCGACTTTAGTTTTAACTCTACCAACTTAGGTGTGCTCATCCCTTAAGGTGCCTTTGATGTTGGTGTTTCCCCTGGTACCAAATCAATAGAAAAGTCTACCTCCCTGTGAGGTCGAAACTCTGAAATATTTGTTGGAAACACACCCTTAAACTATTGTAGAACTATATACCTACTCAAAGCATTTGCATCCTCAACTTCCTTACCCTTATCACTAGAAATATGTACTACAAACAACACACACCCTTTCCTGTGACTGCGCTTGGCCTGCATAGCTATCACCATCCTAACTGATGTAGCTTTCTTATTTCCCTGTAAGACTCTTGGTTCCCCATTTTCATCCAAGCACTCAATGGATTTATCATAACAATCCACATTGGTATTGTGAAGGTATAGTCAGTCCATACCCAATAGCATATTGTATGATCCCAATGGAAATATGTTCAAGTGCGCTGTTGTAAGCATACTATTTAGCTTAAATGTACAAGATCTTACCCATTGGTGAACTGTTTTCTTTGAAACTTTAGCCAGATACACTAACCAATATTCTACATGCACTTCCTTTTTCAAACCACACTTATCCACCAATTCAAGGCTAACATAACAATAATTAGATATAGGGTTCCCTGATGTTTTTGACCCACTTCACGTCTTCCCACCAAATGTCTGCTTTCCCTTTCAAGATGAAGATAGAAATTTTGGCCTTCATGTTTTCTGTGTACTCATGAAACTCAAATAATTTGTTAATCCCAAGTATCCAAGCCTTTTCATCTTCTGGTTTCTTAAAATATCCATCAAAAGTAGGCATATTTTCTTTCTTAAATTCATCCGAAAAGTATCCCCTATCACTCCTTGTTGGCTCGAGGGGCCTTGACCCAGGTTCGGAGTTCAAGGTTTGCCAAAAAACCCCTATACTACTGGCCCTTTCGGCAAATACCCGCTTGCGTAGGTCAAAGTCTCACCCGAATTAGTATGGGTGAGTGTTGGAACCAGGTTTCTGCACCCTGAGAAAGAGTAGGTAAGGCAAGCAGAGCTGCGTCCTGCCCCGTGATGCCCATATCTCTTCTTTCTGCGCAAGGTTCACAGGTCTATTTTCGCATCCACGTGTGAAAGGCCTACAGTGTTTGATAATTGTATACTTTTATGATAGTAGCACAATATTGCATAAAACAGAATAGACATATCCAGATACAGTAAACACATTTACACAGATCTTTTGCAGATTGAATAAATAATGCGCATAATACAACAATTACCAATGATTCACACAAACATTACACATAGATTTAGTTCTCAACACAATCTTTCAATTCATCAATTCATCAATTCCCTCTTACAATACCCATCCCAGCCTGCGCACACAGCAGCAGGGTCCGTGTTGGGGTTCCTATGTTTTGGCAGATTTGGCAATATCAAAAGATAAGACAACATCAAACCACTTTGGGGCCCTAGGATCTAGCCCTCCTGGACCCGGAGAGGGATCTCTCCAAATAGAGCAAAGAATGATATGTCTTTGAAGCTCAAAATGAGATATTAGGCTAGTTATGAAGCACAAAGGGGGTTGAAAATAATTTGGTTGGTTGGTTGCTGGGTCGAGTCATGAGATCATAAACTGAGAAAGTAATGAGAGAAAAGGAACAATGCAGTAGGATATTTCAGCAAAAGAGGATAGGTCAAAACTGTGCCATCCATTGGGCTATAGAGTCATGAAAGGAAATTACTTGCATCCACTAGCCAAGGCTTCCAAAGGGCAAGTCATCTAATACTAAGGGATCTTTTAGATTAGATGGTGGGATGGAACATTAAGGAGAGAAAGTGAAAGAAGGAGAGTAACCCAATTTCCGTCTATAAATCAGGTCAGAGGTCATTTAACTCCAGACTTGCTTGGACATACTCTAAGGCAGCTCTCAGAGAGGGACAAAGGGGCTGCTTATAGATCGGACCAGAGGTCATTTAACTCCAGTTCTGCTTTAGCAACTCCAAGGGAAAAACAGAGATAACAAAGAAACATCCAAGCAGCAAACCCCCAAGTTCATACATCAGCCAGCAGGCAATAACATCCACTGCGCTGGTTAAACCACATGGATTCACTCTTAGATACACATAAGGCAGAAAACATTAAAGATAGGGAGAGCAGGAACATAGGGCACCTAAAAAGGGCAAATCCTATGCTATACTTCTATTGCCTACCAGAAGAACATGAAAAAATATGAAAATGCAATAAACAGAGTTAGGAAAAACATTACCAATAGTAATAGACCAGGATCCTGTGAAATGTGCTTTGATTAATTGATGCAAACCCAGTCATGTACAATAAGCCCAATGGCTAATACAATCCAAACTTTCTCCTCCCAGCCTATTACATTACAACTACTCTGCTACTCCCTCCCAAGACTGTTCTAACAGTCAAAATGAATCCCTCTAACAGCAACGGCAGCAGCCAACAACAACCTTTCAATTCGTTCTTGGGGATTCTTATAGAAGACGAGACGAAAGCAGGAGTAGATGAACATTGAATTGATCTCATTAAGACATAACGGCGGAATTTTTCACGCCCATACTGCTTAATGGCATCGTGTTGTACTCCGTAGACTGTTTGGAAGCCTCCGTCAGGTCGAGATTGACCTCTGATATGTTCTTTAAGTCCTCACGGCGGTCTGGAACTCTGCACTTCCTTCTGAAATAAATGAACTGGGTGGAAAATCTGCAAGGCCGCTCCATACCTCCACAACTGCTGCCTGACTGTCTTAAATGAGCTTCAATTAGTGTAATTAATCGTTTTAGGGCTCGAGGAGGCATGGATATTTCTTGTAGGAAGGTGTATGTCCGGAGAAGAGTACTCTACCGATATTAAACACAGGTAAGACTTTGGCAGTGTGCTTAAATCTTCAAACTGTGACTTTTCCTTTGAATGCGGGGTCAAACATTAATTATATCAATAACAAGCATTAACCCCCTTTGAATCTCTTCTGCTGATCTGCCAACACATGCTGAAATGGCCTCTCTGTGCCATCTGCGCAAATAAATAAACATGTCATAAACCCAGGTAGTGGCGGTGGAGGAATGCTTTGGAGGCCTGGAGGAACAGTGGCGGAACAGTTGAGAGCAGTGAAAATAATGGAGAGCGGCAGAAGAAATGGTTAATAGTGTAAAAACCCAAAGATTAAACTTTTGGGTGGATAACACAGAGAAACAGAGAAAAAACAATGAAGTGGAGCCACAGAGGTGGGACCCGGTACGGAAATCGCAAATCAAAAATCGCAATATCGGAGGGGAGCAGGGTGGAGTGACACAACACAAAATTTGCGATGCGATGGAGCAAATCCTTTGTAAAATCAATATATAACAATTTTCCCATTAACAAAGGAAAAAGGCCTTTATTATATGAATGGGCGGAAAGGTGGTACGGTGGGCCCGGGGTTTAATCACAATCGCAAATGGATACGAGAGCGGGGGGGTAATCGCAATTGCGGAGTAAATAACTGCGATTGCGATATGGTGATCGAGCGGAGTTGCGATGGCAGAAAATGCGATGGAGGATTTGCGATGGGCAGAAAGTGTGACGGCGCGATTAGTCGATCGCATCGTAAATATTTGCGATGGATCTAACAAACACAACACGCAAAAATGAGATCTGCGATTTGTGATGGGTGCCTTAAGGAGCAGCGCTCAGTTACATGGGGACAATAGCTAAAGGGCTGGCGGGAAGGGGCTGAGCCCTATTATAAAGTGGAGAGTGGATTTTGGCCCATTTTAATGCATTTTAAGGCCAAGGAAGAGTAATGATAGAGGGAATAAGGCGGAATTTGGCTAAGCAAAGGGTAGAGGAAGAATATAAAGGGGATTTGGGAGGATTGAGAGGGTGCAAAAGGGAAATAGAAGGGAGGACAAATGGAAATGGAATAAGAAGGGGAGGAGGCCTTTTGGGCATTTCTTCACAAATAGAGAGGCTTGTAATGGGAATCAGCAGAGGGAAATTTATAAAAGGACACCAGGCACAAAGAGGCTTCAAGGATGATGTGTTTTTAGAGGAAATGCATTCCTTGAAGGCTCAGAAACATTTTAGCCCCCTATTTTCTTGTCAAAAATTTATGGGGGGCTAACAGTGGCTCCACATGGGGATGGCTTCTTCTTGAAGGAGTCAAGAATCCAGAGATGATCTTTGGTGTAGGCCAGATGCCTGCTGCTTGAACCATCCATTTCTTTCTTTGATCAGCTGCCATAAAATATGAAGACATCATATCAGCAGTACAATTCTTCCAAACAACTACCTACCTAGACTATAGTGCTAACATTTTTTCTTCTGGGTGCACTTGGACTTGCAGACACTTTACATCATTTATTTTTACAAACAGGAAAATAAACCTATTCTATTTCTACCCTTATTACTCCATGAGACTAGATTAGACTGTTGGTCTCATATGACTCTCTACCTAAACTACTACCTGCTGGGATTAAACTTTCCAACAGGTTTCTTCACTACATTCTAAGACAGAAATTGGAAATAGTCAAGCCAGGATTAGACTATCTAAATTGCTGGACTTTGCAAAAAATAAAACAACTAACTACATGTTCACAGGCTGAGCTTTATTTCAGACTTCCTACCTACCCTACTCTAACTGGAAATCTCTGATGTAATAGGTAATGCAATAATGCCAATGCAGCCAATCAAGCAGCAGCAAAAAACGATATGAGAATTGGCTGCCTGCCAGAGATAACCACAGGGTGCTCTGCATGTGGTTCTTCAAAACTGAGGTCACCATCAGTAGTGACCATTCTTGATGAAACTGGCCCGTGATGAAGATCAATGCAGGAGTATCTGAGCACATCAAGGCCTCTATGTATTCTGCCACAGGATCGATGAGCATATGATGCACACTTTATTCTTTTAGGCCTTCCACTACTGGTAGGCTGGCTATGTCCTGGGCAGCTTCGATTATTACATTTTCCACTGCGTCTTCAGAGTGGCTCTTGGGAGCCGGATCATCTTCTTCTTTCACATCAAACAGCAGCGGAATTTCTTCTCTTTTAGGGGGCAGGAGACTTTCCAAGAAGGCTCTCGGGTCTCTGAACTCGTATGATATCTCCTGTGAGTTCAACCGTGCGAGCTCGTCTTCATACCTCTCAACCACCAGCTCTAAAAACTTTTCTTGATCACGGGTCCGCCTTTTGAGCTGAGAGGAATAACCCCTGGAAGGTACTCCACCTTATATTCTACCAAGTCACTAGAAATTATATCACAGCATACTGTCATGAAATCTGGAAACATATCTGCAAACCGTTCAGGGTCTTCCATTAGTGACGTGGCTTGGTCTTCGGCATGGATGATGTTGTACTGCGACATGGTCTCCCAATGGAGTCTTATGTGAAACCACAGATAATCAGTGGCCTACTGATCACCTATGGAGTCTTTTAATCATTCAGGAATTGTGGAGTCACTAGGTGCATGATTTAGGATTTCACTGTCCACCACAGTGGTTTACCAAATCAAGGCTGATTGGTCTGTCCCCAGTGGAGTCGCAATTATGTAGGTGATGACAATGGGAAATAGACCAATATCAACAACTGTAAACTCTCAGATTCTTCCCAGTGGAGTCGCCATTATGTTGGGGTTCCTATGTTTTGGCAGATTTGGCAATACCAAAAGATAAGACAACATCAAACCACTTTGGGGCCCTAGGATCTAGCCCTCCTAGACCCGGAGAGGGATCTCTCCAAATAGAGCAAAGAATGATATGTCTTTGAAGCTCAAAATGAGATATTAGGCTAGTTATGAAGCACAAAGGGGGTTGAAAATAATTTGGTTGGTTGGTTGCTGGGTCGAGTCATGAGATCATAAACTGAGAAAGTAATGAGAGAAAAGGAACAATGCAATAGGATATTTCAGCAAAAGAGGATAGGTCAAAACTGTGCCATCCATTGGGCTATGGAGTCATGAAAGGAAAGTACTTGCATCCACTAGCCAAGGCTTCCAAAGGGCAAGTCATCTAATACTAAGGGATATTTTAGATTAGATGGTGGGATGGAACATTAAGGAGAGAAAGTGAAAGAAGGAGAGTAACCCAATTTCCATCTATAGATCAGGTCAGAGGTCATTTAACTCCAGACCTGCTTGGACATACTCTAAGGTAGCTCTCAGAGAGGGACAAAGGGGCTGCTTATAGATCGGACCAGAGGTCATTTAACTCCAGGTCTACTTTAGCATCTCCAAGGGAAAAACAGAGATAACAAAGAAACATCCAAGCAACAAACCCCCGAGTTCATACATCAACCAGCAAGCAATAACATCCATTGTGCTGGTTAAGCCACATGGATTCACTCTTAGATACACATAAGGCAGAAAATGTTAAAGGTAGGGAGAGCAGGAACATAGGGCACCTAACAAGGGTGAATCCTATGCTATACTTTTTTTCCTACCAGAAGAACATGAAACAATATGAAAATGCAATAAACAGAGTTAGGAAAAACATCACCAATAGTAATAGACTAGGATCCTGTGAAATGTGCTTTGATTAATTGATGCAAAACCAGTCATGTACAATAAGCCCAATGGCTAATACAATCCAAACTTTCTCCTCCCATCCTATTACATTACAACTACTCTGCTACTCCCTCCCAAGACTGTTCTAACAGTCAGAATGAATCCCTCTAATAGCAACGGCAGCAGCCAACAATAACCTTTCAATTCGTTCTTGGGGATTCTTATAGAAGATGAGACGAAAGCAGGAGTATATGAACATTGAATTGATCTCATTAAGACAGAACGGTGGAAGTGTTCACGCCCATACTGCTTAATGGCATCGTGTTGTACTCCGTAGACTGTTTGGAAGCCTCTGTCAGGTCGAGATCGACCTCTGATATGTTCTTTAAGTCCTTACGGCGGTCTGGAACTCTGCACTGCCTTCTGAAATAAATGAACTGGGTGGAAAATCTGCAAGGCCGCTCCATACCTCCACAACTACTGCCTGAATGTCTTAAATGAGCTTCAGTCAGTGTAATTAATCGTTTTAGGGCTCGAGGAGGCATGGAGATTTCTTGTAGGAAGGTGTATGTCCGGAGAAGAGTACTCTGCTGATATTAAACACAGGTAAGACTTTGGCAGTGTGCTTAAATCTTCAAACTACACCTTTTCCTTTGAATGCGAGGTCAAACATTAATTATATCAATAACAAGCATTAATCCCCTTTGAATCTCTTCTGCTGATCCGCCAGCACATGCTAAAATGTCCTCTCTGTGCCATCTGCGCAAATAAATAAACCTGTCATAAACCCAGGTAGTGGCGGTGGAGGAATGCTTTGGAGGCCTGGAGGAACAGTGGCGGAATAGTTGAGAGCAGTGAAAATAATGGAGAGTGGCGGAAGACATGGTTAATAGTGTAAAAACCCAAAGATTAAACATTTGGGTGGATAACACAGGGAAACAGAGAAAAAACAATGAAGTGGAGCCACGGAGGTGGGACCCAGTACGGAAATCGCAAATCGAAAATCGCAATATTGGAGGGGAGCGGGGCGGAGTGACACAACACAAAATTTGCGATGCGATGGAGCAAATCCTTTGTAAAATCAATATATAACAATTTTCCCATTAACAAAGGAAAAAGGCCTTTATTATATGAATGGGCGGAAAGGTGGTACAGTGGGCCCGACGCTTAATCGCAATCGCAAATGGAGACGAGAGTGGGGGGGGGGGGGGTAATCGCAATCACGGAGCAAAGAACTGCGATTGCGATATGGCGATCGAGCGGAGTTGCGATGGCAGAAAGTGCGATGGAGGATTTGCGACGGGCAGAAAGTGCGACGGCACGATCAGTTGATCGCATCGCAAATATTTGCGATGGATATAACAAACACAACACGCAAAAATGCGATCTGCGATTTGCAATGGGCGCCTTAAGGAGCAGCGCTCAGTTACATGGGGACAATAGCTAAAGGGCTGGCGGGAAGGGGTTGAGCCTTATTATAAAGTGGAGAATGGATTTTGGCCCATTTTAATGCATTTTAAGGCCAAGGAAGAGTAATGATAGAGGGAATAAGGGGGAATTTGGCTAAGAAAAGGGTAGAGGAAGAATATAAAGGGGATTTTGGAGGATTGAGAGGGTGCAAAAGGGAAATAAAAGGGAGGACAAATGGAAATGGAATAAGAAGGGGAGGAGGCCTTTTGGGCATTTTTTCACAAACAGAGTGGCTTGTAATGGGAATCAGCAGAGGGAAATTTATAAAAGGACACCAGGAACAAAGAGGCTTCAAGGATGATGTGTTTTCAGAGGAAATGCATTCCTTGAAGGCTCAGAAAAATTTTAGCCCCCTATTTGCTTGTCAAAAATTTATGGGGGGCTAACAGTCCGCACACAGCAAGACTCTAGATCTCCGTGCACATAGCCAGCAGGAGTCCATTCCCCAAAAACCCAAACAGATATACTAAACCACAGATCGCATCAATAGCTCTTCATTTCTCTACTACCTTACAATTCAAAATGTTCCTCTTTTTATAATAATCTAGCCTAAGCTTTCCTATGGTCCACAACCTATGGTTTTCGGACCCCTGGTTTACCCTTTGACCCATTGCAATGCTTTTGGGGCTTTGACCCACCCCAAAACCCCTGTGCTAGCCTAATTATAATAAAAATATACAAAATCGGACCAGTTTCGCAGCTCGTAGGAGACCATGTTCCAACAGACCCCCAACACAATCGTGTGACTCGTCCCGAGTCACTGTGGTGGTGCGGTCTCTATCTGTGCACGTAAGGTGTTGAGCGTCACGATCAGTGGAGGTAGCACTTCTTGGCTCTGGGAAGTAGCACTCTGTGCCAGGTCTATAAGCTTCTGGGAGGTCGGTACCTCAGTCACCATGGTAACACTCTCGAGGGTTTGAGAAAGTTGCTTGATCGCATCGTCAATATCCTACGAAAGTTGGAGGGCTGTGGCAGCCCAAAGCTTCAGACGTTTCACCATAATATGTTGTTTACGCCAGAGTTTCTCAATCTCATCCTAGAGATCATTGTTGTTCTTTAATCATGCCAAGTGTTGTGCAGGTACCAGGGTGGGCAGTGTGGCATTGACATACTCGAAAGCTTCTTCCTTCTGCTGTAAGTCCTGATTGATTTTCTGGAGGACCGAGTGGCACTGGACCTTAGTCTAGAGTTGCATGACTGATTCTAGAAACTGGGCACCCTAGGCAATCTGCCCTGAAATAACATTTGTCGCGTCAGTTACTAGGGATGCGCGCTGTGCGTGGACTTCCGGAGGCATTTCTGGCTGTAGTTTGGCCTGTAATTTGGTGATTTTCTGTTCCAGCTGTGCCTTGATGGCGTGTATTTCCATCCTAGATGCTTTAAGTGCCGCAACCAATTTTTCCACTTTATCTCAAGGCGTGTCCGTGGCCGGGATCTCTTCTGTAACCTCTATAAAGAGCTGGTGGATCATTGTTTCAAGCTCCGCCTGCTATGACACAGCAAGGAGAAAATCAGCAGCCTGCTATGTGATGGTGTGCTCCGCTATCCCAAGATTTTGGTGGATTTTTTGGTCACGATGGCGAATCTCCTGGAAGACAGCATTGTGGAGGCCCTGCAAGGCTTTGTGGGGCAACTTAGCCAGGTCCAGCTGGGTCCCTGTTTCTGTTGGGGGCTGAGTCCCTACCAAGTCATCACGCGGTATAGTCCAGAGACAACTGCCCTCCATGAATAGCGTTGAACTGCTATCAACTGGAGGGGTTCGTGCCAGGCCAACGCTGGTCGGCAGCGTATCTATTTTTAACTGGAGGGCGCGGAGCTCAACCTCGAGGGTGTTAAGCGCGACCTTCTGCTATTCCCTGACGGATGCCAACTTTTCTTCTGTAGCCATGGTGACTGCATCCATGATTTGCTCAAGGTCACCGTCAATCAGTGTGACCGTCGCATCATATTGTGCACAGTGGGCACGTTGTTTCTTTCGGGATCTGGCTGTCGGCTCAACTGATCGCTTCATACCGGGGGAGGGGGGGTGGCTTCTCTGTTAGCCCCTACCTAGGCTTTAGTCGTGGTGGTCAGCGGTGGCTGCGTATCCTTATCCTTGGCTATGTCTAAGCCCGTCTAGCTCGGTTTTGCGGTCTCCCGATGGGTATCTGTGAGGCCTTTCTTCCAAGCAAGGGGCCATATCGTAATCATCAGGTCAATCTCTTCATCTACTACCATATAGGGGAGTGTTTTCCATGTCTTATTGTTGAGGCCGCGGATCTGAATATGGTACATAGTAACTTGGAACGCAGCAAAACCTTTGTATCTGTCATATACCATCGAGGACAACCGGGGTCGGGTATTTATGGCGGCTGCCACACTACTTTGGAAGAGGATCCAAAAAAAATTGTTATCCTTGATGTGTTGCACATCCTTAGAATCCCATAAATGAGCATATCGAGCTCCCTCACACATCCATGGAGGAAGATCGGGGAGGATCGACTCCTCGGGGGTATCCCAGGCAACCATCATGATCAAGAGTAATAACCATGAGTAAAATAAGGACTTCCCTTGCTCTTGAGATTCACGGACATTCACGAGAAATTCATCGCATAAGTATTGGACCCAATTGAAAGGGACACCCTTTGCACAACAGCCGGCCAACTGAATCACATAGGTTGGGACAGTCGCAACCTGGCACTTCCTCATTAGCTTGTAGGCTAAGAGCCTAGTACCCATCTGTGTAGTTGGATCATTGATAGTCTGGATCACAAATCCTCGCTGATTTCATTTCACCTCGTAGGTCTTCCGCACAAACGTTGCGGTAGCTGCTTCGTAATTTTTTCCTACCTGCTCCAAAGGGTGCGGCCCGTTCATAGGAAGGCTCGTAATCTTGTGGATCAATGCAGCATCAATAGGGACCCTGTCTCAAATCCATAAGCAGTCGTTGTGAATGAGGGCGAGCAACTAGTGAGCCAACCAATCTGTGACATTGTAGTGGCCAAAATGGGGCATGCAGAGTAGATTCAAAAGTCCTGACCTGGCCAGGCCACATACCCAGCGTTGGGGCACCACCGTGACTCCATCATTTCCATGGATTGTATTGAAGTATAATGCGGGGGCCAATTCAGGGAGGGTTTCAAAGTCTGCCAAGTTGTGATCATCAAACTTGACCTCATGGAGTCGCCCACAAGGATCACTGATGATAGGAACTTCTCCCAGAGTTAGGGGGTTTGCAGATAGGTAACCAGGCCATCCAAGTTTTTTGGCATTTGTGTAGATGGCCTTCAAGGGAAAACAAAGGGAGGTAACCAATCGATCGGGTTAGCAAGCAGAGCACCCTCCTATGCATCTTGATCTAGAGGTGATACTAGCAGAGACCTGGCATGCCTTGGAGAAGTCTTAGGCTTCCTAGTAGCCCACCTTACTGCTTTTAGAGCTTTTCCTAAGCCCTATGCCTTTCCTTTGCCTTTCCTTGGGACCGGCATGGGGGGGATGTTCTTCCAATTCAGACTCAACCTCCAATATTTCCTCAAAATCAAGCCCCATTGGGGTCGAAGGTTCGGCAAGGCTAGTGGCTGGCATCCTTGCACAGAAAATAAAGCCCACCCCTAGATGACTACTATCAGATAGAGTAGGTTGACCAGACATGAGAGGGATAGTGTGGATACAAAAAAGCTGCTTGCTCAAGTTTTTCCAAGAGACGAATGATGAGGGAAAATTGTGCAAGTAAAACGGCACCTCTGGCTGAGCCATCCTACCCCCTTTATAGTACTCCCAAGCGTGCAATGGTGAGGAAAAATTTATCTGAGATGGGTCCCCTAGGGAACGGTAAAACAATCCCAAAATTCATTCCATTAAATGTCCAGAGGTAACTCCTTCCAACAGTAACTTGTGCTTTTTACTAATGGTAACTGTTCGAATGGCTAGTTTTCGTATCACGGGTAGGCTTGACCCTTCTGTTATGCTAGGGTCAATCATCTGCACCATCTGTGTGTCCCCCCCTCAACACAGGCTTGCTTCCTAGGCAACTCATGATCCATGACCAAGAGAACCTTATCGTCTATGTAAGTGAGGTGTTAAGGGGGTATGCGCATTGTCTTAATCGTAGCTACTTTTTTGTTGCAAAGGTAGCTAGAGGTATGAGCGCTCTACTTCCTGAACCTATGGTTGGGGTAGAGTGCATTGGAATGCTACTTGCTCATGGGGTAGTCGGACCCTTTCTCAGGGTTGGCCTGTAGTAATCGATCATTTCCGGTTCCGTCAAGGTCCTTACCTCTGAGGAAATGCAACGGAAATTTTTTGTGATTTTAAAACAACGCAGCGTAGAGACATCATGTAACCATTTCTGCCAGGCTTCTATTTCCTCATCGGGATCAGATAAGCATTCAGTATCCTCCTCCCCACAAAGTACTTCATCCCCTATTGGGTTGTCCACGTCTCGTGCAGTCAACTTATAGATATAGTCCACATCGTCCTCCTCAGGTACTAGTTTCGTGTAGTGGTTACCTTCCGCAGGGTCTAATGGTACGATTACCCTTATGCCATTATTTTCGAACACCATGCTTCTTTTTTTTAATTTAATGATACTGCCCATATCGATGGCCCAATCCAATCCCAGTAGCGTGGGGTAGGGGTCCACATCCTCGACGATTTGAATGACTTCAAAGTTAGTCTGGACCTGTACTCCAGCAATATCTACCATAATCCCCGATAGCCTTCCCAACGGTACGATCTTCTGTTGATTAGCCATGCATAGCCGGATAGTGGACCATTCCAACTTTGGTTCACCCATTCATTTCCAAGTTTTTTTAGGTAATACATTGACGTCCGATCCAAGGTCTAAGATAACTCGATTCATCTCGTATTTCCTGATCTAGGCCGTCAACCGCATCTCCCTCCCAGTGCGTTTCTGATTCCTGCGTAATTTGTGCACATCCTTAATATCGGAGGACGTGGCAGAGCGCGTTGCGTAGCTATCGATTAAAGCCTATAGTTTTGTACTACCTTAGGGTTTCGTAGCAATTTCACGCATGCCTGCAGGAAGGGTTTGACCTCCTCAACTGCCTTAAAATCCATAGATTCCTTGGCCCTAAGGAAGTCCCTTCGAGCTTCCATAAATGTTTCCCTTGCTTTGTCCAGGTCCAGCCCTTCTTGTTTGCTAACTGCTTTTCGGATCAGTGTTTTAGTTTCACCCGTCTCCTCGATCCCCCTAGTAGTCAATATACTGCGCGTAACAACATTTACACTTGGCCTCTTACCCCTCAGCTCAGTCTTAACCCTCTGCACCTTCTATGTAGGTGGGAGCTGCTTTTCCTGTATTTTTTCTTTGAGGACTGGACAATCTTCAAGCATATGGTCCAACTATCTGCAATACCTACAGGTTTGTCTTATAGGGTTTGGGAAATCCCTCACAAAGTGCCCTGTGCTCCCACAGCTATAGCAGATCAATTGGCCCTGGCCCCAACGTGTGATTCCACTTCGGCCTCCATCCTTGCTTCCATAGGGGCAGCCATTCATGGCCGCGGGGGCTCTTGGAAAGGCAGGGTCTGACTATACCTGATGCAAGTTTCCCCGATCTACCACTAGATCATAGGTCTGACGATTTTTCTCATTATGCCCTACTGAACAACAGAACCGACACTAGTGTTGCTTCTGTTCTAGGACATACGCACGTAGCCGAGGGAAATGGTTCGTATTATGCAGCCCTGCTGCGCGGCAGTCATCGCACCATAGCGCAGGTCCATTCGAGCCTGGTCATGATAGGATGGGTTCCTCGTTCGCCCCTGGGCAGACCGAACTAGGTTCTCCTACCTGCCTGTAATCTGTCAATAGAGGGCACTTCTCCTTCGTATGTCCAAACGTCTGACATCGTATGCACCATAGGTCTACACTAGCTTCTTTCCCCCATTCCTTCCATAGGTTTTTAATTTCCATGTGCATGGCTCCGAGCTGCTCCTGAATTTTCTGTACTCCTCCCAAAGTGTCTTCTCTAGGTGCGGCTCCTAGTTTCATGGCGGCTTCTAGAGCTTTTTCCTGTGACTCAAAGGTCTGGTGGCCCATAGGTATACGCAAGTGAGGTAGCAGCATAACGATGAACCATTCGGTGTGTTGTCTATCATCATACTTCAATCCTCCCTCTCTGATCGCTTTTTTTAGTCTTTGATCAGCTTCCCATATAGACTTAGTTGCTCCTTGCTTGAAATATTTCACATCTGCTATGATCTGAGAGTAGGACTTAGGTTTGCGGAACTGATATTTTAGGGTGTTCTTAATATCTTTAATAGATGCGCTCCCGTTTTGAGATATGCACCACATATACCAAACCAGTGCTCTCTCTTCGAAGGCCAGGGACAATTGCACTCTTTTCACAGTATCGCTCACCACCCCTTGTGCAATCCACACTGAGTCTGCCAAAAACCAAAAATGGTCCATGTCCTCATCTCTTGCACCCTTAAAGGAAGGTAATTTCAAGTGCACTGCCATGTCTCCTTTTGGCAGTGTTTCGGGTGAGGTTTCATTCTTCCGCGGTTCTAACGTCGGTGTTACTAGCGGGCTTTGCGCAGCTGCCCTTTTCAGCGAGCTATAGACAGAGTTATCCCCTTCTTGATCGATTCGATAGTAGTTACCGCTCCACGTTGTACCTTCGTCCAGAATGGAACTCATTCACTTGAACCTGCTCTTCTTCCTTGTCAGGCTTCCAGTAATTTTTTGTCATTATCTGATCCCTTCCTAAAAATTCTCCAGGTTGGAAACGGAACCATTTTTTGGCTCAAGGGGTCCTAACCCAAGTTCGGAGTTCAAGGTTAGCCAACAAACCCCTATACTACTGGCCCTTTCAGCAGTGACCCGCTTACGTAGGTCAAAGTCTCACCCGAAGTAGTATGGGTGGGTGCTTGAACCAGGTTTCTGCACCCTGAGAAAGGGTAGGTAAGGCAAGCAGAGCAGCATCCGGCCCCGTGATTCTTAGATCGCTTCTTTCTACGCAGGGTTCATAGGTATATTTTCGCATCCACGCGTGCAAGGCCTACAGTGTTTGATAATTATATACTTCTATGACAGTAGCACAATATTGCATAAAACAGAACAGACAGATCCAGATACAGTAAACACACTTACACAGATCTTTCGCATCTTGAATATAGAATGCGCATAACACAGCAATTACCAATGATTCACACAAACATTACACATATATTCAGTTCTCAACACAATCTTTCTATACATCAATTCCCTCTTACAATACTCGTCCCAGCTTGTGCACACAGCAGTAGGGTCCGCACACAGTAGGACTCTGGATCTCCGCGCACACAGCCAACAAGAGTCCATTCCCCAAAAAACCAAACAGATATACTAAACCATAGATCGCATCAATAGCCCTTCATTTCTCTACTACCTTACAATTCAAAATGTTCCTCAATTTATAATAATCTATCCTAAGCTTTCCTATGTTCTGCAACCCGTGGTTTTCGGACCCTTGTTTTACCCTTTGACCAATTACAATGCTTTCAAGGCTTTGACCCACCCCAAAACCCCTGCGCTAGCCTAATTATAATAAAAAAAAATACAAAATCAGACGAGTTTCACAGCTCATAGGAGACCCTGTTCCAACACTCCTCCTGTAAGGATGATAACCATGGAAATCATGATGTCTATATGAACCAAAACTAGAATAGTACCTATATTCATCACCTCTCCTATTTGGAGTGTCAAACATATTTCCATCTCTCATATGCCAGCTCTATCTACCAAGAGACCTACTGTCATATGCCCCATTAGTCTATCCTCCTACCCATGGCTGGTCTGAAGTGGCCCTTGCCGCTACAATTATAACAAGATTTGAATAAGTATTGCATTAAACTCTCCTTGTTTCTCTTGTTCCTTTATGATCTTGTAATTTTATACCTTACAACTACTTATTTTGTCCTTAAGTTATTAATGTGTATGGAAAATCAGAAGAGTGCCCCCATGCTGCTGATATGATTCATAGGGAGATTCTTTGTAGTCTACCATATTTCCATTAATTTTGATCTCTTTCATGCAAGGCATAATATGTCAATTAAACCAAATCATAATAAACCAATGTGCCTTAGCGTAATTTGGGGAGGATACATCATCTGCAAGATCATCCAAATCAATGTAATACATGTATGAACATAATCATAACAATATAGACATGTAACAAATAAATTTACCAACACATACACATCATTATAGTGAGAGTCCAGTCATCACTGCATGACCATATCACTACACATGCTATGACTTCACGCATGACAACATCAACCATACCAATTTACACTATCAACATGTAAGCGTTGAAACACAAAACAATGCATGACCAATCATACACTCATTATGACACACTTCACAACAATAAAATCCTCTTTCACATGGTGACATCACTACAACCATGATCGACACCATACATGAGCAACAAGCATATAGTCCACAAGGATGAAAATACACATGAAACCGACATGAATGCAGGACCAACACACACTGCTCATCCGGTCTAAGGTGTGAACCATGATCTGACACCCTCCTCCCATATCTACCCAAGTAAGTGGCCAATAGGGGTAAACATATGACGAGAGGCTACTATGATCAGATTCAACCTCATAGGTGACCTTAAGGAAGTGGAACCGATGGAAATACATCATAAAAACCTTCCACATCAGCAGCAAGGCTCCCATGAACCATCCCAACCACTCAGATAACTAGCCCCTGGTTCCCACTAATTTTTTAATCCAATTAACCCTCATATTCTCCCATAGTATAGGCATTGGTGTGTCTGAGAGGATATGGACGCTCCCATGACATAGAAATGCAAGCATCCAGGGATTAAATTGTCATGAATTGTGCCTATTTCTATGGGATTTAAGGCATTTTTTGAGGCCTAGAGCCCAAGTCACTTCCCATAACTCAATGACAAGTTCATAAATTAAATAAAACAGTGAAACAATGATGTATTTGCAAAAACTATGAAAACTCCTAGACTGGACCCCTACTAGCCATGACAGGAATTTCGTCAAACATATCACAAATATGTAATCTATAGGTGTAAACAATAGATCTGAGCATATGGATTTCATAATTATCTGAGAATCGCCAAGAAGCATTGTTCCCTTACATCATTAGCTGCATTATCATCTATTAGGTCATAGATACATTGTTTATTCATTTACAAATAAAAACATGAGGAGAGCCATGAATAATCATTGTCATAATACCTTCTTATAAACAGAAAATAATAACAGAAATATCAAGGGCACATCAACCATAGAATCCATGTATCAACCAGTACATTTACACATAAAATGTCAAGGAAAGAACCTCTTATTAATGAATGAAAAAGCCAACCTGAGATGGCACTTCCATATTCCTCCTGACCATAGATTAGTTGAGCCAACTATCTCTTCATCCAATCACCCCCATGCCATATTCCAAGCATGAATGTGGGACCCAAACCAAAATAATCAACTAGGGAATTATGAGGCTAAACCACCTCACCCTCATCAATAGAAATCGGGCTTTACCATAATCCACACCGGATCACAAGGCCAAAAAAAGAAACATGCCATAACCAGATTTACCATGATCTCCACCCAATCACTAGGAAAAAACAAGCATGGATGCCACCAGATGTCTCCACCTACACCATGAGGAATTTTCCTGTCTCTTAGTCTCTCAGGTTTTACCGCAATCCACAGTCTGATCCAAGGATTACTAGGCTCTAAACTGTGACACACTCTCCAGGGTTTACAATATCCCAACCCAGTATTCTTAGGCCTGATGGAGAGAAAACCGGCTCTAGTATTTACCATATATCCCACAATTCACTAGTTGAGGATTCCTAAGCCCACTGAGGCAACACACTATCTCACTTTACCACAACCCACAGTCTGGTTTAGGGGTTACTAGTCCATGTGTTCTATAATTTCGAAGATCCACATCACTCAGATTCGAATCCATCCAGAAGTCAAGCTCAACCAAAACATGAGAACCCCATCACATCATGGCTATCTAAAAATGGCAAGGCTAGGTTTCAAACACTGTCACAAATGGCAAAATCCATGCCAAGACAAAAAATAACCACATGCAATACCATGCATTCCAAATATATCAAGGAAATCACATATGAAAATTGATACGTACAAATAATCCTACTGTAGCTACTTGATCCTACTCTTCCTTTCTTGATGTTTCCTCCCTCTTACCTTATTTTCCTTTCTTGATCCATTACCAAAGTGCTCCAAGAAAACTCTAAGTATCCAAGAGTGAGAGAGAGAGAGAGAGAATAATGAGAGAGCTCCAAAACTAAACTGAAAAAAGGTACCAACTAATCCTCAAAATCATTTTTATTGATGAGGCCTCTATTTTCTTCATTTTCCATTATTTTCCTTCATTTTCCTCCTCACATGCAATCTGTGACCTTTCGCCTCTTTTTTTATCCTAATTTCCATTATTTTCATGAATAAATGTGCCAAAAATGTCTTTTTGTCTTTCCAAATCCTTTTCCTTTGTATTTACTAATTTCATTATCCATAATAAACCAAATGAACACTCATTAGGATGTTTTACCCAATATTCAGCTTGGAATAAGTGTCCCATCAACTGTGGTTATTATTTTTGTCTTTATTAACATTTATTACATGGAATTTTCATTTATAATTGAATCTTGAGGATTTATGTCAAAATTATCAAGTGAAAATATTAGGTTATTTAACCTCTTCTATTAATTTAATTAACACATGAACATGCTTGAAAACTCAATTTTTGCAAAAAATAAGAATACATCAATACCATAACAGTAAACGCAAAACAACAAGTGATGAAGGAGTTCACCCCTCCTGGGCTACATCTTTTGGTCCAGCTTCCAATGGTTGGGCCTCTTTCATTAGGCTCAAAAAAGTGTGTTTACATCAAGTTATAGTGCTAAAATGGCTTAAACAATGTCTCCAATGTCTCTAGAACAGTAAAAAACCCCTAGCTCAGCTCTTTCTACTCCAAAAAAGGCTAAAAACTGAAGGATATATGCTTCCATGAAGTTCTACACTATATGTCCTACAAATCACACCTTCCTACAATTCGTTCTACAAAATATGCCTTTTGCGGCCATGTGGGGCAACATTTTCGCCCCGCACTGACGAGATTCCCACTGTGCCAGGTGCAAATTGTCGCCTGGTTAAATGGATTATGTTTGCCTTTCCCTAGATAATCTAGCGCCAAATTACCTGTTTTCCTCCGTTGATCTCATGGTTGTTTGAACATTCCCGTCATTTTACAACTTGACTCCAGTTGGATACCATGGTTGAGTGTCACTATGGTCAAGTTCCAGTTTAGCACCAACCAAGTTTTTAACCTAACTTCGCTCTAGCCTTGAACTATGGTTGTATGGTGGTTACTGCTAACTAACCATGGCATTTAAGGTTTGGGAACCGCATATGTGAACACTTCCTCCAAATTCCTGAGTAACGATCAAGCTAACACCACCGTAGCACTAAATTATAACCTCTTCCTCTGATTGTTGTCATGTGAAAGTGCTCCAATTGGTTTAATCTTCCAGCATATCCTTCTGCCATAAACTTTGGTATTGGGTTTTAATACAATGTTTGCAGGGTATATAACATGATTTTCTCTCCCAGAATACATTGCAACAAAAATTTGGATATGAAACATATATATCTCAGGCCAAGGTTAGCCTTTAACCCTAGTTTGTGGACCGGGGTTGGGGGTTAACCCTGGTCCCTACCCCCAATTGCAAACCCAATAAAATTCATATATGGATTTTAACCCATAGTTAATAATAACTAATGTGGGTGTGGTGGTAAGAGTTGTGGTTGGAATATAATAGGTCTTGCATTCGAGTCTTGTGGGTTGTTTGGCCAACAACCTAAAATTTTACATGGCCACCAGGATGCCATGTGGCAGCCTCTCATTGGCCCACGTGGTCCTCTCTGGTTGGACAAACACAAGAACCTATAACCCAATCAAAAACCTTGAAATTTGAGCCAATATAATTGTCCCAAGTGTCAAGTAGCTACTGGTTGAAGGAGCATAGTCAACCTCCCATATCAGGGTCTAGCCAACAGTACGGATTGTTGACTGTGCACCCCTATACAACCAAAGCTCAATTTTTTTGGTGTTTCCCAAAATAAACAGAATGTTATATCAGGATCATCTGATGATGGATTTGAGTGAAATGAGTTGTGTCGGATTTTTAATGCCTAGCTCTACACAATGACATTGGTTTCAATCAGTTCTGAGCACTTTGAATTTTGAGCATAAAATTGATCCACTAGATCTTTCCTCCCCACTGGAATCTTTTGGACCTCCAAAAGCTCTTTATTAATAAACAAATAGACGACGGTACAACTCCCTCACCCTTCAAGTCTCAATCCTCTGGAATTTACTTGAATTCGAAACTTTGAGATTTTCATTCAAATACATCATTTTCCCTCATTTTTGAGTCTTTGTCTTGTTTTCATAGATAACATCTTGCTGCAATTTCCCAGAATATGCAAAACAACAAACTTCCCTTGAATGAATTTTTGAACCCTTAGTTAAATTGAGAGGGGGGGGGGCGGTGAATTAGTTTAACACTTTCATGAATTTTAAACTGACCTTTAAACTTAATTACAACTTAATCTCATGATCAACTTTATATGTGAGCAATCTTAATATGTGAGCAGCAAGTATTAAGATAATGTGACAGCAGACTTAATGTGAGAGAAGCAAGTATTAAGCAGTTGGGATAAACCATATCAACACATAAACATCACACACATAGACAACAGATATAAGTGGAAACCCATAAAAAGAGAAAACCAAATCTTATTATTGTTGTGATGAAAAGGCAAGCTCCAACTCACTCTCACCACTGATTTTCTGTAGGCACCAACCTACAGGAGGCTCCTTCCTCAATTCTGCAAGCTACAACTTGCATGGAAGCTCCAATTCTCGTCAATTTTCTCTAGGCACCAACCTACATGAGGCTCCAAACTCAGACAGCTACAACTGACATCTATCAACCTACAACTTGATAGGGAAGCTCCAAATTCCTCACTCTTTCATAAAAAAAAACTCTTGCTGATTTACCTTAGATATCAGCTCTGTTCTGTACCTTCTTCACTGTTGTCCTCTAGCTTTCTTACCTATCTTAAATCATCTCTGACTCTTCACAACTTCTCTTTCAACTCCTCCTTCTTCTTATCTTCTCTGCCTCAATTCTTCATTCTCTAACCTCTCTCTGCATATCAATGTGGTATCATTTATATAGTTTGCCTCATGATTGTTTGTATTCCATAGTGAATTCAAAGTGAATAGCCCTGACTCTTTGCTTTCTGCCTTCTCATTTCTTTGTCCATCTCATTCAGAAAAAATATAACAATATGTACAAATTTCAATATTTCAGTGAGATATTTCTTTTCCTCCGGAGACTTGCCTTTGCATCACAAACAATATGAAAACAATTAAAACATTTACATTTTCAGTTACAATAATAATTTCAGTTCAGTCCATTCAGTTTTTGGCTCTCTGTAAGTTTGTCTTTTCTGCTGCTGTTGTGTAACTATTCTGTATATTCTCATGCATTTTCATGCCTGTAAAATTCCCTGTGTCTTTTTCAGTTTCTGTCATACTCTCCACTTCACTTGTGTTTCTGCTGCATATATACCTATTTTACAAGTTCAACTTCTCAGTAACTCGCAAACTCTCATTGTATATGAAAATGCAGTTTCTTCTTATTATCTGCTGGAAAATATGAATAAATGCGGAGGCTTCTTATAATCAAGGTTATAAAACCCATAAGGCATATAATATGCTTTTCTAATAAACCCATCAAACTCTTTATTTCACTTCGGAATAATAGTGCAGCCCACAGATACATATAAAACTCAACATACTAATAGCTGGACCACTATAACCCTTTTCATCTTATATTTTGGCAACATATATCATTAAGTCTTCGCTCTCACTTTCTGTGTGAATTTCCATTTTAACATTTTCCTTTATGAACTTTGATTTGAGCCAAGATATTAGTGACTCACAACACTTTTATAACCATAATACATCATAAATGACTGGCCCACAGTGTATTTCAAACCATATCTATATTTCGTTAACGTAAACCTTCGCCTTTATAATAAAATGCATTATATATATGGTCACTTCACTTTTCCTCATATGATAATGCCGAAGTATATTATTATAGTATTCCGCAACTTTCAGACTCCCTTTTGTAAGGTCCGCATTCAAATATTATAAGATCTTTGACCTTGGCTTAAACCATAACTCGGACTCAAACCCCAACAGATAGCATATATATACATATGTATCCTCGGGCCCCACATATTCAGTGGCTATTTCAATTGAATCTTTGCTTTATTATAAGAGGTCCTTATATAGTTGTCCACAGCTTTCATACTCACATATACCAATTTTATTCGTGCGCTTTGTGATAATTCATATCAATGATAATATGTTAACATGTATTATATCCTTTGTCAACATTACAACAAGCCTTTGACTTAGACTTAAACCCAGCACTAAAATAACTTTATATAACCTTTCGGGCCCACACAAACACCCGAAATACCTTTCTGTTCTTTTGTGCATTATTTAACGCCACCATAATATAATAGTTGGGGTCCAGCACTAACATGCCTTGTGAATCGACGGTCAATAACTCATCACCCTCCAATCAACCAATCCGACGGTTGTCACGTTATGCAAACGCTCAGGCCTTATCACATCTAACTCGCGCGATCATAGTGGGTCCTGGTAGTTAAACTACCCTTCGCATCCGACGGCCCAACTTTTGTCGCATTCCAAGCCCAAATACAGTGATCCTCGCGCAATATGGCGCAGATTAGATGCACGGTACATAATTCTCAAAAGTTACGCGATGGAAATGGTTTTAGAAAACCACCTTAGGACACGTGTCATCTAACGACATATATCGCTTTCGAAAATGAAAATCCACTTACCAGTTGGATAGCCACGCGATACTGCCGGTATGTTGTATTAAAACCACCTTTACTGTTGTCGCTCATGGTTCCGCTCCTTTCTGGCTCAAGGTTTCGTCCAGCTCTTCAACGTTTTATTATCATTAACCTCTGCTTCTTAACTACAGGTTCTTTTGATTCGGGCTTCTTGTAAGATAAAACATGCCATCGCATCTATTTAAGTTTTCGTTATGAAACCACGCCATTGCTTCCATAACTACAAACAGAGGTTAAACAACCCCTCGTCATTCACCTTGGCGCTTCTAGTTTAAACACAATACATACAAGGTTTTAATGCAATTAACCATTTTCTGTCCACAATTTTGCTGGTTGTATTGAAATGTGAACAATCTGCATTTCTTCACAGCTATTCCCAGTGTAGTTAAACTCAGGTTCCATTCCACTGAAGGCAGTCTGTTTTACCATTCTCTGCCTATGACTTGAATAACACACTACCATTCCAACCCTATTCCACATGACCGTTTCTCTGCATTCAGTTACTCTGCATGACATTACACAAGCAGTGCATGTTAGTGCATGTTAGTGCAGGACCGTTTCTCTCTATTCAGTGTATATTCTCTGTTTCTTTGTATACTCTGTATATTCTACTACCCTGTCTCTGTATTCTTTGTATATTCTGCTCCCCTGTCTCTACTGAGCTGCTTCTTCAAATGACCCTTTTCACATTTGCTCGACCCTCTCTACATCTTTGTTACCTCTTTTGTTGTCTCTCTGCTTCTATGCTACTCTCTTTTCCTCTCTCTACTTCTATGCTGCTCTCTTTGCCTCTCTCTGCTTCTAGGCTGCTCTCTTTGCCTCTCTCTGCTTCTATGCTACTCTCTTTTCCATCAATGACAACATTTCCAACAGCCTCCCCTTTTGGCATTGATGTCAATGCTCTTCCTCTGCTTGCCTTTTAGAAGACCCTTTCTTATGTTTCTTACTTTTCCTCCCCCTTTGAAATCTATGGCAAAGGGTTGCACATTTCCTAGTGTGCTTTCCAAATATTTTCCATAATATTCTGATCTTGAGGAACTGTTCCATGCTCTGCTCCCTTGCTCTGGTTCTTTTGTGACAATATTTGGTAATTCATCTCCTCCTGGAATGATGTTTTCTTTTTTGATCTCCCCCTGGAATGATGCTTTCTTTTCATGTCAGAGAGTAGCATCTGTAGACACTACTCCTAGTTTGTCTCTTAGATATTCGAATGGTTCTTTAGCAAGGGGTTTTTTGAATATGTCTGATGTTTGTTCCTTTGTTGGTACATATTCCAGCTTTACTACTTTATATGCTACTTGTTCTCTGAGGAAGTGGTACTTTATTGGGATGTGCTTTGATTTTGAATGAAGTATAGGATTTTTTGATATAGTTGTTGCACTTGTATTGTCACATTTGATAGAAATAGGTTCATCAATGCTTACCTTCATTTCTTGGAGAGTTTGTTTCATCCACATTACTTGTGTGCAACAAGCTGCTACTGCTATGTATTATGCTTCTGCTGTAGATAGAGAGATGGAAGTTTTCTTCTTTCTTAGCCATGCCACCAGACTTTTTCCCAAATAGAATGCTCCTCCACTTGTGTTTTTCCTGTCATCCACACAGTTGGCCCAGTCTACATCTGTATATGTTGTTAAAGTGAATTTTTTGCCTTTTGGATACCATAGCCCATGATGTGCAGTTCCTTGTAGATATCTGGATATTCTCTTGATTGCTAGTAAGTAATTTTTTTTTGGTGCTGCTTGATATCTTGCCAAAAGTCCTACAACCAGCACAATGTCTGGTCTAGAAGCTGTTAGGTATAGAAGACTTCAAACCATGGATATGTAAAGTTTTTGATCTACATCTGTTGATCCATCATCTGCACAAAGTTTGCATCTAGTTATCATGGGAGTTGACACAGGTTTGTTGTCTTCCATTTTGAACCTTTTCAACATCTCTCTTAAGTATTTTTCTTGTGAGATGAATGTGCCTATGTTCTTTTGTTGAATTTGAAGTCTTAAATAGAAAGTGAGCTCTCCAATTATATACATCTCAAATTCTGATTTCATTTCCTCAGCAAATCCTTTTGCTAACTCATCTTTGTTGCTTCCAAACATGATATCATCTACATACACTACTACAATTAAGAGTTCACCTTCATTGGCATTTATGTACAAATTGTTGTCTACTCCTCCTTTCTTGAACCCTTGTTTTTGCAAGTATTTGTCCAGCCTTGAATAACATGCTCGAGGAGCTTGTTTCAGCCCATATAGTATAGTTTATCTATTAAGGAGAATCCTTCAGCTTGTTCCATGTAGACTTCTTCCTTTAGATCTCCATTTAGGAAGGCAGACTTCACATCCATTTGATATACCTTGAAATCATGATAACATGCAAAGGCCAGAAACATTCTGATTGCTTCCATTCTGGCTACAGGGGCAAAGGTTCCATCATAATCAAGACCTTAAATTTGTGAATATCCCTTGCATACAAGTCTGGCTTCATTTCTGATTACTTGCCCTTGTTCATTCATATTGTTCTTGAATATCCATTTTGTGCCAATGACATTTTTTACACTGGGTCTTGGAACTAATTCCCAGGTATTGTTCTTCTCAATTTGGTCCAATTCTTCATTCATAGCATTCACCCAATATTTGTCTTTGTTGGCTTCTTCAAACTTCTTTGGCTCTATTTGAGATAGCATGGATAGGTATACTTCTTCTGTCTATTCAGCTAGTTGTCTTCTTGTCTGGACTCCCACACTCTTGTCCCCAATGATTTGATCTTCTGGATGGTTCTTTTGAGTGTATCTTGAGGGCCCTTTTGAGTTTAACTCAGTATCTTCTGTTGTCTTGCTTAGTTCATCATCATCTTTGTTCTCTTCTTCATGATCTTCTGGAGGATTTCTGCAACCTGTACTTCTTGTCTTGTTTGGTAGTTCTTCATAGAATCTTACATCAATGCTTTCCACAATTTTGCGAAGTGTTTTGTTGTAGCACCTATAACCTTTAATTTGGATCCATATCCTAAAAATATTCCTTCATCTGCTCTTGCATCGAACTTTCCCAGATTTTCATCATTATTTTTTATGAAACACTTGCTTCCAAAGACTCTAAAGTGCTTGACTGATGCTGGTTTACCATGTCATAGTTCATAAGGATTCTTGTCACTGTTTGGTCTTAAATGGGCTTTGTTAAGAATATGCACAGTTGTGTGTACTGCTTCTGCCCAGAAGGTTTGGGGAATGTTACTTTATTGCATCATGGCTCTGGCAATCTGTTGTACAGACCTATTTTGTCTCTCTACCACTTCATTCTGTTGAGGTGTACCTGCAATTGTAAATTGTTTTTTTATCCCATGCTCATTGCATAGGTCTGCAAAATCATAGTCTGTGAATTCACCTCCTTTGTCTGATCTGATTCACTTTAGCTTGCATCCTGTTTGATTTTCTGCCAATGCCTTGAATATCTTGAATTTCTCAAGTGCTTCCGATTTATATTTGAGAAATGCAACCCATGTCATTCTGGAAAAATCATCTATTATCAGCATGAAATAGGATTCTCCACTTGGTGTTTTAGTTCTTAAAGGTCCACACAGGTCCATGTGTACAAGCTGAAGTGGCCTACTTGTTGATAGCTCATCTTCGGACTTAAATGATGTGCGGGTATGTTTTCCCAATTGGCAAGATTTACATATGGTATTTGAAGGCTTCTTTATGACTGGCATATCCCTGACTGCATTCTTCTTGCTTAGACTTATGATATGGTCAAAGTTTAGGTGTCCCAATCTTCTATGCCATAACCATGACTCCTCAAGTTTGCTAAGGTGGCATTGTTGGCGGATAAATCCGTCTTGCGGACAAGACCGATCTCCCTAGTACTAAAAGTATCTAGCAACAAACAGCCAAATAGACTAATATTTCTCTAAGCATATATGATCTATGAAAAGCTCTATAGAGGTGTTAAGGACTTACCGTATGTCCAGCGCATGTTTGAAGTCGTTGTTGTCCCTCGTGCACTTGAAGGAGTTTTCCTCGTAAACCTGCAGTCACAAACAAGCAAAATATTACATAGCACCTGTATAGAAATCATCATAAATCATGCTTATCATAGTGATCAAGGAATCTATGAAATAAACCATTGATTGAAAGCTTATTGAGAAAAATGATTATATTTGTATTAATTTCAAAAGAAGAAAATCCTTACAACCTGAGCCTTGATGTTGCACAGGACTTTCCGGGGTCCGAAGCAAGAATATCCTTTACTTTGATAAGCTCTGCACTCCTCCAACCAAGACTAATAGAGGTATGTAATCTCTCCTCACAAAAGTCTTAATCAACTAAGTCTGAATCTCAATAGCACTTAACTTCAAATATTCTAAAGCTTCAACTCCAATTCTCAATCTCCAAAAACTTAAACCTTTTAAGGCTACCCAATGCCTCTTTTTATAGTGGAAAAGAGGAGGTTTTCTGTTCCAAATATGAAGGGATAGAATCCTCCTTCAAAGGGATAAGCTCCTCACATCAAGGGGTTAGCTCCATAAGGTAAGGGATTCATGCACCTCACAAGAGTGGTTCTGTCACCGCAAGATCCATTCTAGAAGCTTCCAAAATTCACTTTTATTGAGATTTTTGGAATTTACTTGCGTCTTTTTTATCTTACAGGGGTCCGCACCTATAACAAAGAGAAAGTGCATTCAGGTACGCAGGAGAGCTGAACATTGGGTGCGGGACTACAGGAAAGATAGTGAGAAAGTGCGATACCAAAGTTTAGGAGACTTTTAGGAACTTTTCTCCTATTTTCCAGCCTTGACATGAGGAACTAATGTGTTAGACTTGCAAAGGAGGAAGTATGAGTGATAATGAGCTCATACAGTTAGCAGAATGTCAAGGTGACAATTTTTTGTGTAACAGGCATGCTTCATTCTCTTCTTTCACTATGTAGACATTACTTTTTGTTCGAACACCTTTGATCAGGGTCTTTCCTATGGTGCTTGATCTTACTTCACAGTCTTGTGCTCTAAAAAGAACTTCACAGACTTTGTCACACATTTGACTGACACTCTGCAGATTTTCTTTCAGTCCATCCACAAATAGTACATCTTGGGCCTTTCCTCTACCATTATACAGACTAACTTTTCCTTTTCCTTTGATTTTCCCTGCTTTATCATTGCCAAAAGTAACATTTCCAGATTTATTTTCATCAAAGGTTATAAACTTGCTTCTATCTCCAGTCATATGCTTTGAGCATCCATTGTCCAAATACCATTGGCTTTTCAGGTCTTGAGCTACTAGAGCCAGGTCACATTTATTCACCTTATTTTTCCTCTACATGCATCCTTTTGTTTGGTACCTTTTCTGAGATGATGGACCACATTCTCTAAGAGGACATTTGGAAGACATATGTCCAATTTTATGGCATACACAGCATTTGATCATATTTTTAGTAGAATTATGAGTAAGAGTAAACTCTCCATGATTCATAAACCTCCTTGAGGTTTTGAACATCAGTCTTTGTCCATATGTTCTGCATTCTATGATTTTATGGCCAAATTCCTTATAGTAAAAACAGTATCCATAAAAACAATTTGCATACCTGATGAAGGGTTGTCTTCTCCATTTTTTTGCTTGAGGTAATATTTTCACTGTTTGCATCCTTTGCTGGTTTGAATTGATTCTCCTTGTATGAAAGTATGCAGAAATATGTCCCAGTTTGTGGCAGGCATAACAGGTGGCATTTTTCATAGTGCGGAAGAATCTCCTTTGATGGCTTCCAAATTTGACATATTCAGGAGTATATGAGCCTTTTTCAGTTGACTGTTTATTTATCTCATTATTTTTCATTTGAGGTTCCTTTTGGTTTCTGTCTGCTTCATTGCAGGTTTCTTCTTCTATAGGAACCTTCTAAGCTGCTTTATTATCCTTATCTGCTTTTACAAAAATGATATTATTGTTTTCCTTTTCTTTGCCTTTGCTAGGTTCTCCTTCATAGCCTATCCCAATTTTTATCAAAGGAGATATTTGAGCATCTAGAATTTCATTCAACTTATCAGAGCTTGTCATTTGAGAAGTATTTATTGACACTTTCCTTAGGGAATTATCTAATTTCTTCCTCAAGCATACTACTTCTTCTTCCAATTTCTCTTGTTCCTGAATTTTATCCTTAATTTGCTTAAGTAAAATGTGTTCTACCTTCTTGGCTTCTTCAAGCTCTACTTTCAACTAAATGAGGACTTCTGAATTTTGTTCTTCTCTTACATATTTGAGGAGAATGTTTTTCTGTTTTCTGCACTTCAGTTTGAGTCTGTCAATTTCCTCCAGGGCACTTCTTAGCTCCCCCTCAAGATCAACTTCACCTTCTTCCTCATCTTCTAGAAGGAATCATTCAAGCTCTTCTATAGCCATCAATATAAATTCAGAGGTTCCTTCTTCACTTGAGGGTTCATCTGAGTCTTCAGATGCACTGCTGTCTTGTTGAGCATAGAAATACTTTCTATTGAATCTCTTCCCTTTCTTCCAGTTCTTTGATATGGTTTTCTCTTATTCTTGAGTCCAATTCTTTGTTTTATTATGAGGACATTTAGCAGCATAGTGTCCAACTCTTCCACAGTTAAAGCATTTAAATGGAAGTTTACCTTTATATTTACCTGAGCCTTTATCCAATTTCCTGACAAATTTGGCCTCTTCTTCATCAGAGCAAGAGCATATATCTTCCTTTTCTTCTTTATTATTCTCTGTCTTAAAGGCTGCCTCCCTCACATTTGACTTCCTCTGTGGCAATCTCATCTCATAGGCTATTATATTTCCAACTAATTTGTTCATGGTCAAGGTTTCCCAATCAGTTGTTTCTTCTATGGCAGAAACCTTGGGGTTAAAGCTGGATGGAAGAGATCTTAGAATCTTTTGAACAATTACAACTTCTTTTATGGTTTCTCCTAGAGATTTCATGTTATTCACAATTTCTGCAACCCTTAAAAAGAAGCTGGCAATGTCTTCATCATCATTCGTTTTTATATTTTCAAATTGGGCTCTATAGACTTGAAGTTTGGTTGTCTTCACCTTTTTATCTCCCTCATGGATATTTTCTAGTGCATCCCACATTTCTTTGGGAGTCTTGTTGTGCATTACTTTGATAAATTTTTCCTCACACAGTCCATTTAAGATTGCATTCATGGCCTTTGCATTAGCTACAAAGTCTTGTTTGGCTTCTTTCTCTGAGTCAGTTGTCTTTGGGGCATATCCAAATTCCACTGCAGCCCAAACTTCCTAGAGACATTCTGATTTTCCAGAAGGCATAGTTTGCACTAGTGAAAAAAGGGGCTTTATTAGTTGACCATCCTTCTTGACTAGCCATCCTGGGGACCTAGGCTCTCCTTTCAGTTGTTAAACTAATACAAAAGGAACCGGCTCTGATACCAATTGTTGAACCCTTAGTTAAACTGAGAGGGGGGTGGTGAATCAGTTTACATTCATAAATTTTAAACTAACCTTTAAACTTATTTACAACTTAATTTCATGATCAACTTTATATGTGAGCAATCTTAATATGTGAGCAACAAGTATTAAGATAATGTGACAGCAGACTTAATGTGAGAGTAGCAAGTATTAAGTAGTTGGGATAAACCATATCAACACATAAACATCACAGACAGAGATAGCAGATATAAGTGGAAACCCATAAAGGGATAAAACCACATCTTATCATTGTTGTGATGCAAAGGAAAGCTCCAACTCCCTCTCACCACTGATTTTCTGTAGGCACCAACCTAAAGGAGGCTCCTACCTCAATTCTTCAAGCTAGAACTTGCAAGGAAGCTCCAACACCCATCAATTTTTTGTAGGCACCAACCTACAGGAGGCTCCAACCTCAATCAGCTACAACTGACATCTATCAACCTACAACTTGATAGGGAATCTCCAACTTCCTCACTCTTTCATAAAAAAAAACACTTGTTGATTTACCTTGGATATCAGCTCTGTTTTGTACCTTCTTCACTATTGTCCTCCAGCTTTCTTACTTGTCTAAAATCATCTCTGACTCTTCACAGCTTCTCTTTCAGCTCCTCCTTCTTCTTATCTTCTCTGCCTCAATTCTTCATTCTCTAACCTCTCTCTACATATCAATGTGGTATCATTTATAGAGTTTGCCTCATGACTGTTTGTATTCCACAGTGAATTCAAAGTGAATAGCCCTAACTCTTTGCTTTCTGCCTTCTCATTTCTTTGTCCAGCTCATTCAGAAAAAATATAACAATATGTACAAATTTCAATATTTCAGTGAGATATTTCTTTTCTTTTGGAGACTTTTCTTTGCATCGCAAACAATATAAAAACAATTAAAAATTTACATTTTCAGTTACAATAATAATTTCAAATCAATCCATTCAGTTTTTGGCTCTCTGTAAGTTTGTTTTTTCTGCTACTGTAGTGTAATTGTTCTGTATATTCTCCTGCATTTTCATGCCTGTAAAATTCCCTGTGTCTTTTTCAGTTTCTGTCATACTCTCCACTTCACTTGTGTTTCTGCTGCATATATACCTGTTTTACAAGTTCAGCTTCTCAGTAACTCTCAAACTCTCATTGTATATGAAAATGTAGTTTCTTCTTATTATTTGCTAGCAAATATGAATAAATGCGGAGGCTTCTTATAATCAACGTTATAAAACCCATAAGGCATATAATATGCTTTTCTAATAGACCCAGCAAACACTTTATTTCACTTCATAATAATAGTGCAGCCCACAGATACATATAAAACTCAACATACGAACAATTGGACTACTATAACCCTTTTCATCTTATATTCTGGCAACTTATATCATTAAGTCTTCGCTCTCACTTTCTGTGTGAATTTCCATTTAACATTTGACTTTATTGAGCCAATATTTTAGTGACTCATGCACTTTTATAACCGTAATACATCATAAATGACTGGCCCATAGTGTATTTCAAACCAAATATTTATATTTCGTTAACGTAAACCTTCGCCTTTATAATAAAATGCGTTATATATATGGTCACTTCACTTTTCCTCGTATGATAATGCCGAAGTATATTATTATAGTATTCTGCAACTTTCAGACTCCCTTTTGTAAGGTCCTCATTCAAATATTATAAGATCTTCGACCTTGGTTTAAACTATAACTCAGACTCAAACCCCAACAAATAGCATATATATACATCCGTATCCTCGGGCCCCACATATTCCATTGTTATTTCAATTGAATCTTCGCTTTATTATAAGAGGTCCTTATATAGTTTTCCACAGCTTTCAGACTCACATATACCATGTTGGAAAAATAATGAGAGGGGAGGTGAATCAGTATTTTGAGCTGACTGATTTTTTTTTTACTTTTTCTTTCTCAAAACCCATACGCTACTTTACAGAACAAAACTAGCGTATATTCTCAGAGCTCTTATTAAGCATATAATTATTTTCTTAGATCATTGCATCATTCATTCATTAAATGTTTAGTAATCAGTAAACATGTGCAGTAAAGACAGAATAAATCATCACACATAAGCATCACACATGAACACCAGGATTTAAGGTGGAAACCCAATTCGAGAGAAAACCACCGCTGTCGTCGTTTCAGTCTTCAATATTTATTATTATAAAGAAAACATTGTACAACCATGTACTAGCGCAGACTCATACCAGCATGCAGGCACCCACCTGCAGAAGGCTACAACCTTCTCTCGTTTACCAGCCTCTCCTGGAAGGGAGCTACAACCCCCTGCTCGTTTGACTCACGGAAAGGCTACTACCCCCTGTTCTTGTTTACCAGCTACCACTGGAAGGGAGCTACAACCCCCTCACTGAAGGCTCCGAGCCTCAGCACCACCATGGACCACGTTTCATCAATTTTCAAACTGTATCAAACAGCTTCAACACAACCCTTCACTTATCAACAAATATACTTTGCCCAATACTTCAAACAGAACAGTGAGACCACTATAACTAGAATATCATAAATAACCCAGACATCAGAGTAAATAATCAGATACACTTCCAACCTTGAACAACCATTAATTCAGATTCCATACGCTACTTTTCTTCACCGAAGCCGTGTGCATACGCGCTTTCATGCAAACCAACCCACGTATTCTTCTGTGTATATTATTTTTCAAACCCTGACTGACATACTCGCTTTTAATGAAGATACCTTGCGTATATATGCACTTTTCATCACAACAATCCGCGTATACTTCTGAACATATTTTCTTTCAGAATCTATTCAGACTCAGATTCAGATGTGGATCATTCAGTTCAGAAAATTTCACAGCAATACCGAACTGTTAAACAGTTATTCCTTCTTCACCATGTCTTCTCAATCATTGATTATATTTGTTCATCATTATATCAGCAGCATACATCATATTCAAAACAACCCAGAACTTCAAGAAGACCATATTTATTGACAGAAAGCAGAGAGATAGCAGAAATCACAGCAGTAAAATAAGCTTCAGAAACCCTAACTTCCATATGCGCTTTTCATCAAGCTAACTCACGTATATACGCGCTTTTACCGATACTGACTAGCGTGTAGATCTGTAAAAGATAATTTTTCATAACAAATCAGATCTATAAACTTACCCAGATTTCCACAATTTCTTCATCAGACTGCCGCCCGATCTTCATCATTTCTTTTGCAGATCATTCTATAGATTCATCATTTGTAGATCTAGAGATCTTAAGCCTTCATCATATCCATAGGTGCATCAAGATTCAGATTTATCAATTAAGAACAGAGCTCCACCATGCAGATATACTTCAGAGTGAAGTATTCATTAAAACCCAGACACTTGCACACCCTTGCACAATGATCTTCTTCTCCTTATATAGATTTAGCCTTTATCAATACCATGAGTCAAAACCACACCACTTCCGATGGTCTTCCTGGACGGGATCAAATAGATAATCCAGCGCTCAATACAATGGGTCAATACCATGGTAATGCCCCTTAGTATTCTAATTTTGGAGTGCAAAAGGGCATACGTGACTTGGCACGTACTTTTCCATGTACATACGCTACTTCTCCTTAACAAACCGCGTATGCATTGTGGCATACTATTTTCATCATTGCTCTGGCACTTACAGGGAATTCCTTTCTCTGTTACTTCTGAACTGCTCTGTAGACATCAGATTTACAAGAACAACTTCATCAATTATGTTTCCATCAACTTCATCAAGTAGGTTGCCATCAAGGACAACACATTGCATCATATTGCCAACAATCTCCCCCTTTGGACTTGATGGCAACCATGATGGTGTTTGATCACCACAACAGATAGATACAGTGATTATAACCATTATGCAAACACCATGAGACTCTCCCCCTAAACACCATGTTACTCTCCCCCTTTGACATCAAGGGCAAAGGGCGGATCAAAACCAAAACAAGGTTTTTCTTCTCATGTAGAAAGAAGAGCGTTGTAGATCTGATGTGCACTGAAGTTACCATGCTCCCCTTGAGTTCATGCCAAATCTTCAAACATATTTTTCAATGAAGTACATGACTCTATGACCTTTCCTATCACCAAGGACTCATACTTACATCAAAGATCCAACCAAGTGGATTTACATATGTGACTCAAGTACCCAACCAAGTGGGTTTACACAATTTGATCAAGTCCTTTCATGACTGAAAACTACAATTTTACATCATAGGTCTCATCATGACCTTTTCATCAAATTACAACAATGACCTTTTGTAACAAATACCAAAAAGACCTCAAGAGAGAGATCATATTTCAGAACCATCATAATGCCAACAATGCATTATTTATAAATAAACTAATGCTCCCCACGAAGAACTGTTACATGTTCAGGCCATTTGCCTCAGCCACATCTCCCCCTTAGCTTGTGCATCCTGAACACTTTCAACAGCGAACCATCAAGGCATATTTATCAAATATCAGAGAATGAAACAGAAATATGAGATCTGAAACATCACCAGAGATACCCAACAGCACCGTAGCTGTGCTGAAGAACGCTGCCCCAGAAAAATTTGTCAGCAACCACCCATACGCGGTTTTCTTTGTATAAACTCACGTATATACGTGACTGTCTTTCAGGAAACCCGCGTATCCAATTTAATCTTCTACATTTAAGTAGATCTGATCTTCTGTATGGCAGAGACTACTCCCAGCTTCTATCTGAGATATTCGAATGCTTCCCTGGGTAGAGGTTTCGTAAATATATCAACAACTTGTTCTTTGGAGGGAACATACTCCAACTTCACCTTTTGTTCAAGCACTTGTTCACGTAAGAAGTGGTACTTGATGGGAATGTGCTTGGTCTTGGAATGCATAACGGGATTCTTTGAGATACTGATGGCACTTTTATTATCACACATAATGGAGATAGGAGGTGAACATTTGATTTGAAAGTCTTGTAAGGTTTTCATCATCCAAAGAAGTTCAGTGCAACATGATGCGACAACCAAATATTATGCTTCTGCTGTAGATAAGGCAATAGAGTTTTGCTTCTTGCTGAAGCAAGATACTAACCGGGGCCCCATATAGAATGCACCACCACTAGTGCTTTTCCGATCATCAACATTTCCAACCCAATATGCATTAGTGTAAGCATGAAGAGTGAGATCAGCATTATTTGGATACCATAGTCCAAAGTCTTGAGTTCCTTGTAGATATTTGAATATTCTTTTGACAGCCTGAAGGTGAGACTCTTTTGGATTAGCTTGGAATTGTCCAACAATCCCAACTACATGCATAATGTCTGGTCTAGTCCCAGTGAGATAAAGTAGACTTCCTATCATAGATCTGTATTCTGGTTGATTCACCATGGGAGAATCATCATGAGAACTGAGATTACATCCAGTTATCATTGGTGTACTTACAGGTTTGCACTCTTCCATGCCATACTTCTTCAGAATTTTCTTAAGGTATTTTGCTTGTGACAAGAATATGCCATCTGTAGTTTGATGCACTTGCAAGCCAAGAAATAATGTTAGTTCCCCAAGTAAAGACATTTCAAATTCTTGCTGCATAGCAGAAGAAACTTTCTGACTCATAGATTCTTCATTACTTCCAAAAATGATATCATCAACATATACAACCACAATCAATAGTTTATCACTTTCAGTTTTTGTGTATAAATTGCTATCAGCAGACCCCTTTGAAAATCCTTGTTGATGAAGATATTTGTCAAGACGATAATACCATGCCCTTGGAGCTTGTTTGAGACCATATAGAGCCTTTTTAAGTCTACAAACAAGTTTTTCATCATTTCCCAAAATGAAGCCTTTTGGTTGTTCTATATACACTTCTTCTTCTAGATCACCATTGAGAAATGCAGATTTAACATCCATTTGATAAACTTTGATCTGTTGGAAGCTTGAAAAAGCAAGAAACATTCTTATGGCTTCAAGTCTAGCTACAGGAGCAAAATTTTCTTCAAATTCTATACCTTCTTGTTGAGCATACACCTTGCAAACAAGTCTAGCTTTATTTCTTATAACCTCCCCATTCTCATTTAACTTTTTTTTGAATATCCATTTAGTTCCAATGACATTTTTGTCATGAGGTCTTGGTACTAATTCCCAAGTTTGATTCTTTTCAATTTTATCAAGCTCTTCATTCATGGCTTGAATCCAACATTCATCTCTGCTAGCTTGATTGACATTGTGTGGTTCAATAGTGGCTAGAAATGCCAGATAGCTAGAAGATCCCACAAGATTCCTTCTTGTTTGTACACCTGATCCCTTATCTCCCAAAATTTGAGATTCTGGATGATTCTTTTGAACATATCTAGATGGAGCTTTTTCAGATAAATCATCTTCAGGTTCTTCATTGGGTTCACTGTCTATATCATTGTTATTTGATGTAGAAGGATATATGTCACCATCATCTTCATTTGTTGTTTGTTTTTCTTCTTTTGGGGCTGCAGGAGACTCATCAATAACAACATCAATACATTCAACAATCTTTTGAAGTCTTTTATTGTAACATTTATATGCTCTACTCCTAGAGGAGTAACCAAGAAGTATTCCTTCATCTGCTCTGGGTTCAAACTTGCCAAGTTTTTCATCATTATTTTTGATAAAGAATTTTCTTCCAAAAACTTTAAAATGCTTCACAGTGGGAGGATTACCATACCAAAGTTCATATGGAGTTTTGTCACTATTTACACGAACATGTGCCTTGTTAAGAATATTTACCGCTGTATGTGCCGCTTCTCCCCAAAATGTGTCAGGTGTTTCGGAATCATCAAGCATAGCTCTAGCCATTTTTTGAACTGTTCTATTCATTCTTTCTGATATGCCATTTTGTTGTGGAGTGTCGGCTACTGTAAACTATCTTTTTATGCCATGTTGTTCACAAAATTCAAGGAATTCATCTGAAGTATATTCTCCTCCTCGATTGGATCTAAGACACTTTATTTTTAGATCTAATTAATTTTTCAACCAGAGCTTTAAATCTCTGAAATTTCTCAAATGCTTCATCTTTGTGTTTAAGCAACCCAATCCAACACATTCTAGAGAAATCATCAATAAACAAGATATAGTATTGTTCACCACGTGGTGAATTTTTCCTCATAGGTCCACATATGTCAGTATGAATAAGTTCAAGAGGCTTTCTTGATGATCCTTCCTTGGCATTAAACTGTACTCTGGTTTGTTTACCAAATTGGCAAGACTTGCATATGATATTTTCGAGTAGAGTAATATTGGGAATATCACGGACAGCTTTAAGTCTGCTTGATTTGTTGATCTGAGAGAAGCTCATATGTCCCAACCTTCTATGCCATAGCCAGTTTTTTGAAGATTTACTCAAGTAACATTGTTCTTTGCAGTTCTTCAGTACATACAGGTTGCTTGGAGTTCTTTTTCCTTTGATAATTATTTTACCTGTGTCAAGATCACGTACACATTCTTTTGAACTAAAGACAACTTCAGTTCCTTGATCACACATTTAACTTACACTTAACAGGTTATGTGGTTAGGTGGTGTTAGCCTGACGATTACTCTGGGAGTTTGAGGCAGTGTTCACATATGCGGGTCCCAAACCTTAACTACCATGGTTAGTGAGCGGTAACCACCACATAACCACAATTCAATGTTGGAGCAGAGTTAGGTTAAAAACTTGCTTAGCGCTGAAACAACATACGACCATAGTTATACTCAACCATGGTATAAAATTGGAGTCAAGTTGTAAACCAAGGGGAATGTTCAAACAACAACGAGATCAATGACGAAAAACGAGTAACATGGTGCCAGATTAGCTGAGTAAAGGCCGACATAGTCCATTTAACCATGAAACAATTTACACCCAACGTGGAGGGAATCTCACTAGCGCGGGGCAAAAATGTCGCACCACGTGGCCGCAAAAGGTGGATTTTGTAGAATGAATTTTAGGAAGGTGTGATTTGTAGGAAATATAGTGAAGAACTTCATGGGAGCATAACTCATTCAATTTTTACCCTTTTTGGGAGTAGAAAGAGCCCAGCTAGGGGTTTTTTACTATTCTGGAGCAATTGTAGACATTATTTAAGCTATTTGAGCACTGTAACTTGATGTAAACACACATTTTTTAGAATAATGAAAGAGGTCCAACCATTGGAAGCTCGACCAGGAGATGTAGCCCAGGACGGGTGAATTCCTTCATCACTTGTTGTTTTTTGTTTACTGTTATGGTATTGACGTCTTCTTATTTTATGCAAAAACTGAGTTTTATTTACATAAGAGGTTAAATAACCTAATCTTTTCACTTGCAAAATTTGACATAAACCCTCAAGTTTCAATTACATATTAGTTTGGTATCAAAGCTTAGGTTCTTATTTTCTTTGAGGGTTTAATTTTTTTTCAATTGTTTCTGATGCTTACAAGGTTGAATCTCAAGAGAGGAGAATAAAAACTTGTGGTTGCAAGTCCTCAAGTTAGGACAAGGACAAAAATAGCACATTTTCCACAATATCCACAACAAATTTCATTTAAAGGTTTACCTGAAGCTTCAACAATCATGTCACATGAAGAATAGTTTGACAATATGTCAGAGGATGAGAAATATTTCAAAAAATCATTCTTTGACATGATCAAAATGGTGAAAGTTCTATATGAAGAGAGAAACATAATATTGCAAGGTGAGAGCTCCAATCCTCCAAAGGGAGATAACCCTATAGGAGGAGATGGAGGAGATGAGAACAATACTCTGAAAGGGAATGGTGACAAACCACCTTTGATACCACCATTCTCTTCACCGCCATCTTCACCACCATGCTCACCATATTCATCTTCCACAACAACCCCTTCACCAACACCTCCACATTCTCCAAAAGGGACATGGTAAAACTCCATTTTTGAAACTTTACATAAAGTTTGATTTTCCTATGTATGGTGCAGAGGTAAATGCTGAGAGATTAGAAATTTGGGTTCATTATCTTGAAGTGTATTGCAAGATATAAAGGATCAAGGATGATGAGACCAAGATTCAACTTTCTTCATTAAGGTTGGAAGGTGCAACGCATATTTGGTGGGAAGCCAAAAATCAAGAGGACAAGAAGAAACATGGTAAGGTCTTAACCTCTTGGAATGATTTTGTTCCTGCATTTAGAAGAAAATTTTATCCATTAGCATACATGTAGAAATCTATAATAGATTGGAAAGACTTTAGGAAAGGAAAGGGTCAAAATGTGTAAATCTATACTCAAGAGTTTAGAAGGAGAGCATTGATATTGAGTATAAATTTGTCATCTCAATGGACTTTGTGAAATACATTAGAGGTTTGAATAGCTATTTAAGACACACTATTCTCATTTTTATCCCTAAAAATTTGGATGAAGTTTATGTACATGCCACATATCTAGAAGAATGAGGGAAACATGTTTTAGATGATAAAAGTGAGAATTCCATTGATTCTGGAGAAAAAGGAAAGGGTAAGTTTAACAGAAAAAGGAAAGAAGAATGCTTCCATCAAGATGGTTAAAGAAAAAATTACATGCAAAAACTCCTCTAAATAGGGCCATGATGAATATCATTATTGGAAACTTCATCCGGAGATGAGACCAAACAAGCTTAAGAACAATGAGAAGGAGAAGACAACTACAATTACACAACATGATTTAGGTTATGACTCCAGAGATGAAACAAAGATCACATCGATCGGTTTGAAAGGTAAGGACATAGAAAGTATTATTTCTTCAAATTGTCTCAATAATAGTCAAGATGAAGAAACATGAATTGAAATTTTCCATAAATTTAGAGTTATTTCAAAGCATACCAAAATTGACACTCTATTCTAGTGGTTCACAAGAAAATATTATTTCTAAAGACTTAGTCAAGAAGTTGAATTTAGAGACCATTCCTCATCCTAGACCTTATCCTTACATTGCGTATGTAAGAATAAAAAATTGCAAGTGACAAGGAAGTGCATAGTTAGATTTGAAATCAGTGAAAAATTTCTTGATGAAGTTGAACTTGATGTGGTTTTGATTGATATTTATGGTATGGTTTTGGGAATCCCATATCTTTATGATAGGAGAGATATTTTTTAATCACCATGATAATAATTATCACTTGATCAAGAATGGGATTGAGTACATACTTAGAGTGCATATTAAGAAGACGAGTTTGTCTCTGATGAATTCTGGAGAAATGAAAATAATTGTTAATGGTAGTTAGAAAGTTGCAATGTTAATGTTCAAGCATAAAGATGCTGCAAATGAGGCGTTTCAAGGATATGAATCAAATATGAAATCCGATTTCATAGATGTTTCTAATTCAAGTGATAAGATATTTCAGGAGTCTAACATGTTGCCTCCTAAAATAGGTAAATAAGATGAAATTAATTTGCAACAACATTCATCATTGTTGAACATTGGTGTGAACAAGATGCTAGTGTTAAAGAGTTCAGAGGTCAAAGAGCACGTGCAAAATAAATTTGGAAAATAGAACATTGGTTCCAAAACTTCTTCATATGGGTTTCATAATGTTTTGGCTTTGGAAAGTGATGGCGCATGGCGATGGTGATCACATTTGGTCAATAGTCGAGCCAAGCGTAAGGCTATACATGTTAAGCATCGTCATGTCGACAATGTTAAAGGTGAGAAGAATTTTAGATTGTTTAAGTTTCCTTTGATTGACGACCAAGGAGGGAATATGTTTATTCATGTTGGAAATGTTGTCATTGATGGAAAAGAGAGCAGCATAGAAGCAGAGAGAGGAAAAGAGAGTAGCCTAGAAGCAGAGAGAGGCAAAGAGAGCAGCATAGAAGCACAGAGAGGCAAAGAGACCAGCATAGAAGCAGAGAGACAAGAAAAGAGGCATCAAAGATGTAGAGAGGGTCGAGCAGCTGTGAAAGGGTCATTTGAAGAAGCAGCTCAGTAGAGACAGGGCAGCAGAATATATAGAGAATACAGAGATAGGGCAACAGAATATACAGAGTATACAAACAAACAGAGAATATAAAGTGAATAATGAGAAACAGTTCTGCACTGACATGCACTGACATGCACTGCCTGTGTACTGTCATGCACAGTAACTGAATGCAGAGAAACGGTCATGCGGAATAGGGTTTGATGGTAGTGTGGTAGTCAAGTCACAGGCAGAGAATGGTAAAACAGACAGCCTTCTGTGGAACGGAACATGAGTTTAACTACACTGGGAATAGCTGTGAAGAAATGTAGATTGTTCACATTTCAATACAACCATCAAAATCATGGACAAAGAATGGTTAATTGCATTAAAACCCTGTGTGTATTGTGTTTAAACTGGAAGTGCCAAGGTGAATGACGAGGGGTTGTTTAACCTCTGTTTGTAGTTATGGAAGCAATGTCATGGTTTCATAACGAAACCTTAAATAGATACGATGGCATGTTTTAACTTACAAGAAGCCCGAATAAAAAGAAACTGTAGTTAAGAAGCGGAGGTTAATGATAATAAAATGTTGAAGAGCTGGACTGAACCTTGAGCCGGAAAGGAGTGGAACCATGAGCGACAAAAGTAAAGGCGGTTTTAATACAACATACCGGCAGTATCGTGTGGCTATCCAACTGGTAAGTGGATTTGCCTTTTCGAACATGATATATGTCATTAGATGAGACGTGTCCTAAGGTGGTTTTCTAAAACCATTTCCATCGCATAACTTTTGAGAATTATGTACCGTGCATCTAATCTGCGCGATATTGCGCAAGGATGGATGGATTTGGGCTTGGAACGCGACAAAAGTTGGGCCGTCGGATATGAAGGGTAGTTTAACTACCAGGACCCACTTTGATCGCACGAGTTAGATGTGATAAGGCCCGAGCATTTACATAAAGTGACAATCGTTGGATTGGTTGATTGGAAGGCGATGAGTTATTGACCATTGATTCATAAGGCATGTTAGTGCTGGACCCCAACTATTATATTATGGTGGTGTTAAATAATGCGCGAAAGACAGAAAGGTATTTCGGGTGTTTGTGTGGGCCCGAAAGGTTATATAAAGTTATTTTAGTGTTGGGTTTAAGTCTGAGTCAAAGGCTTGTTATAATGTTGACAGAGGATATAATACATGTTAACATATTATCATTGATATGAATTATCACAAAGTGCGCGAATAAAATTGGTATATGTGAGTATGAAAGATGTGGACAACTATATAAGGACCTCTTATAATAAAGTGAAGATTCAATTGAAATAACCATTGAATATGTGGGGCTCGAGGATACATATGTATATATATGCTATCTGTTGGGGTTTGAGTCCGATTTATGGTTTAAACCAAGGTCGAAGATCTTATAATATTTGAATGCAAACCTTACAAAAGGGAGTCTAAAAGTTGTGGAATACTATAATAATATACTTCGGCGTTATCATATGAGGAAAAGTGAAGTGACCATATATATAACTCATTTTATTATAAAGGCGAAGGTTTACGTTAACGAAATATATATATGGTTTGAAATACACTGTAGGCCAGTCATTTATGATGTATTATGGTTATAAAAGTGTCGTGAGTCACTAATATCTTGGCTCAAATCAAAGTTTATAAAGGCAAATGTTAAATGGAAATTCACACAGAAAGTGAGAGCAAAGACTTAATGATATATGTTGCCAGAATATAAGATGAAAAGGGTTATAGTGGTCCAGCTGTTAGTATGTTGAATTTTATATGTATCTGTGGGCTGCACTATTATTCCGAAGTGAAATAAAGCATTTTTTGGGTTTATTAGAAAAGCATATTATATGCCTTATGGGTTTTATTACCTTGATTATAAGATGCCTCCGCATTTATTCATATTTTCCAGTAGATAATAAGAAGAAACTGCATTTTCATATACAATGAGAGTTTGAGAGTTACTGAGAAGCTGAACTTGTAAAACAAGTATATATGCAGCAGAAGCACAAGTGAAGTGGAGAGTATGACAGAAACTGAAAAAGACACAGGGCATTTTACAGGCATGAAAATGCAGGAGAATATATAGAATAGTTACACTACAGCAACAGAAAAGACAAACTCACAGAGAGCCAAAAACCGAATGGACTGAACTGAAATTATTATTGTAACTGAAAATGTAAATGTTTTAATTGAATTTATATTGTTTGTGATGCAAAGGCAAGTCTCCGGAGGAAAAGAAATATCTCACTGAAATATTGAAATTTGTAAATATTGTTATATTTTTTCTGAATGAGCTGGACAAAGAAATGAGAAGGCAGAAAGCAAAGAGTCAGGGCTATTCACTTCGAATTCCCTGTGGAATAAAAACATTCATGAGGCAAACTCTATAAATGATACCACATTGATATGCAGAGAGAGGTTAGAGAATGAAGAATTGAGGTAGAGAAGATAAGAAGGAGGAGCTGAAAGAGAAGATGTGAAGAGTCAGAGATGATTTAAGACAGGTAAGAAAGCTGGAGGACAGTAGTGAAGAAGGTACAGAACAGAGCTGATATCCAAGGTAAATCATCAAGTGTTTTTTTTTTATGAAAGAGTGAGGAAGTTGGAGCTTCCCTATCAGGTTGTAGCTTGATAGATGTCAGTTGTAGCTGATTGAGGTTGGAGCCTCTTGTAGGTTGGTGCCGGCAGAATATTGATGGGAGTTGGAGCTTCCTTGCAAGTTTTAGCTTGCAAAATTGAGGTAGGAGCCTCCTGGAGGTTGGTGCCTACAGAAAATCAGTGGTGAGAGGGAGTTGGAGCTTGCCTTTGCATCACAACAATAATAAGATGTGGTTTTCTCCCTTTACGGGTTTCCACTTATATATATTGTCTCTGTGTGTGATTTTTATGTGTTGATATGGTTTATCCCAACTACGTAATACTTGCTGCTCCCACATTAATTCTACTATCACATTATATTAATACTTGCTGCTCACATATTAAGATTGCTCACATATAAATTTGATCATGAAATTAAGTTGTAAATAAGTTTAAAGGTTGGTTAATTCTTGAATGTGTTAAACTGATTCACCCCCCCTCTCAGTTTAACTAAGGGTTCAACAATTGGTATCAGATCGGGTTCCTTCTGTATCAGTTTAACAACTGAAAGGAGATCCTAGGTCCCCAGGATGGCTAGTCAAGAAGAATGCTCAAACAATAAAGCCCCTTTTTTCACCGGTGAAAATTATGCCTTCTGGAAAATCAGAATGAGAACATACATAATGTCTCTAGGAATAGAAGTTTGGGCTGCTGTGGAATTTGGATTTTCCCCAAAGATGACTGACTCAGAGAAAGAAACCAAACAAGACTTTGTAGCTAATGCAAAGGCCATGAATGCAATCTTAAATGGACTGTGTGAGGCATAATTTATCAAATTAATGCACAGCAAGACTACCAAATAAATGTGGGATACACTAGAAAACATCCATGAGGGAGATGAAAAGGTGAATACAACCAAACTTCAAGTCTATAGAGCCCAATTTGAAAATATAAAAATGAATGATGATGAAGACATTTCCAGCTTCTTTTTAAAGGTTGCAGAAATTGTGAATAACATGAAAGCTCTAGGAGAAACCATAAAAGAAGTTATAATTGTTCAAAAGATTCTAAGATCTCTTCCATCCAGCTTTAACCCCAAGGTTTCTGCCATAGAAGAAAAAGCTGATTGGGAAACCTTGACCATGAGCCAATTACTTGGAAATCTAACAGCCTATGAGATGAGACTGCCACAGAGGAAGTCAAATGTGAGGGAGGCAGCCTTTAAGATAGAGAAGAAGAAAGAAGAAAATGAAGATATATGCTCTTGCTCTGATGAAGAAGAGGCCAAATTTCTCAGGAATTGGATAGAGGCTCGGGTAAATATAAAGGTAAAATTCCATTTAAATGCTTTAACTGTGGAAGAGTTGGACACTATGCCGCTAAATGTCATCATAATAAAACAAAGAATCAGACTCAAGAATCAGAGAAACCCATATCAAAGAACTGGCAGAAAGGGAAGAGATTCAATAGAAAGTCTTTCTATGCTCAACAATACAACAGTGCATCTGAAGACTCAGATGAACCCTCAAGTGAAGAAGGAACCATTTATAGAGTTTGCTCCAAGCTCCAACTCCCTCTCACCACTGATTTTATGTAGGCACCAACCTACAGGAGGCTCCTTCCTCAATTTTGCAAGCTAAAACTTGCAAGGAAGCTCCAACTCCCATCAATTTTCTGCAGGCACCAACCTACAGGAGGCTCCAACCTTAATCAGCTACAACTGACATCTATCAAGCTAAAACCTGATAGGGAAGCTCCAACTTCCTCACTCTTTCATAAAAAAAAACACTTGATGATTTACCTTGGCTATCAGCTATGTTCTGTACCTTCTTCACTGCTGTCCTCCAACTTTCTTACCTGTCTTAAATCATCTCTGACTCTTCACATCTTCTCTTTCAGCTCCTCCTTCTTATCTTCTCTGCCTCAATTCTTCATTCTCTAACCTCTCTCTGCATATCAATGTGGTATCATTTATAGAGTTTGCCTCATAAATTTTTTTATTCCACAGGGAATTTGAAGTTAATAGCCCTGAATCTTTGCTTTCTGCCTTCTCATTTCTTTGTCCAGCTCACTCAGAAAAAATATAACAATATGTACAAATTTCAATATTTCAGTGACATATTTCTTTTCCTCCGGAGACTTGCCTTTGCATCACAAACAATATAAAAACAATTAAGACATTTACATTTTCAGTTACAATAATAATTTCAGTTCAGTCCATTCGGTTTTTGGCTCTCTATGATTTTGTCTTTTCTACTGTTGTAGTGTAACTATTCTATATATTCTCCTGCATTTTCATGCCTGTAAAATGCCCCGTGTCTTTTTCAGTTTCTATCATACTCTCCACTTCACTTGTGTTTCTGCTACATATATACTTGTTTTACAAGTTCAGCTTCTCAGTAACTCTCAAACTCTCATTGTATATGAAAATGCAGTTTCTTCTTATTATCTACTGGAAAATATGAATAAATGTGGAGGCATCTTATAATAAAGGTAATAAAACCCATAAGGCATATAATATGTTTTTCTAATAAACCCAACAAATGCTTTATTTCACTTCGGAATAATAGTGCAGCCCACATATACATATAAAATTCAACATACTAACAGCTGGACCACTATAACCCTTTTCATCTTATATTCTGGCAACATATATCATTAAGTCTTTGCTCTCACTTTTTGTGTGAATTTCCATTTAACATTTGCCTTTATAAACTTTGATTTGAGCCAAGATATTAGTGACTCATGGCACTTTTATAACCATAATACATCATAAATGACTGGCCTACAGTGTATTTCAAACCATATATATATTTTGTTAACGTAAACCTTCGCCTTTATAATAAAATGAGTTATATATATGGTCACTTCACTTTTCCTCATATGATAACGCCGAAGTATATTATTATAGTATTCCACAACTTTTAGACTCCCTTTTGTAAGGTCTGCATTCAAATATTATAAGATCTTCGACCTTGGTTTAAACCATAACTCGGACTCAAACCCCAACAGATAGCATATATATACATATGTATCCTTGGGCCCCACATATTCAATGGTTATTTCAATTTAATCTTCGCTTTATTATAAGAGGTCCTTATATAGTTGTCCACAGCTTTCATACTCACATATACCAATTTTATTCGCGCGCTTTGTGATAATTCATATCAATGATAATATGTTAACATGTATTATATCCTCCGTCAACATTATAACAAGCCTTTGAATCAGACTTAAACCCAGCACTAAAATAAGTTTATATAACCTTTCGGGCCCACACAAACACCCGAAATGCCTTTCTGTCTTTCGCGCATTATTTAACGCCACCATAATATAATAGTTGGGTTCCAGCACTAATATGCCTTGTGAATCGACAGTCAATAACTCATCGCCCTCCAATCAACCAATCCGACGATTGTCACTTTATGTAAATTCTTGGGCCTTATCACATCAAACTCATGCGATCAAAGTGGGTCCCGGTAGTTAAACTACCCTTCGTATCCAATGGACCAACTTTTGTCGCGTTCCAAGCACAAATCCGTCCATCCTTGCGCAATATCGCAAATATTAGATGCATGGTACATAATTCTCAAAAGTTACACGATGGAAATGGTTTTAGAAAACCACCTTAGGACACGTCTCATCTAATGACATATATCATGTTCAAAAAGGAAAATCCACTTACCAGTTGGATAGCCACGCGATACTGCCGGTATGTTGTATTAAAACCACCTTTACTTTTGTCGCTCATGGTTCCACTCCTTTCCAGCTCAAGGTTCCGTCTAGCTCTTCAACATTTTATTATCATTAACCTCCGCTTCTTAACTACAGTTTCTTTTTATTCGGGCTTCTTGTAAGTTAAAACATGCCATCGCATCTATTTAAGGTTTCGTTATGAAACTGCGCCATTGCTTCCATAACTACAAACAGAGATTAAACAACCCCTCGTCATTCACCTTGGCACTTCCAGTTTAAACACAATACACACATGGTTTTAATGCAATTAACCATTCTTTGTCCATGATTTTGATGGTTGTATTGAAATGTGAACAATCTGCATTTATTCACGGCTATTCCCAGTGTAGTTAAACTCATGTTATGTTCCACAGAAGGCAGTCTGTTTTACCATTCTCTACCTGTGACTTGACTACCACACTACCATTCCAACCCTATTCTGCATGACCGTTTCTCTGCATTCAGTTAATGTGCATGACAGTACACAGGCAGTGCATGTCAGTGCGTGACAGTGCAGAATTGTTTCTCATTATTCACTGTATATTCTCTGTTTCTTTGTATACTATGTATATTCTGTTTCCATGTCTCTGTATTCTCTATATATTCTGTTGCCCTGTCTCTGTTGAGCTACTTCTTCAAATGACCCTTTTCACAGCTGCTCGACCCTCTCTACATCTTTGCTGCCTCTTTTCTTGTCTCTCTGCTTCTATGCTACTCTCTTTTCCTCTCTCTACTTCTATGCTACCCTCTTTGCCTCTCTCTGCTTCTAGGCTACTCTATTTTCCTCTCTCTGCTTCTATGCTGCTCTCTTTTCCATCAATGACAACATTTCCAACATGAATAAACATATTCCCTCCTCAGTAGTCAATCAAAGGAAAATTAAACAATCTAAAATTCTTCTCACCTTTAACATTGTCGACATAATGATGCTTAACATGTATAGCCTTACGCTTGGCTCGACTATTGAAAAAATGTGATCACCATCGCCATGCGTCATCCCTTTCCAAAGCCAAAACATTATGAAACCCATACGAAGAAGTTTTGGAACCAATGTCCTATTTTCCAAATTTATTTTGCACGTGCTCTTTGACCTCTGAACTCTTTAACACTAGCATCTTGTTCAAACCAATGTTCAACAATGATGAATGTTGTTGCAAATTAATTTCATCTTATTTACCTATTTTAGGAGGCAACATGTTAGACTCCTTAAATATCTTATCACTTGAATTAGAAACATCTATGAAATTGGATTTCATATTTGATTCATATCCTTGAAACGCCTCATTTGCAGCATCTTTATGCTTGAACATTAACATTGCAACTTTCTAACTACCATTAACAATTATCTTCATTTCTCCAGAATTCATCAGAGACAAACTCGTCTTCTTAATATGCACTCTAAGTATGTACTCAATCCCATTCTTGATCAAGTGATAATTATTATCATGGCGATTAAAAAATATCTCTCCTATCATAAAGATATGGGATTCCCAAAACCATACCATAAATATCAATCAAAACCACATCAAGTTCAACTTCATCAAGAAATTTTTCACTGATTGCAAATCTAACTATGCACTTCCTTGTCACTTGCAATTTTTTATTCTTACATACGCAATCTAAGGATAAGGTCTAGGATGAGGAATGGTCTCTAAATTCAACTTCTTGACTAAGTCTTCAGAAATAATATTTTCTTGTGAACCACTATAAAATAGTGTGTCAATTTTGGTATGCTTTGAAATAACACTATTATGGAAAATTTCAATTCATGTTTCTTCATCTTGAGTATTATTGAGACAATTTGAAGAAATAGTACTTTCTATGTCCTTACCTTTCAAACCGATCGATGTGATCTTTGTTTCATCTCTGGAATCAGAACCTAAATCATGTTGTGTAATTGTAGTTGTCTTCTCCTTCTCATTGTTCTTAAGCTTGTTTGGTCTCATCTCTGGATGAAGTTTCCAATAATGATATTCATCATGGCCCTATTTAGAGGAGTGTTTGCATGTAATTTTTTCTTTATCCATCTTGATGGAAGCATTCTTCTTTCCTTTTCTGTTAAACTTACCCTTTCCTTTTTCTCCAGAATCAATGGAATTCTCACTTTTATCATCTAAAACATGTTTCCCTCATTCTTCTAGATATGTGGCATGTACATAAAATTCATCCAAATTTTTAGGGATAAAAATGAGAATAGTGTGTCTTAAATAGCTATTCAAACCTCCAATGTATTTCACAAAGTCCCTTGAGATGACAAATTTATACTCAATATCAATGCTCTCCTTCTAAACTCTTGAGTATAGATTTACACATTTTGACCCTTTCCTTTCCTAAAGTCTTTCCAATCTATTATAGATTTCTACATGTATGCTAATGGATAAAATTTTCTTCTAAATGCAGGAACAAAATCATTCCAAGAGGTTAAGAGCTTACCATGTTTCTTCTTGTCCTCTTGATTTTTGGCTTCCCACCAAATATGCGTTGCACCTTCCAACCTTAATGAAGAAAGTTTAATCTTGGTCTCATCATCCTTGATCCTTTATATCTTGAAATACACTTCAAGATAATGAACCCAAATTTCTAATCTCTCAGCATTTACCTCTGCATCATACATATGAAAATCAAACTTTATGTAAAGTTTCAAAAATGGAGTTTTACCATGTCCCTTTTGGAGAATGTGGAGGTGTTGGTGAAGGGGTTGTTGTGGAAAATGAATATGGTGAACATGGTGGTGAAGATGGCGGTGAAGAGAATGGTGGTATCAAAGGAGGTTTGTCACCATTCCCTTTCAGATTATTTTTGTCATCTCCTCCATCTCCTCCTATAGGGTTATCTCCCTTTGGAGGATTGGAGCTCTCACCTTGCAATATTATGTTTCTCTCTTCATAGAGAACTTTCACCATTTCGATCATGTCAAAGAATGATTTTTTGAAATATTTCTCATCCTCTGACATATTGTCAAACTATTCTTCATGTGACATGATTGTTGAAGCTTTAGGTAAACCTTTAAATGAAATTTGTGGTGGATATTGTGGCAAATGTGCTATCCTTGTCCTTGTCCTTGTCCTAACTTGAGGACTTGCAACCATAAGTTTTCATTCTCCTCTCTTGAGATTAAACCTTGTAAGCATCAGAAACAATTGCAAACAAATTAAACCCTCAAATAAAATAAGAACCTAAGCTTCGATACCAAACTAATATGTAATTGAAACTTGAGGGTTTATGTCAAATTTTTCAAGTGAAAAAGATTAGGTTATTTAACCTCTTATGTAAATAAAACTCAGTTTTTGCATAAAATAAGAAGACATGAATACCATAATAGTAAACACAAAACAACAAGTGATGAAGGAATTCACCCGTCCTGGGCTACATCTCTTGGTCGAGCTTCCAATGGTTGGACCTCTTTCATTATTCTTAAAAATGTGTGTTTACATCAAGTTACAGTGCTCAAATAGCTTAAACAATGTCTACAATTGCTCCAGAATAGTAAAAAACCCCTAGCTGGGCTCTTTCTACTCCCAAAAAGGGTAAAAATTGAATGAGTTATGCTCCCATGAAGTTCTTCACTATATGTCCTACAAATCACACCTTCCTGCAATTCATTCTACAAAATCCACCTTTTGCGGCCACGTGGTGCGACATTTTTTCCCTACGCTAGTGAGATTCCCTCTGCGTTGGGTGTAAATTGTTTCATGGTTAAATGGACTATGTCAACCTTTACTCGGCTAATCTGGCACCATGTTACTCATTTTTCGTCGTTGATCTCGTTGTTGTTTGAGCATTCCCCTTGGTTTACAACTTGACTCCAGTTTTATACCATGGTTGAGTATAACTATGGTCGTATGTTGTTTCAGCGCTAAGCAAGTTTTTAACCTAACTCTGCTTCAACATTGAATTGTGGTTATGTGGTGGTTACCACTCACTAACCATGGTAGTTAAGGTTTGGGACCCGCATATGTGAACACTGCCTCACACTGCCAGAGTAACCGTCAGGCTAACACCACCTAACCACATAACCTGTTAAGTGTAAGTCAAATGTGTGATCAAGGAACTGAAGAGTAACACATATGTGAACACTGCCTCAAACTGCCAGAGTAGCCAGCATAACCTTTAGCCATAAAATTTGGTATGTAGGTTTTAATACAGTGTTTGTAAGATGTATAACATGATTTTCTCTCCCAACATAGATTGCAAAAAAACTTTGGATATGCAACATATATATCTCGAGTCTGGGTTAGAATTTAACTCTAGTCTGTTAGGGTCCTATAATAATAGGATTCATAACTTTTGAATTGACTATGATAGTATTGTAAATATTTACATACCTTGCTCTTTGCAAGTTTTTTTCCCATATTTTGAAAAATGAAAAATAATAAAAAATGAAAAGAGGGTAAAAAGTCCTAAAAGAATGATCAACGGACTTAGAAAAAGATAGAGCTCAAAAGAAAAAGAGATGAAAATAAGACCTGAAGGTGAGCAAGTCAAAATGCTACTACTATTTACTTTCTTGCAAGAATAATTATTATGTGCAGATTGTCAATAAATTCCATAATCCATGATTAGTTAAACAGTTTAATCTTAAACTTTTCATGCTTTGAATTTCATGTTTTAGATAGAGAATAAAGATATGTCAAACATTTAAACTTGGAAAATCAGTAGATAAGATAGAGAGTAAATGAGGAGCTCAACAGTTTAATTTGAGCCCTTGGATGAAATAAGGTTAGACTTAGATAGTTTTTATGCTTTGAAAGAAAATTGATTTAGGGTTGCAAGCTGAAATGCACTCATGAAAATGAAGTAAAAAATGTTAGAAATAAAGATGGGTGGGTAGAAATCAGTTGTGCAATCATGTAACAAAGCATCATCGGGAAAAAAATCATTAATTTTCCCTCCCCTACAATTATTTAATATTTTAAACTATCAATTAAAGAGGCTCAGAGCATTTCTATGACTTTTGTTGGGACCGGACCCAAGGCTCGATGATTGATTGGTTAAAAATATTGAATTCTTACACAAAACCCACATTCATCAGCATTTTATCCTTCACTCATAATCATAATCCCTTTTCCGAAGTAAAAACCAATTTTTACTTAGTAAAAGTGAAACCCTAAATAACTAATTTCATTTTCCTTTCAAAACACTCAAAACCCATGAAATACATTTTATCCTAAGTTAAAAGTGTGAAAAACAAAAGAAACAACAATGCTTTATTTTGTCTATCATTTTCACTTTACTTAGATTTAAAACATGTATTTTCATATCCCCTACACTTCACCCTTTATTTCATATTAACTACTAACTATATATATGAATTCCCTAAGTTACACACACACGTATATTATTAAAACCCTTTTATTTTAAATATAACTGACGGCAACAAAACTGAGAGTCGCCTCTAAGGAGAGTTGTTTTGCTACAATTTCTCTGTCAGCATTTTCCCCGTAATTAACTTAATTCTTCGCCACGTGGTCTTCCCAACTTCTTTGCGTTTTATTTATCAAATTCGAGGAATTTGATAAATAAACATAATCAACAAACTTTGTAATTTAAAATATCTCCCGAGCTTTTATTTCATTGCCAAACCTTATAACAAATGTTTAACCTTTCAAGACTTCGTATTAATACCCGACGCTTTATTTTTAAACAAACGACTTTGTAATAAAACTTTCGCTCTGGGCCCCACATATATATATCAATAGCCAATCAAATGCACACCATACCCGGTTATCCTTCGTGCATCTCCATCAAATGACCACCGTACGATGACATCCCCCCAGATCGACGGTGTTCGGCGATATCGCTCCGCCTCTTGGTACGAATGTTAACGTGCGATGGCGCTCGGAAAAGCGGTTTTCGCGGTCCCACTGTGTGCTACATGTCCACCATTCAATGGAATCGCTCCCCAACCAGGAAATACCACTCGACCCGCAAAAGCGGTGCGATATGGGCAGGGTGGTTTAACAACTCCACTCGCGGGTTTGAAACAGTGCTTAACCAAAGTTTAAGTCGGGCTATGCTATCCTTTGACTCTTTAACTCAGGGTCTGACTCCAGTTAGGAATTTCCATTAACAATAAAACAAAGTTATCTCTTTATTTAGCGGGTTTTCCACGATTGAACAGAGTCCAACGACCATGCTTTTCTACACAGACTTCACCTGCACTTGGGTTTTAATTCACAGAGTTTGTTCGGATAATTCACGAGAGAACAATAACCAGAGAAACGCGGCAATTATCACTATGTATTCACACATTCCCTGGAACCGATGTTCAATCGGATCACGGTTAAACAATTTCTTCACAAATAACAATTCAATACGGTTGGATAATCAACGGGGGCTTGGTCATTAGCTTGGAAGCAATTATTTGATACACGAATTTTATTCTGAAAATCTCCTTTACTCTTTCCTCCCCCCCCGTGTGTCAGGAATACAACATATACATCAATATATGACTCTTTGGTTCCTCTTGAGAGGACCGTTCTAGAAATCAAGGTCTAGTACAGCTTATTCAACTTCTCTGAGCCGACGGATGGATCGAATCCAAACTACAATGGAAGCTTCTACCAATACTAATCTAAATAAAAACAGTCAGCTGAGGTATTGACACCTAGCTGTTACAATTCGATGGATTTCGAACCCTCCTAGCCACAACATGTGGACAAAACCTCCTACATTGCTGGCTAGTGTCTAATGCCCCTGCATCAGACTCCCGAGGGAAATCTTCTTCATGGGCTCCTGTCCATGAGCTCTTCCATTGATCTGCCTATCTTCTGCAACATTCCTTCAGTCATCCAAGTGGCATCTTCCTCTAGTTTGTCCTTCCATTTGATTAAGTACTGAAAGTACTCTTGTCCTCTGGTCCTTTTGAACACTCTTTTGTCCAATATCTTCTCTGGTTGCAATGGTTGCGCTGGAGGTAGCTGCTCTTTCCACTCAATCTGTCCCTTGTCTGCTGATCTTTCTTCTGCACCATCATCTTCATACTTGTACAAATATGCAACATTAAAAATGGGAGATATTCCAACATCAGGAGGTAATTCAATCTCATAAGCATTTGCAGAAAACTTCCTAAGTATCTTGCATGGCCCAATCTTTTTGAACTTCAATTTGTTGTACTTCTTCTTTGGAAATCTCTCCTTTCTCAAGTGTGCCAAAACCTGATCTCCTACTTCAAAATGAACTTCTTTTCTGCTCAAGTCTGCTTTGTTTTTGTATTCGATGTTGCTGCCTTGTAGTTTCTGTTTCACTTGTTCATGTATGGCCCTGAATCTTGACAATTTCTCACCCATTGCATCTTGTCACACTTGATTTCTGCTAAAATCTTCCTTTTGTGCATTCCATAAACAATATGAAATAGAATATACATGCTCATTTGATGATCCATTCATAGTATATGCCATGAAATATGATCCCACTGCTTGGGATGTTCTCCTGCAAGACTTCTCAACAAATTTCCCAGACTCCTATTCACTACCTCGGTTTTTCCATCAATCTGGGGATGATAAGCTGAGCTGAAACTCAGTTTGGTACCAAGTTTCTTCCACAATGTCCTCCAAAAGTGACCCACAAATCTGGTGTCTCTATCTGAAACAATACTCTTGGGCAGCCCATGCAATCTAACAACTTCTTTGAAGAACAAGTTAGCAACATGGGTGGCATCACTAGTTTTATAGCATGGAATAAAATGTACCATTTTAAAAGAATCTCACCTACAGCAATCATCATTACATCTCTGTGAGTCATGGGGCAAATCTCTGAAACAAGTCAACCTCTTGTATAGGAACTGTCTAAGATGGTGAGATGTACAATCTATAATTCTAAAACATACCATATAGCATCACACAGAAATTTTGTAGTTATTACAGAAAAACTTATCCCTTTTGTTCTGTCTAGGCGATGTAGAAGTGACTAAATTTTGCTCATAAAAAAAAAAGTCTTATTAGTACTATACGGTGTCTGTGTTTACCCTATGCTTCTCTTTGATCAAATTTTCTCTCATGGAACATCTTGGTACACACAGTTGGCTTCTTCTGAATAACAAGTCCTCCTGCAGGAAATAATCCAGCCACTGGCTTCTATCTGTTAAAACAAGGTTACTACATGCCTCAAATGCTTCTTTAAAATTTGGATCTGTTTTATACAATTCTTTGAGAAAATAAAATCCTACAACTTCAAAATTTGTTTCTTGAATAAGCATGTGCGTCCTACTCAAAGCGTCAGCTACTTTATTTGCTTGGCCACTTATATGTTTCAAAACAAAATTAAAACCTTGGAGATACTCAACCCATTTAGCATGCTTATGTTTCAACTTGGGCTACTGTACAATATACTGCAAAGCATGATTGTCATAATATAATACAAATTCCCTGGACATCAAATAATGTCTCCACTTCTTCAGTTCCTGAACAATTGCATAGAATTCCTTTTCATAAGAGGAATAATTTCTTCTGGTGTCATTTAGCTTCTCAATAAAATAGGCTACAGGCCTATCATCCTGACTCAACACAGCTCCAATGGCTTCTCCACTGGCATCACACTTTACTTGAAATGGTTTAGTAAAATCAGGCAAAATCAAAACAGGCTTCTCCGTTATCTTTTGCTTCAAAACTTTAAAGTTTATTTCTACTTCAGCAGTCCACTTAAATGGTTGGTTTCTCTTCTTTATTGTCTCAATTATGGGTGCATTAATCTTACTGAAGTTTCTTATAAACTTTCTGTAAAAACTAGCAAGTCCATGGAAACTTCTTACCTCAAAGACATTCCTGGGTGAAGGCCACTCCACAATTTCCTTAACCTTTTCTGGGTCCATCTTCAATCCTTCTGCAGAAACAACAAAACCCAAATACACCAACTCTTCTTTCATGAATGAGCATTTCTTCAAATTTATCAACAGTTTCTCTTGGTGCAGCTTCTTCGAGACATGATTAAGATGCCTTAAATGTTCTTCTTTAGTTCTGCTGAAAACTAGTATATCATCCAAATACACTATCACAAATTTACCAATGAATTATTTCAATACTTCATTCATAAGTCTCATAAAAGTGCTAGGTGCATTTGACAACCCAAAAGGCATTACCATCCATTCATATAATCCTTCATTTGTTTTAAAAGCAGTTTTCCACTCATCACCCTCTCTTATTCTAATATGATGGTATCCACTCTTTAAATCTATCTTTGAGAAATATTTAGCACCACTCAAACAGTCCATGGAAATGTAACTACAGGCAGGAGTCTACACAGTGCAGTCTCTTATTGATTGCTCTTGAATAGTACACATCCTCCGACCTCCATCTTTCCTTTGGGCTCATCTTCTTTGGTACTACCCATGGACTCAAACTTTCTGCGATCAGAATTTGTCCTGACTCCATGTGTCTCTGATTACCTCTGGCTGTTTTATGAATCATTCTGTAGGTATGTTGCATATTGGCGAAATTTGAACCCAGAGGAACCAGGGATAAAATCTATCTGATGGCTGATATTTCTCACGGGTGGCAGCTCATCAGGTAAATCATCCACAATAATGTCACAATAATTTTCTAACATCTCTTGGATTTCTATTGGCAAATCAGAAATATTTGTAGAAGTAAGAACTAATTTAGGTTTGCAAACTAAAGCAAAAATTACCTCTTCTTCTTCTATCTGCTGCAGATATTCCTTCCCGCTCAGCAAAAAGGTCTTTGAATCAATCACTCTGCTGGATGGCTCTCCTTCTTCCATGGGTATCAATGTATGGTGTACCCCATCTTTGAAGAACTTGTAAGTGTTCTTCTTGCCATAATGCACCGCTGCTTTGTCAAACTGCCAAGGTCTACCCAATAGTATATGACACACATCCATGGGCATTACATCACATAGGACCTTATCTTTATATTTTCCCATTTGCAGCTCTATCTCACACTGCTCTTTTACAACCAGCTGGTGCCCTTTATGCAACCAGGACACCCTGTAGGGAGCTGGATGCTCCCTTGTCTTCAAATTCAACTTCTCTATTACCTCAGTGGAAACTAGATTATCTGTGCTGCCACTATCAATGACTAGCTGGCAGCATTTCCCTTGGACCTTGCATATGCTCCTAAACAAATTCTTCCTTTGTGCAGGCTCAGTGACCTCTTTGGCTTGCTTCAACAAGACCTTATTTACCACCAAGGACTCTCCCCTCTCTGGAAGAATTTCTTCTTCAATTTCTGCCTCTTCTCCAGCCTGGGCAACAACAGCATTTCTTGGACCAGCACCCACATTCTCTGGACACTCATAGTGCTTATGTCCCACTTGCTGACATCTATAACACATCAACTCTCTACCTCTGCCTCTGTCTCTGCCTCCTCTTCCTTTTCCTCTGTAAGAACCCCTTCTGCCCCTTGCATCATCCTCTGTAGATGCATTCTGAGGTGAGATACTGTTAGCTCCATCCCTGGGTGTAGAAGGCTTTCCTTTACCACCCTGACTTCCCTTTCCACGGAAAGTACCTCTCTTCTTGGCAGACTGTTTCCTCAGGAGTTTCTCCTTTTCTTTCAAGGCCATCTGGTAGGCCTCTTCCACTGTCTTAGGAGACAGAAGACCAATCTCATCTTGGATCTCTAGCTTGAGACCATTCACATATCTAGCAGTCTTCTCTGGTGTGTCTTGGAATTGCCCAGCCCTTATGCTTACTCTGTAGAATTCCTCTATGTATTCTTTTACTGTCAGAAACCTCTGTCTCAGGTTCTGCATTTGCTTATACAATGTCAGCTGATAATCACTAGGCAAGAATTTACCTTTTAATTTAGCCATCATTCTGGTCCAGCTCTTGATAGGCTGCTTGCCAACTCTCCTCCTTTCTGCCTGCAAAGTGCAGCATGTCCTTTCAGCTTTGTCACCGCAAACTTGACCTTTTTATCTTCACTTATTTCTTCATAATCAAAGCACTTGTTCATTTCATTTATCTATTCCACCTGTTCCTCTAGATTCAGTCCCCCTGCATAACTCGACACTTCAATTATGGGCTTAACTGCAGACCCCAGAACAGTTCTAAGGAGCCTCATGTCAGGAGGAATTTCAACATTTTCTTCTGCTTCTTCTATTTCAGGTTCATTGATGTCTTCAGGATCTCTGGGCTGTCTTCGCTCCATGGCATACATTCTGGCCTCGACCCTCTGTAACATCCCCAACACCTGTGCGTTGGCAACAGGTCTCCTTCTGCCAGCACCTCTACCAACTCGGATTGCCATGTCAGTTCTCTGCAAAAACAACTCAAAAAAAATGGCTCTGATACCACTAATGACGACAAAAAACCTGAGAGTCGCCTCTAAGGAGAGCTGGTTTGCTACAATCGCTCTGTCAGCATTTTCCCCGTAATTAACTTAATTCTTCGCCATGTGGTCTTCCAACTTCTTTGCGTTTTATTTATCAAATTCAAGGAATTTGATAAATAAACATAATCAAAAAAATTTGTAATTTAAAATATCTCCCGAGCTTTTATTTCATCGCCAAACCTTATAACAAATGTTTAACCTTTCAAGACTTCGTATTAATACCCGACGCTTTCTTTTTAAACAAACGACTTTGTAATAAAACTTTCGCTCCGGGCCCCACATATATATATCAATAGCCAATCAAATGCACACCGTACCCGGTTATCCTTAGCGCATCTCCATCAAACGACCACCGTCCTATGACATCCCCCCAGATCGACGGTGTCCGGCGATATCGCTCCACCTCTTGGTACGAACGTTAACGTGCGATGGTGCTCGGAAAAGCGATTTTCGGGGTCCCACCATGTGCTACGTGTCCACCATTCAATGGAATCGCTCCCCAACCAGGAAATACCACTCAACCTACAAAAGCGGTGCGATATGGGCAGGGTGGTTTAACAACTCCACTCGCGGGTTTGAAACAGTGCTTGACCAAGGTTTAAGTTGGGCTACGCTATCCTTTGACTCTTTAACTCAGGGTCTGACTTCGGTTAGGAATTTCCATTAACAATAAAACAAAGTTATCTCTTTATTTATTGGGTTTTCCACCATTGAACAGAGTCCAACGACCATGCTTTTCTACACAGACTTCGCTTGCACTTGGGTTTTAATTCACAGAGTTCGTTCAGATAATTCACGAGAGAACAATAACTAGAGAAACGCGGCAATTATGCTACAACCCTGTTCACGATTTCACGCAGACCAGTGTTCAATTGCCTCATAGTTAAACAATTTCTTCACAAATAACGATTCAATACAGTTGGATAATCAACCGGAACTGAAATTCATTTAACTGGAAGCAATTGTTTGATACACAGATTTTATTGCAGAAATATCTTCTCTTTCCTCCCCCCCAATGCAATCCGAGGAATACAACTTATATACATCAATATATGACTCTTCGGTTCCTCTGAGAGGACCATTCTAGAAATCAAAGGTCTAATTACAACTTATTCAAATAACTAAACTGACAGATGGATGGAATCCAACTATTCGACTTCTACCAATCCTAACTAATATAAATAAAAACAGTCAGCTGAGGTATTGACACCTAGCTATTACAATTCAAGGATTTCGAACCCTCCTAGCCACAACATGTGGAAAAACCTCCTACATTGCTGGCTAGTGTCTAATGCCCCTGCATCAATAACCCACAAACCCATTATTTTAACGTTAAAACCAATGATATAATATCCCATGTGCGAAATATAAATCCTGCCCCCATCCCATTGGTTTAACATATCTATATATAAATAACCCACCCCCTATGGTATTTAAACAATTGTCAAATAGTTTATTATACCATATAATATAAATAAACCCACGCCCGGTACATTAGTTAAAACATTGGTAAATGTTTTAATTAAAACATATATAAACATTATCCCTGACGTTATTCTCCATGCCATCATATGACCAAAGTTTTTAACTTTAATTAAATTTTATTTATAAAGTTAAAACTGACCCCGCCGCATTGATCAACCTCCGCCCCACTCCCCAATCCTGAAGCAGATTTCATAAACAGATCTTGACCGTTCGCTGTCATACCCTGCAATCCAACAATGGAAATGATATATCGCAAATAAACTAGCGTTATCACCACCATTTCGTTTCTACGCGAAATGGGTGGTATTCCCATTTCCTCTCTCCTCCATGTGCTCCCTTTTCATTGGATCGCGTTCGATCACTCTAAAACAACTTACCACCCAAACTGCACGCAATAACCTCCTGTTGTTTTTATCCTTTGAGCCCGAAAACCACCATTCCTGCCCGATGTGACCATCATTCATTGCAGAGTAAATGTAACCTAATATGCCTAATAAACATAGGAAATGCATTCATTTCCTACCTCTTTCTGCGCATTAACCCTGTATAAGTCACCCCGACTGTAAAAACAAACATTTTATACCATTTTTGAGCCAAAAACCTACAAATTTCAACCTGTGACCATTGAAGATTGCTGAGAAGCTCTAAATTGCTCTAAAAGATCAGAAGGAAGATTGTTCAAAACTATTCAAAACCTTCAGAAACCTCCTCAAAACCTTATACCTGCGTATAATAGGTATTCCTCTAGAATTAAAACCTATTATCAATTTGAAAGATCTTTCAAAATACAATTTCAGTTATAAATTCAAAAAATTGATCCATAGAAACATATCAAAAAGCCCAAAAAACAGGCCAAACCCTGTCAAATTTTCTACAAAAACCCTATTTCTTACAGCACATTGTTTTAAAGAGAAATTGTGAGTTTTTATAGTTTCTATAAACTATTTAAACTCTAAATTAAGCCAGAAATCCTCTAAAGGTATCCTAAAGCCTTTGTGCCCAATCTCAAAATGATTTTTAGCCCAATTGCTCAGTAAAAAAGCCCAAGAAACCCCTGTTTCTTGGGTTTAAACCAATAAAAACCTATAAATCTTGTTGAGAATCCAAAATTAAAGAAAAATCCCAGAGAAGCCCATATGTTGACCATTTTTATCCAAGAAACCTCTACTAAAATAAAATTACTTCTGCAAACTATGTAAACTTGCAGAAGTAGCCAGAATGATTAAAAAGCAGAGTTCTAGCAAACCTAAAGGTTCCAAAGTGCCAAAATCAACTCCAGCCATGAATTTTAAGACTGCTATTGTTGTAAATCCTTTGAAACCCCCTGTCATAGACATAAAGCATATTCCATTATATGATATTGATTACAAGATAGCAGGCCCAATTGTTGAATTTAATCTGCTAGACATTCATAACTGGAGCTATGAAAAATCCTTAGATAATGAAGAAGAATTCCATATCTGGGAATCACACTTGCCCAAATATGTTGTTCTAGTAACTCATCCATGTCAAAAGTTCATTAGGTTATGTCAACAGTATTATTTGCATGAGCAGAGAGCCATAGTAAATGCCAAAAAAGAAGTGCTTTTTACCATTACTTCTGAATCCATCAACCAAATGCTACAACTTCAACCTGATCCTCAAGTAGTCCCTTTGTCTATAGAGGCCCTTACCAAGTTGTATATTGACCTATATTTTCCTAAGAGATTCCTAATATTCCAAACATTTATGCCTTTGCATGTAGAAATTCCTCAAATTAATCCTCCATATTCCACTTCAAAATTTCCATAGGGTTCAAGACATGTAATTTCCATGATTTTATTCATTCTAGGGTACTTCACTGATGAATACATAGATGAATCCATTTTATTTTTCTTATCTACATTTACCCCAGATCAACCTCCATCTGTTATTTTCGATTATGCTCGATATATTGCAGATAATATCCATGACCAATTGATTAAATTACCAATTGAAGGAGTGTTCAGATACACTTCTTTCCTCCTCCACATGTTCTTATATTTCTAAGCAGATAAATTTCCATTTGCTCTTCAAAAACTTGATGTAGAGGGAAATCCTCTTTCAGTTATTTTCTGGACCTCTTTGATCAGGAAAGAGTCCATAGAGTTCACATATGCGGAGTTTTCAGATTCATTCATCCATCCATTGATCAAAATATTAACAAATATAGATCATCCAAGGATCAGTGATGAGATGAAGAATATTTTACAGTTGTCAGAGCAAAAAAATATTGGTGATTGGTACCTATATGAAAAACATACTAAAATTAGAGTGTTTGGATCTAATTTGTTGCCCTATAAACTACCCAAACATGTATCCATGAGAGTTTTTTCCTTGGAGTATATCACGAAAATATTAAACTCTAATTCTATCAATTTTTTTAGCAGCAAAGAAGAAAACACAATTCAAATTAAAGAATCAAGTAGGACCATTCATTTGCAATCAAAGGGATGCAGAGGCAGAAGCAGCTAAACAACTATTGGAGTACATATTTGAAGAAATTTTTCCTTGGAATTATGATCCACAAGGGATCCTAAGCAAGATGAGGGTTAAATGTAAGTTAACCCCCTTCATTCATGAGACAAAGCCAGAGATAGAAAAATATGCAAACCAGACTCAGTGGACAGAGAATACTTTAATATATGCAATGAAGAAAAGTGATACTAGTCACACTTTAGAGACTGTTGATCAAATAGAGAAATCCACTAAGAGAGTAAGAGAAGAAGGTACCTATGTTGTTGAAACCACTACTGAAACAAGGTTCAAAATCAGATATAATAAAAGGCTCAAAACAGATTCATTAGGTAAAGAACAGGTAACCATTGATGTTTAAGAAACAGATCTTATAGATACCAACACAGATGTTTCCATTGTCATCATCAATGAGTAGTTAATAAGAATCAGAATGAAGAACAAGTTGACAATGAAAATGCACAGTTAATAGAAAAGAAATAAAGCATGGAAGCTTCATCCTCACAGGAAACTGAGGAGAAAGATCTAGATATCAAAGAAAAGTATAAACATATCAAGTTAAAGAATGAAGAAATCAAAAACAATATCTACTCCCAATACCTAAAACAAACACCAAGTGTGCAAAACATAATTCTTTATGCATTTGATTATTCAAACAACAAGCTAATCATGTCAGTATTGCAACCTACAGTCAAATCCCCAAAGAAAGTGGAAAATTATAAGAAGGTTGATTTGGAAGTCCAAACAGAAAATATTCATGCTCCTGATCAGATTGAATTCCATAGACAGACTTCAGAAATGTTGTACTCTAATGTTACAACTAAAGCCATGAGTGCTCAGAAACTCCATAACACCATCTCAAACATGAAAGATCAGATGAAAATGGACAAAGAATCTTTGTAAGCTAAGGATCTAAGAATCAAATCTTTGGAAGAATTGGTCATATATATTGGATTTGACCCAGCAAATGTCAAGGCACCAGAGCAATTAATAAAGAAAAAGAATGAGGATATTGCAGCTTTGAGGAAACAGCTTAAACTTCCTCAGAGTGAACATCCTCAAACCAAGGAAATAATAGAAGGACAAAATGAGAAAGATGATATGATGAACATAATATTTCAGCTTACAGCATAGATAAAAGAAAGGGAGATTCATATGAACAAGCTTTTCCAGGACAAAGAAACACCAAAATCATAGGAAGCACCTACAATCATCCCTATGGTTACTACAGTTATGCCATCAACTCTAGTTGAAAAGTTAGCACCTAAATTTCCACTGGCTACTACAATGCCAGTAACATCATCCACAACATCAGCTACAGAGTCATCTACAACAGCAGTTCACCCTACAGATGAGGCCAGCAAATTGGTAAAATCCATGGAAGAAATGTCTCTTAAAATAAGTGAAATTAACGAGTTGAAACAGATGATTGAAAATGTTGAAGATCAAAACAAGTTGGCTCAAATTAATGCAAAAACTCATGAGAAAAAGGCCCTCAAATTAAATGAAGAATTGAAGAAATTACAGAAGGAATTGACCTTGAAGGAGCAGATTTCCTATGTGAAAAATCATTTGTGGAACAAGATTATAGAAGCCATCAATGACGTATGGTCTTCCATTCAAGTGATTTTTGAACAAAGAGACTTACTAAAAGCAGCATTAGAAGAGATCCAAAAGACTAAAGAGGAATTGGATAACAAACCAGAACAAGCTTTAGAACTAATAAAGTTTCTCAACAGCAAGAATAAGCAAGAATTGAAAGAACTTGAAATTACTGATAGAACTAAAACTATCCTTGAGATAAAGAAGGTTATAACCAAAAATAACTTGATGAAGCAGTTAGAGGAAAAGTGTGAGAACATGAACATTTCCATAACCAGGTTTATGGTCAAATTTGAGAATCTAAGGCAAAGAAGTTTGCTTAATATTTGGTCATCAATGACAAATTAATGCCTCAGAAGGATTATAATAAAAATATCAGAGAATATGCCAAGGAACAAGTTGAAAAAGCAGGTGGTGGACAAGGCATTCCAAAAGGAAAAGTCTTGGGAGTTTTGAAGACTTATTTTACTTGCAGCATGAGATAAAACACTTGTTTGTTATTAAACCAACTTTTTCCAGGTATATAGAAGCAGATGAAAACTTTAGGAAGTTCAAGAAAATACAAATTCCAAGTGACGAAGATTGGCAGCCATTAACAGATTTACTGTGAAAAGTAGGAAGGAAAAAAGACAACAGTGAAAACATTTTCCAGATTTATCAGTCAAAATGGATTTTTTACAGCAGTAAAACATGTTTTACAAATAGTAAAAGAGTATCGGAGATTAAAGAGTATTAGATAAGCAGATCAGATTTCAAAACAAGCTCGAAATATCTAAAGCCAGCAAGGAAGACATCAAGATAGCCAATTGCATCTTATCTACAATCGGTTTCTATTTTATTTGAATTGATAGGACAGCTTGCTGATTTGTTAAGCAGTTGTCTCTATTATTGTTGTAAAGATATTTTATTTCCCTTGGATAATTCCTAGAAGAATTCTAGGATATTTTGTAAACTATTATGTATAAATACTTCATCTTTAGAAGTATTAGTGTGGAATAAATTGTTGAAGATTTCTATAGTCATTTTTGTGGACTTGAAGGCTTTTTGTGTTTCAAATTTCGAGTAGCAGATTGGATCAGATCAACTAGCATCATATTTTAGGATTAATGTGATGAGCTATTTGGAGTGAATTATTTTCTACTTGTCATCGTTATATTTCTTTGTTACATGCAATCCATTATGTGTTCTAAATTTGAATGAATGAATAGGATGATTATGTCAAGATTTGTTAAAAGCATCTTGTCTTAACTATTTGTCATTTCTATGTTTTCTTCTGATTTCCAGAGTAGGGAACCCTTAATTTCTCCCTCTTTCGTTTAACCTCTGCCTACTACTTCCCTTTTCCGGATCAAAGAACCATTCATTGCTATTTATCCCAATCATATCACCTCACAAACCAACTTTCCAAGATCTTCAAGGGTTATATATATTGCCCTGAAAACATATGAATTTTTGGCCTTGATCCTAGTTCTGTTTTCTTGACTTTTGACTCCTCAACCCAATGGACAAATAGATTTCCCACTATCCATCTCTTCCAATGATTTTTCCCACCAAACCAATCAAAACCAAAACCAATTGCACCATCATAACTAGCCTAATATTTTATAAAACAAACAAAGTTAAATCTTAAAGAGAGAACCCTCTCTGAACCCTATGAAGGCTAGATCCTAAAGTTTAAAAGTTGGTTCGTGGTTACCTCTAGTTTTCTCAACTAAAAAACCTAAAATCTCACAACTAGATAATTACTGGAGTGATAACATGGTCTATGGACGAGGGTCGGGGATTAGCATCGGTCCCTACCCCTGATTGAAAACCCAATAATCTTCATATATGGATTTTGACCCATAGTTAATAAGAACTAATGCAGGCAAAGTGGTAAGAGTTATGGCCGGAATACGAGAGGTCTTGTGTTCAAGTCTTCTAGGTTTCTTGGTCAACAAACTAAAATTTTACATGGCTACCAGGAGGCCACGTGGAAAACTCTAATTGTCCCACGTGGTCCTCTCTGGTTGGACTAACATACCAACTTGTAACCCAATCAAGAACCTAAAATTTGAGCCAATAGGATTATTCCAAGTTTCAAGCAGCTACTGGTCAAAGGAGCATAGTCAACCTGCCATGTCAAAGTCCAGTCAATAGTATGGATTGTTGATTGTGCACCCTTGTACAACCAAAACTCAAAGTTTTTGTTTTTTCCCAAATGAATATAACACGATATCAAGATAATTCGATGTCATATTTGAGCAAAATGAGTTGCATCGGATTCAGAATGACGAGATTTATGCAATGGCACTGGTTTCGAGCCATTCTGAGAACTTTTATTTTTTAGCATAAAATTGATCCACCAGATATTTCCTCCCCTTTGGAAGATTTTGGACCTTCAAAATATATTTATCAATAAATAAATATATTAGGGTACAACTCCTTCACCCTTCTAGTCTCAATCCACTGAAATTTACTTGAATTTGACACTTTGAACTTTTCATAAAAATACACCATTTTCCTTGATTTTGGAGTCTTTGTCTTGCTATCATAGATAACTTCTTGCTACAATTTCCTAGAATATGCAGAACAAAAACTTCCCTTGAATCTATAAACACATTCCCTCCTTGGTCATCAATAAGAGGAAACTTAAACAATGTCAAATTCTTCTCACCTTGAACATTGTCAACATGACGATGTTTAACATGTCTAGTCGTGCACTTGGCTCAAATCTTGAACAAATGTGATCACCATAGCCATGCACCATCCATTTTCAAATCCAACACATTATGAAACCCATAAGAATAAGTTTTGGAACCAATGTCCTCTTTTCAAAATTGATTTTTCACTTTCTCTTTGACCTGTTCACTCTTTAACATTGGAATCTTGTTTACACCAATGTTCAACAATGATGAATGTTGTTGAAATTAATTTCAACTTGTTTACATTTCTTAGGAGGCAACATGTTAGACTCATAAATCATATTATCACTTGAATTATAAACATTTATGAAATCAGATTTCATATTGATTCATATCCTTGAAAGGCCTCATTTGCAACATCTTTATGCTTGAACATTAACAATGCAAAATTCTGACTAGCATTAACAATTCTCTTCATTTGTCCAGCATTCATAAGAGGAAAACTCATCTTCTCACTATGCACTCTAACCATGTACTTAATACCATTCTCGAACAAGTGATACTTTTCTGATGGCGATGAAATAATTCTCTCCTATCATAAAGATATGGGCTTCCTAAAACTAAACCAGAAATATCAAGCGAAATTACGTCAAGTTCAAAGTCATCAAGAAAGTTTGCAGTGATTGCAAATCTAAGTATGCACTTCCTTGTCACCTTCAATTTTACATTCTTACATACCCAACCTAACTGATAAGTTCTAGGATGAGGAATGGTTTCTAAATTCAACTTCTTAACTAAGTCTTCAGAAATAATATTTTTCTGTGAACCACTATCAAAAAGTGTGCCTATTTTGGTATGCTTTGTAATAACTCTAATATAGAAAAGTTCAATTCTTGTTTCTTCATCTTGAGTATCATTGAGAAAATTTGAAGAAAAAGTAATTGCTATGTGTGTACCTTTCAAACCCATCGATGTGATCTTTGTTTCATCTCTAAAATCAAAACCTAAATCATGTTGTGTAGTTGTGGTTTTCTTCTCCTTCTCATTGTTCTTAAGCTTGTTGGGTCTCATCTCTAGATGAATTTTCCAGCAATGATCTTCCTCATGGCCCTATTTGTAACAGTGTTTTCATGTAAGTTTTTATTTCTCCATATTTATGGAAGCATTCTTATTTCCTTTTCCCTTAAACTTACCCTTTCATTTTTCTCTAGACTCAAGGGAACTCTTACTTTTCTCATCTGAAACATGTTTCCCTCTTGCTTCTAAATGTGTGGCCTGTACACAAAATTCATCTAAATTTGTAGGGTTAAACATGAGAATAGTGTGTCTCAAATAGCTATGCAAACCTCCAATGTGTTTCATCAAAGTCTCTTGAGATGAAAAATTTATACCCAATACCAATGTTCTCCTTCTAAACACTTGAGTATAGATTTGCACACTTTGACCCTTTCCTTGCCTAAAGTTTTGCCAATCCCTTATAGCTTTCTGCATGTACACTAATGGATAAAATTGTCTTCTCAATACAACAACAAAATAATTCCAAGAGGTTAAGACTTTACCATGTTTCTTCACATCCTCTTGAGTTTTGGCTTCCTACCAAATAATTGTTGCACCTTCAAACCTTAATGAAGCAAGTTGAATCTTGGTCTCATCATAATTTGTCCTTTGTATCTTGCAATACACTTCAAACTGATGAACCCAATTATCTAATATCTCAGCATTTACCTCTCCATCATACATAGGAAAATAAAACTTTATGTAAAGCTTCAAAAATGGAGTTTTTTCATGTCCCTTTGGAGAATGTGGAGGTTTTTGTGAAGGGGTTGTTGTGGAAGATGAAGATGGTGAATATGGTGGTGAAGATGGAGGTGAAGAGAATGGTGGTTTCAAAGGTGGTTTGTCACCATTCCCTTTTGGAGGCTTGTCCTTGTCTCCTCCATCTCCTCCTGGAGGCTTATCTCCCTTTGAAGGATTGGAGCTCTCACCTTGAAATCTTGTGTTTCTCTCTTCATAGATAATTTTCACCATTTGGGTCATCTAAAAGAATGATTTTCTGAAATATTTCTCATCCTCTGGCATATTTTCAGGCTCTCCTTCATGTGACATGACTGTTCAAGCTTCAAGTACAACTTGAGGTGGAATTTGTGGTGGATATTGTGGCAAATATGCTCTCCTTGTCCTTTTCCTAACTTGAGGACTTGCAACAAAAATATTTCCTTCTCCTCTCTTTAGATTCAACCTTGTAAGCATCAGAAACACTTGCAAACAAATTAAACCCTCAAAATAAATAAGAATATAAGCTTTGACACTAAACTGATCTGTAATTGAAGCTTGAGGATTTATGTCAAAATTTGCAAGTTAAAAGATTAGGTTATTTAAACTCTTATGTCAATTTCGTTAACACATGAGCATGCTCTTAAAATCGTTTTTTTTAGAAAATAAGAAAACATCAATACCATAATAGTAAACTCAAAAAAACAAGTGATGAAGGAGTTCACCCCTCCTGGGCTACATCCCCTATTCTAGCTTCCAATGGTTGGTCCTCTTTCATTATGCTAAAAAAAATGTGTTTACATCAAGTTACAAAGCTCAAATGGCTTAAAAATGCCTCCAGTGGCTCCAAAATAGTCAAAAACCCTTATCTCAACTCTTTCTGCTCCAAAAAAGGATAAAAATTGAATGATTTGTGCTCCCATGATGTTTTTCACTAGTTGTCCTACAAATCGCACTATCCTTCATTTGTTCTACAAAATCTGCCTATTGCGGCCACGTGGGGCAACATTTTTGCCCCGCGCCAGCGAGATTCCCACTGCATCGGGTGTAAATTATCACCTACTTAAATTGACTATGTTGGCCTTTACCTGGCTAATCTGGTGCGACATTAATCATTTTTCGCCATTGATCTCGTGGTTGTTTGAACATTCCTGTTGGTTTACAACTTGACACTATTTTTATACCATGGTTGAGTGTAACTATGGTTGGGTTCCGGTTTGGCTCCAACCAAGTTTTTAACCTAACTCCACTCTAGCCTTGAGCTGTGATTGTATGGTGGTTACTGCCGACTAACTGTGGCAGTTAAGGTTTGGGACCCACATATGTGAACATTGCCTCAAACCGTAGGAGTAACTGTCAGGCTAACACCACTGCAGCACTAAATTGTAACCTCTGCCTCTGATTGTTGTCATGTAAATAGTGCCCCAATGGGTCTAAACTGCCAGCATAACCTTCTGCCATAAACCTTGGTATGTTGGTTTTAATACAATGTTTTCGGGGTGTATAACATGGTTTTCTCCACCAACATAAAATGCAAAAAAACTTTGGATATGCAACATATATATCTCGGGTCTGGATTAGCCTTTAACCCTGGTCTATGGATTGGGGTCAGGGGTTAACCCTGGTCCCTGCCCTCGATTGCAAACCCAATAATCTTCATATATAACTTTTGACCCATAGTTAATAAGAGCTAATGTGGGCGCAATGGTAAGAGTTATGGTTAGCATACGAGAGGTCTTGTGTTTGAGTCTTGTAGGTTGCGTGGGAAACAACCCAAATTTTTACATGGGCACTAGGAGGGCACGTGGCAACCTCTGGCTAGCCCACGTGGTCCTCTCTAGTTGGACTAACACACCAACCTGTAACCTAATAAAAAACCATGAAATTCAAGGAAATAGGATTGTGCCAAGTTTCAAGAAGCTACTGGTCGAAGGAGCAAAATAAACATGCCATGTCAGGGTCCAGTCAGTAGTACGAACTGCTGACTATGCACCCATGTACAACCAAAAATCAATTTTTTTATTGTTTCCCAAAACGAACAGAACATGATATCAGGAGCATCTAATGTCGTATTTGAGCAAAAAAAGTTGTGCTAGATTCAAAATGACGATATATACACAATGGCACTAGTTTTGATCCATTATGATCACTTTTAATTTTAAGCATAAAATTGATCCTTTGATTCAAATTTTTACCACGGTTGTTACAACATGCTTGCATTCATAGAGACTACCTTGGTTTCTACTTATTATAATGAAATGAATGTGAAATTTCCTAGATTTGAAAATCTTAGGAATATTATTACAATAACTTTGTTGGGTGTGTGTTATATTCTTTCCACAATTAGAAGCAGACATGAAACAGGGGATGGGAGTCCTTTTTCGCTTGTGCTAGGCACAGTAGGGGGGTCACAAGGGGGTGGTAGCCCCCCCTGTCAGGGGATTCACAAAGGGGCAGTAGCCCCCCTACATGGGGTTCAGGGCAACGTCCTAGGAAATTTTTTTTGAACCCTATATTAGGTGGGCAGACACTTCTATGGTTTTGTGCATGGGTTTGCACATGGTTTTGGGCATGATGGTTTTCTGCTCTTTAGGTATTTTATCGATCTGGTCAAGGGAACTACGTTCTAATCCAGGGTTAATGGATTGGGGTTTACGAATGATTCGGCATGTGTATATATGTGTTGTAATGCTAAAAGGAATATAATGAAAAATCAAGCTAGTAGTCCTGGTTTGGGATCTAGGGGAAAATCAATGTGTATATATGTTTTATGTTTTATGCTCTCGCTATTGTTTATTTTTTTCTTTTAAGAATTCGTTTTCAGATAATTTATGTACATGGCTATAACCTACATTTGGTATTAGAGTTGTTTCAGCTTCAAGGGGACGCCTTTGCTACTGAGGGGTATTTTTCTCGGGCCTGTGGTAAACCCTATTCAGTGGGATATCTACAAGATCGATTCTTGCTATGAAAGAGGATGATGAGCAGTGGAAAGATAGATATTGATAAATTTAATGGTCAAAGTTTTGAGTTATGGAAGCTCATTATGGAGGATCTGCTGGTGGATAAAGATCAGTGGATCGTTGTAGATCCAAGTACTAAACCAACAGCAATGTCACAAGAATATTGGGCAAAGTTGGATCGGAAGGAAAAGAGCACAATATAGTTGTGTATCTCAGATTTGGTATTGTTGAATGTATCTGGTGAAGCTACGGTGAAGACTCTGTGGGTCAAGTTAGGGACTTTGTGTTATGCAGAATTGTGATCTACGAATAAATCAAATTCCTTAAGTGTGGTGCTAGGCACTTAGAACAACAGATGAAAGACTTTCCTATCACTTTCTCTAAAATCAATAGACACAGAGAATGATAGAAGAACCTACTTGTGATCTAAGTGCTTCTCCTTCTGCTTCTGTCGCTTTTGTTGTCTTCTTCAATCCAACTCAGATCACCAGATTTATTCCTCCAAGTATAAATAGAGAAAAACAAACAAATTGCAATATACAGATGCCTACTTATATTAATCAATCAAATCAATTAGATGTGAAACATATATATCATTCAAGAATCCATTATATGAGAAATAGAAACATAAACATATACATATATGGGAAAATGAGCAACAATATTTATTAAAGAGTAGAAGGGGAGGTTACAACCAATGATAGATTTGATGTCACCACCTCCAACTTCATCCCAACCTCATCACATCCAACATCAGACTAGCAGCATATCAATACTTTCAATCTCTCAAATGAGAATCCAACAACATTTCTTTACCAAAACTCTTCCTTCCCTAGCACTAGGATCTGTGCTCAATTTATAGGGAAACTTATGGTAGTTTCTCAATGAATGAATTTCTAAGAATAGGTAACACATGTTTCCAAGTTCAGAGGTGTTATATGGACACTTGGATTCAAAGTTTGACACATATGGACTCTTCTAGAAGGCACTGGCCATGTGAAGACTCCCGGAACAATGAGAATTCCACTCCCAAGTGTCCAATGCACTCGTGAATGTCGGGAAGTGCATTGCAGTGCACCCTTGAATGGAGGATGTTGCATATGCAACGCAGTTAGTCCCTTTAGAGGTTGTGTTGTGAGTCAATAGGTGATATAACATATACTTCAAACCTTGGAAATCTCACAATAGAATCCATGAATGATTTTTTCTTCTCTTAGGGCATATAGAAACTAAAATATGAGGGGATAATAGACCCTATTTAATTGGTCCTAGGGATGATGTCCAGTTTGACCAAGTCATGGGGGATGATGCCCAAATTTACCTATAACACTTTGTACCAATCTAAGTCTCTGGCAAATAAATTGTTCCTGTGGAAAAATTTGTATAACCTAGAATGAAGGATGGAGACTCGGTGATAGAGCACCTGAACACGTTCAATTCTGTGGTAATTCATTTGTCATCTATTATATTAAAATCTTAGATGAAGATAAGTGCATCAAATTTCTATGTTCTCTACTAGATTCGTGGGATAGTCTGGTTATTTCAATAGGTAGCAATACAACTACCTTGAATTTTGATGAAATTATCTCAATGTTGCTATCATAGGAAATGAGATGGAAAAATATGGAGGGCCAGAATGGATTTGCCTTATATGTACGAGGACTGTCCCAAAACATAAACAAAAATAATTTTTTTAGTGGGAGACCTAAATCTAGAGGGAGATCTAAATCTCCAGGAAAGCCTGTAAAGGTGTATTGGAAATGCAGAAAGGAAGGGCAATTCAAAAAGGACTGAAGATCTAAATCTCTTGAGGAAGGAAAGGGATCTGATGATGCTCCTTCTACAAAGGCCAAAATGACCTTATATGAAGGTGGGGATGTGTATTTGGCTTATTATTCAAATACACATGTAGATCATGAGGTATGGTTGATTGACTTAGGTGCATCCTTTCACTTAACTCCCCATAGGGAGTGGTTCTGCGAGCATGATAAGTATGATGGTGGTGATTTCTTCTTAGGGGCTAATAGAAAGGCTAGAATCGTCAGACGTGGAAAATTCAAGTTGAAGCTGTAAGGTAGAAGGATTATATCACTTCCTGGTGTTCTTCATATTCCTGCATTGTCCATAAATATGATTTCTGTAAGCAATATGGATGATGCAGGTGTAAAAATATTGTTCGAGAAAGATACCTACAAGATGGTTCAAAGAGAATTGGTATTAATGTAGGGAGCTCGGATTAGAACTCTATACAAGATTCTGGTTAGCACTATTATTGATGGGTGCAACATTCCTGTCATTCCTGAAAGTGGAGCAGAAACCTAGCGGTCTTTGGAGAAAAGACCATGTTATGGCATTAAAGGCTTGGACATATTGGAGAGAAGGGCCTTTTAATATTGCATGGTAATGGTATGGTAGAAGGTATGTTGAATTTCTCTCTGTATTTCGATTTCTGTGAACATTGTGTATATGGGAAGTAGAATCGAGTGAGTTTTCCTTCTGGTGCTAGGAGGGAGAACAAGATATTAGAGCTTATGCACAATGATATGTTTGGACCTGTGTCAATTCCATCATTGGGTAAGTCTATGTACTATGTTTAATTTATAGATTACTTCTCAAGGAATACATGGATATATTTCTTGAGGAAGAAATATGAATTCTTTGACAGATTTAAAGAATTTAAGGCTTTGGTGGAAAACCAAATGGAGAAGAAGATAAAGGTGTTGAGGACAGATAATGGTGGAGAGTTCTGCAAGAAGGAATTTGAATAGTTCTGTAAGAAATGTGGTATAGCATGGAAAAATACTACTCCATACACACCTTGGCCAAATGGGGTTGCAAAAATAATGAACAGAACACTGATGGAAAAGGAAAGAAGCATGCTCAATGGTACCGGGTTAGGAGAGGAATTTTGGGCAGAGCCGGTGGAGACTGCATGTTACCTGGTTAACATATCACCTTCTTCGACATTCGAGGATAAAACTCCACATGGGGTATGGACTAGTAAGAAACCCTCTCTTTCACACCTAAGGGTATTTGGATGTGATGCATATTTACATGTTCCAAAGGAGAAAAGGACCAAGTTGGATAATAAATTTGAAAGGTGCATATTTATTGGGTATAAGGATGGTTTAAAATGTTACAAGCTTTGTAACCCAGAAACAAGGAAAGTTGTGTACAACCTAGATGTGGTGTTTATAGAGGTGAAAAATGTTGTTAAACATGAATTCCTACCAAAGGAACCTAAGAAGATAGATTTTGAGCTAAAGGAGGAAGAATCTGACTCTACAATAGAACAAGATTCAGAAGAGGAAGAGCCAAAAATTACTCCATCTGTGAGAATATAAATTCGAGAAAGAAGGCAGCCAGAAAGGTATAGTCCATCTGCTTTCTGTTCAAATTTTTCTTTAACTATCACTGATGATAACCCCAGAACTGTCAGGTGTTGAGCGATGGAAAAGGTATGAATTTGACATTTATTTCTTTATCTTTTTCCTTTAATCATAACTCCTTTGTATTCTAAAATGGTAATATATCGAAGAATTATAATGGAATTAAAGAGATTAGTGATTATTGCAAATTAACTAAATATTGTCCTTTCTTCTATATAGAAAATAGAAGAAATGGGAAGCCACCATTTGGGAGAAAAAGACAAAGAAGAAGTAATTTTTGTCCCTTCAACAGGAAGCCATATCCAGACAAGAAGATCGAAATCGAAGCGCACAGTCAAAGAAAAGAAAGGAACAGCACGGCTTCAGTGCAAGAGGACAAAACGATAACTAGAGATAGAAGATAGAGCGAATCCCTCAGATCTTTCGATCCTAAGGGATCGCTACTTCAAATCTTATCTGTATTTCTTGTTTTGTCCGCTTGGCTTTTATAAAAGGACAGCGCTTGTAGAAACCAAAAATTTAATATCATTATTCATATTTCCTTTTGTATTTTCACTTTGATTATAGACATTCGTTGGTTAAAACAGAGTGTGATTTCCTGTGAACTTTGTTACATATGTATAATATATAATTCAGTTGCCGTTCCATTATTTGATACTGGAGTAGCTCGGTGATGCTTCACTAGCAGCTAAGGGCCCAGCCCTGGTGGATCCACTTGCTATCTGTACCATTACTTTACAATTCTATTCGTGTAATGGTTTGCTTTAATGTTCATTTTCTCTAGTCGCATTGCTTTACAGATTCCATGTTTGATAGATTAATGTTTCAATATTTTATGAAATTGGTTTATTGCATAAGCTGTGATTGAATCACGTTGCTTTATTTTCCACCATAACAAGATTATTATTCTTTGTAACTTGTATTGATCTGATTTTCCAATATAAATCTTCGCTATTCATTCTAGAATTTGTTGTTCATTTCCATTAAATAGCTTCGCTGATCATTTCTTTCCTGCAAGTATTTGGTTTTGCTTTGGAATGTTATTACAGAGAGCGTGTTTCTTCCATTTCCATTAGCAGCATTATTCAACTCAGTTATCATTTCCAATTAGTTGCTTTAGTGTGGAGTGTAATATCAACAACTATAAAGGACATTGGCTATCACTGTCTAAGTTCTCAGATTGAGGATCTTGTTTATGTTTGATTTCATTTACATCAGTTGACAGAGGAAAGAGTTATTACTACTACATCCTTGACTGATGATTGCTGAGTGAATGATTAAGTTTTAGAGCATTAAGTTTCTTGTCATTGCAATTAGATTCCATCTTCAAACATCCGTTTACTCTTGTATTTGAAACATTGTACTGCAAATTGGAAAGCATTACTCTTAGATTAAATTTCCGCCTCAAACTGAGTACACTCTTGAGATAAAAAATTGTACCTGGATTGATAATTAATGTAGGATAAATAGGAGTTAAAAAGACACCTTTTATACCTCAACATTTTGGCACCGTTGCCGGGGAGAGTGTAGCTATTTAGAAAGAGTGATGTATATTTGATTTTCTCTACTAAGGAAGAATTGGGTATTAAAAACAGAAGGTAAGAACCTGCATAACGAACGAGGAACATGCTTGCTCACTTGCCTGCTTCATAGCAGAACTGCGTTGAAGTTTAAGGTAGGAATGAATGCTTGCATTTTTTGAATGACTAGAAAATCTAAACAAAACAAAATTCCTCCCAGACCTGAAGAACCTAAGGTACCGGTGACCCTTGGGCGAAAAACCTTTATCGACAATATCATTAAGAAATTTGAATCTCAGCCATCACTAGGCCCTAGAAAAATTTCTTCTAGACAACCTACTAGCTTCCTTCGGGCCACAGAATCACCATCTGTAGCTTTTGTTGAGGTGCATAGCCAAACAGAAGAGACTGAGCAAGGTTCTCAAGAAATTGAGAATTCTCGCCCAATTTCTTTACAAGAAGGGAACTCTAGTAATCTCCACGAAGGAGGAGGAGAAATAGGGGAAATAGAAGAACCAAGATCCCCTCTTGAAGTAATCCAAACACTAAGCAGCCCAGATAAGGGAAGTGTTGTCAAAATCATCCAAAACAAAGTTAAAAAACCTGAAGAACCAAAATCCCCTTAGATAATAGTTCAGCAAGGGACACTCATTATCCCAGACCAAGGAAGTGTTGTTAAGGTCATCCCTACTCCTTCTAGTCAGCCTAGGAATAATTCCCTAGAAATCCCAGAAGGATATTGGCACATATTTGATCAAATGGCCCAGAACCAACAAACACCTCAAACTTCCACACTGCAATATCCCATTGTGGACACTGCAGTTAATGCACCTATGAAGGCCATTCCTCTCCAGCATATTCCTACATTCCATGGCTTAATATCGGAAGATCTAGATGCATTTCTGTTTGAATTAGATGTATTATGTAGGGGGTATGACTATACCACCAATCTCCAAAAGCTAAAATTATTCCCCTCCACATTAAAAGGAGCAGCTCTATGATAGTTTATGGCGTTAGGTGGAGCTGTTATAAATGACTGGGATCAGATGAAAGCTACTTTTCTAAAGAAATATCAGGATTATTGTAGGTCCAGGGAATTAAAGGATGAAATATTTCAGATGACAGCAAAACCTAATGAAACATTGGAGGAATATGTAGAACACTTTCATTACAACCTCCATAGATCACCTTATGCATCTTTACCCTTACCTGATAATGTGTTAAAAACTACATTAATTAAAGGGATGAAGGAACAATGGGTTGAAACATTAAACATCATGGGCAAAGGTGACATATATCAGGAAAATTTTGCTGACATTATTGATTTATGTATTAGGAGTTCGAGAGGCAGCACAAGACTAAAACCAGCAGAACGTGATATGATCAAAAGGGATAGCAAGACCTATGGTGGAGGTATAACCCGCACAGAAATTGGAAATCTACTAGAAGATTTCAAAACTGATATTCTAGGGACTTTGACAAAGTAGCTCGACATTATGCAAGCTAAACAAAAGCAAGCAGAAGCAGAACAAAATTTGGCAATATTCTACCCTAGATGTAGAAAGAAACACAGCCATAAATAATGCCCGCTGGATACAATCCAAGTCTGCGCCATCTGCATGAAATATCACTCCACAGAAAGTTTACCCTCACTCCCGGGATTGAAAGCAGTCTACAAGGAAGCAGAAGAAGAAACAGAACCGGTGTACCTACTCAATCAGCGCCGTCAATGGCAGCCACGACAAACAGGTATTCCCATTGATCCATCCTCTTCTTTTCATTATCCTCAGTATAATGCTCAGAAATATAATGGAATGTGGCAAAATTAGCCACCTTTCCCTAGCTGGTCACAGCAGCCATTTCCTACATCGCCATGGCCAAATCAAACCAATTGTCCAAACTTTCCTTATTTTTCACCATTTTGGAAAAATAATGCATATCCAACACAATAGTCCCCCTCCACCTCGCAAAGTCAAACCTGGCAGTCGAACTGGAAAATATCTATGAATCAGCCAGCTGGAACGATTCCTCTCCCTCCACCTACACTGCCAGCACCATATACATTGAAACAAAATCCCCAGACCAACTTAAGACCACAACTCCCAGCCCAACCCAACCCGAACTCTAATAATAGACCGGCTCAATCTGTTCAAATAATCGAAGCACCAGAACTAGAAACCGAGTTAAGGGAATGCAACGACCTTCAACTAAGTTCTAGGCACATAATAGAATCAGAGGGAGACAAAAATGTTCAAGTTGAAAATTCGTTACCTTTAGAACAAACATTACAAAAAGAGAATGTGGTTAGACAAAAAACTCATGAGCAAGCAACCACCTCTTCTCCACCATTCCCAGAACGACTAATCATACCTCACCCAATAGAACATCCTGATTTTGATCTTCTGGGAGAACTGAAAAAATTGTGTAAGAAAATACCACTCCTCCAAGCTATCCAAGATATTCCAATTTATGCTAAGACCATCAAATAATTATGTATAAGAAAGCCAAAGAGGAGAATAACAACTAATCCAACCCTCCAAGTAGTCAGCACACTATCTGACTTACAATCAGGAAGAGAAGCACCTGTAAAATATGAGGACCCAGGAAATCCTATAGTTACGGTGAAAATCAATGGAAAATCCTTTCCAAATGCCTTAGTTGATTTAGGAGTTGCAATTAATATCCTCACAACCACCACTTGTTAAAAACTTGGCATTACATCATTAGATCCAACCACAACCTTATTGGAATTGGCTGACCGATCGGTAGTCAAGCCAGAAGGCACACTACATGATGTAATGGTATCTGTAGATTCTTGGGAATACCCTATCGACTTTCTGATTATTAACCCCAAAAACTGGCTAGATGGACACCCTTTAATCTTAGGTAGACCTTGGCTGGCAACTGTTGATGCTTACATTGGTTGCCAACAAGGTAGCATGACTATAACTAGAGGGAGTTATGTCAAGAATTTAGCCTTATATCCTCCAGCCCAGCCAGGTTTAACAATAATAAAAACAAAGAAAAAACATGTATCATACCTCATAGAAAACATTAGATCACCATTAACCATAGAAGATGCCCTCGAATTTAAAGACCAAACAGAGGATGACATCATTAACAGTTTCATTAACCAACCAAAAACCAGATCCCATTTGCAATTTCCATGATCAAGGCAGAATTTGATAATGAATAAGAAGAAGATCACCTAAAAGACATTCATGATCAATCAATACCTACCACCTCTGTTTACAATAGCAAAAATATAGAAATTGAGCCAGGAAAAACTCTGAACATTAACAAAAACCTGTCTGCTGAACAAGATAAGAATATGGTTCAACTATTGAGAAAATATAAGGAAGCCTTTGCATGGGATTACCCAGACATGAAAGGAATTGATCCCCAGTTATGTACGCACCACATTTATACAGAAAAAGACACTAGACCCATTCACCAACCCCAACGGAGATTAAACCCTCATCTTAAGGATATTGTGAAAGCTGAATTACAAAAAAATTTGGATGCAAATTTTATTTATCCAATATCTGATAGCAAGTGGGTCTCTCCACTAGTAGTGGTGCTAAAGAATAATGGAAAGTGGAGGATATGTGTAGACTACAAAGAATTAAACAAAGCAACCTAGAAAGACCACTTTCCCCTTCCTTTCATTGATCAGGTATTAGATACATTAGCAAGAAAGAAATTCTTTTCTTTCCTAGATGGCTTCAGTGGATACAATCAGATTCAGATCACCCTGGAAGACCAAGATAAGACTACTTTTACCTGTCCTTGGGGAAAATTTTCTTACATAGTTTTACCCTTTGGTCTATGTAATGCCCCTGCCACATTTCAGAGGGCCATTCTCAGCATCTTTTCAGATTTAATAAATGAAGGGCTTGAAGTATATATGGATGATTTCACACCTTATGGAGATGATTTTGAGCCAGCATTAGAAACATTGGAAAAGGTGTTGCAAAGGTCTATTGCCACCAGGCTCTGCTTAAGACATGATAAGTGTCACATGATGATGACCAAGGGACTCATCTTAGGTCATTATATCTCAGCAGCTGGAATACAGGTAGATCGAGCTAAAATTCAGATAATTTTGTTAATACCTACTCCCACTACACAAACAGAGGTACGTAGTTTTCTGGGATTTTCTGGTTATTATAGAAGATTCATAGAGCATTTTTCTCAAATAGCTGCACCTCTATACGCACTAACAGGGAAAATTGATTTTATTTGGACAGCTAAGTGTGACCATGCTTTTGAAGATCTAAAAAAACTTTATCAACAGCCCCAATACTAAGGGGCCCAAATTGGGATTTTCCATTCCAAATTTCATCTGATGCCTCAGACACAGCTATCAGAGCAGTCCTTGGGCAAGAAGAAGATAAAAAACCATATGTAATTTGTTATATTAGCAAGAATCTATCTCCTGCTAAATTAAACTATACTGTGACTGAAAAAGAATTTTTAGCCGTAATACTTGCTGTAAATAAATTTAGACATTACATAACTGGGTATCCTATAGTTTTATATACAGATCACTCTACCATAAATTTTTTAACAAATAAACTTGTTACAAATGGCAGAGTAACAAGATGGTTGATTCTAATGCAGGAATTTGACATCACAATAAAGGATCAACCTGGAAAAGAGAATCCTATAGCTAATTTTCTCTCACGAATGCCAAAACCAACGGACGCAGCAGCAGTCGAAGATCAGTTTCCAGATGAACATTTGTTTGTTGTTACAGCCAGAACCCCATGGTATGCTGATGTTGCAAATTATTTAGTAGTAGGTAAATTACCCAAGCATCTAACGCCCAATGAACGAAAATAGATAGTGCAGCGCAGTACTTGATTCTCTTGGATTGGGGGATACCTATTTCATACAGGAGCAGATATGCACATCAGAAGATGCGTCCGAGAAGACGAAATATTTGACATTCTGAAAGCATGCCACGACGGGCCGTGTGGTGGAAATTTTGCAGATCGCAGGACTGGTCACAAGGTTTTACAAACAGGCTATTACTGGCCTACAATTTTTAAAGATGCTAAAAATTTTGTACAAGCCTGTGATAGTTACCAAAGGGCGAGGCGCCCTGGAAATTTCGATGAAATTCCCTTGAATCCACAGTTATTAATCGAGCCATTTGAGCGCTGGGCGCTCAATTTTATTGGTCCTATTAACCCACCATCAAATCAGAAAACATACATACTAGTTGCAACAGAGTATGTTACTAAATGGGTTGAAGCAGAGGCACTTCCAAGAGCTACAGAGGACTCTGTAATACATTTCCTTTTCCAAATATTTGTGCAATATGGCCTCCCGAGGGACATAATTACAGATGGAGGACCGCAATTTGTAGGTAATAAAATCACTACAACATTAAATAATTACCACATTCAGCACAAAATTACAACCCTATACCACCCACAGGAAAATGGCCAAGTAGAAAGCATGAATAAGGTGATAGAAGCAATACTTACAAAAACAGTTGCATCACACAGACATGACTGGGCTTCAAGATTACCGAAAGCCTTGTGGGCATACCGAACAATGTGGAGAAATACCACAGGGTATTCACCATATCAGTTAATATTTAGAAAAAAACCCATCTTTCCAATAGAATTTGAAATTCAAACATTAAGAACAGCAGAGGAGGTGGGTTTGAATTTAAATGAGGCCCAGGTTAGCAGATTACAACAAATCAACGAGTTAGATGAAATTAGGCTCTCTACCCTTCAACACACTGCATTAATTCAACAGTAGAGAGAAAAATGGCACGATGCCCTTATTAAAAAGAATATCTTCCACGAAGGCGATTGGGCACTCCTATATGACTCCAGGTTTTAGGATTTCCCCAGAAAACTCCAGACACGATGGCTTGGACCTTATGAGATATAGAAAGTGCATGACAATGGCACCATTACATTAACTACCATTGATGGATCTGGACATTCTTTCAAAGTAAACAGTCATCGAGTACAACTTTACCACAAACCACTTAATCTAGAATCCTTTTACTAGCAATTACGAGGAGATTCCACTATGTAGATTTTGGCTGAGGAAGATAACTCCTCATCAGCATTGATTCACTGAACAATTCCTTTATTTCTGAAATTTGTACATAAGATTTTTTCTTTAATTTTGCTTGTATGAACTGTTTTTGTATAGATTTTTTTTCGTGTTGTTCCTCTTAAGGAAAAACTGTTGTTCCTCTTAAGCAACAACAGTCATTCCTCTTAAGGAATAGCAATCTTGTGTGCCTTTATTTTTCGTGTTATTTCTCTTAAGGAACAGTTGTTGTTCCTCTCAAGGAAGAGCAGTCGTTCCTCTTAAGGAACAGCAATCTTGCATGCTTATATTTGTTTGTTGTTCCTCCTAAGGAACAGTACTTCTGCGTGTCTATCATTTTGTTGTTCCTCTCAAGGAACAGCTATTGTTCCTCTTAAGGAACATCAACCGTTCCTCTTAAAGGAACAGCATTTCCGCTGATTTTTTTTTTGTTCCTTTTAAAAGGAACAACATTTCCGCTGATTGTTTTTTTTGTTCCTTTTAAAAGGAACAGCATTTATGCCGATTGTTTTTGTTGTTCCTTTTAAAAGGAACAGCCCCTTCACCATTTGTTTTCACTTTCTGCCGTTCCTTCTGAGGAACAGCAGTTTCGATTTGGAATCTTTTTAGGTTGTTCCGCCGAAGGATCAGCATTTTATTTTGTGCTTTTGTTAGTTATTGCTCCGCTTAAGGAACCGTTGTTGTTCCTTTTAAGGAACAACAGTTTCACGTGTATCTTTTTCTTTTATTTGTTTTTCCTCTTAAAGGAACTGTAGTTTTGTGTGCAGATGTTCTTTTTTCTATTCCTCTTAAGGAACAGCAGCTGTTCCGTCTAAGGAACAACACTTTTTGAGTGCATTTTTATTTTTGTTGTTTCTCTTATAAAATAGTATTTTGAGAATTTTTGTGAATTCTTCATGATCCTTTTAAGGAAAACATACAAATTTATGCAAGGACACAAAAATTAGAGGTTACTAGAATCAGCAAATCAAGGAAAAATTGTAATTTTTAAAGAAATTGCTTGGTATTGATAAGAAAAGAGGAAAGGACACAACTATCTATATCACTTTGTTGTCTTTATCTTCACTAAAACCAATTTGATTGATTATTTTTATCATGTTGGTTCTTCCCTAATCCTCATAACTCTCTTTGACTTTTTAAATAAGAATAAGGGTATATTTTCCTCTATTGAGATGTCCAGACTTCTTCCACCATCCTTACTCTTAAGGAGTGTTGAGCCATCCTCTATATATAAATAGGAAAGTGCTATATAAAAGAAAAATAAAAAAGAAAAAATATATCTGATTACTAACAATTCTATGATTTGTCAGATGGAGGATAGGGGGTCTCATCAAGAGCCAGCCTACCATGATCATAAGGAAGCAGTGAAGTGGCATTCCCACTATGGCCACCACACCAGGGATATGATCCAATGGGCACATCAGAAAAATAAAAAGTCCTTGGAATAGGAGGTCTCATCACGAGCCGGCCTTCCCACCTTTCACTCCTTCCTGGTGAATAGCATGGTGATTCATCTAGTTACCAAGCCAGGACAATGGCCTCCATCCTGACATTACAAAGCACTTTCCTAGGCATAGATAAAGGATTATGGTTCCAAGGGTGAAAAAGAAACTTTGTCGAGGTTGTAAACACCTTTGGGCAACAGAGCTCTGCTGATGGTATTGGAGTCATATTTTTCACAAATCAATAGTAATTATAAACCCTTTTCTTATATCTTTATCTTGATTTCAAATGAGATTATGATCCTAAACCCTTTTTTGAACCTCTTATACATGAAATATTTTTTATGAATCAATCATAATGGTTCAAAGTGAATAATGACCGCATAAGCACTTTTACTTACACCAGCTACCTTCTTCCCTATTTTCACATCATTCCATAGCATTTCCATATCTATTCACGATTTTCATCATAAGCCTTGCTTTCAGTAATTCGATACTTTTTGTGATCATGTCATGGATACGTATGCCTCTCTATACTATACGATTGTCATCCAGTACACTGCTCCTCTGCCGGTCAAGGACGACCTATCATATTTCAAGGGGGCGCGGGTGACTTCTAAAATACGCCTGGGAAGTAGCAAGTTTAATGGTATTGATATTTTCCGATATGCACGGGTTGTTGTTCCATTGCCATTTCTATGTATTGCTGTGAAAAATTAACACTGTGTAGGGCTTAGACGAAATGGGAGTTCGAGCAGTACATAGCGAACCACAAGTACTAACAGTTTCCAACGCTGCACGAGAAATTTTGGAAAGAGCAGGATGGATTTCCTACCTTACATGACTGCAAAAACCCCATGAAACGGTGGCGATCGAATTTTTGCAGAACTTGCAGGAGGATCATTCCATAGTAAGAGGAAGGCGAATAACAGTAACAGATGCAGTAATTGCTAAAGTATCTAGTCTACCAGCAGTTGGACCCATATGGACCCATAAAAAATTGAGACTGCAAGAGGCCATGACCATCTTTCAAGACGAAGGACAGAACAACCATCAAAGGAAAAGGAGTCCAGCAGGAAACTCTAGGAGAACCATAGGCAGAACTGTCGAGAGTAGTGCAAAGCTACATTACATGCAATGGGAGAAAGGATATGGTAAGACCACACCACCTCAAATTATTAGCAGTACTAAAACAGAAATGTGTTGTAAATTTGCCTGCATATTTAAATTTTTTACTGCATGACGCTGCTCGGAGCATAAGGAAAACTCGTCATATAGGAATGGTGGTAAGCCACCATTATTTAATTCGATTAATAGCTAGCCACATTCTTGCTGAGCAGCAGACTAGTTGGGAAGAATTGGTATTTTCAATAAACGGAGGAACAGCCTTACCTGCCCCCAAAACGAAAAAGAATCACCAGCACAGCAAGCAGACCTCTAAAACGTAGATGGTCCTCCAGATTGAGAAGAAGTAGGGGAATGTTGGGAAGCCTCCAAAGTAGCAGTAGCCAACCCTTAGAAGTACCTATTTCTAGAGATGAGCAACCCCCGCAACTTGAAGGAGGAGAAAATCGGGAAGAGGAAGAAATTAAGCATACCAGTGAAGAGGAAAGGGAGGAAGCAGAACCTCCCGTAACCTCCAACTCAATTCCACCACAGAGTCCATTATAGGAGGACGAATTGGCCCAAATTTTGGCCAATATGTGTTAGTATATGCAACCCCAGAGTCTGCTCAACCTCAATATTGAGATAGAACAATTACGATAACATTCTTCCCACATCAAGGATACATCCGAGGAAATGCATGATGAGGAGGAGGCAGAAGTAGAAGCCCCTCAGGAAATAGCAGATCAAACTAAGGTTTCCTCCCCTGAGGAACCTAGTCAGGATAATACGAACACTGAAGAAGTATTCCAAACGGAGAATATGGAAATGAGCCAGGGTGAAGGCACGGTCCCTAAAGAACAAAACCTAGCGGAGTAGCCAAGTCCTAAAAATGGAATAGTTGTTCCTCCCAAGAAGAATAAGAAGACAAATGAACTTAAGAGGCTGTGGAGGGAACAAAAAAAAGCTGCTAAAATTAGTAAAATGACTCAGACAGAAGATAAGGTTTCTGAAAAGGGGGGAAATCTCTAAAAGAACCTCGAAAATGGGGGATGCAGCCATCCAAATGGAACCCCATAATACAAGGGCCATGGAGACTCAAACCGAGCCCATATTCATTCAAGATAGCAAGGAACAGCAGGCAGTTGTTACAGACGCAGTTGCCCAAACCAAAAATGCACAAGTCTGTAATAAAGATGTTCAGACCGAGGCACTGTCCTCTAGTAGTATGGCCAACCAAAAATTTTGTAATAAAGAGACACAGACTGTAGGAACTCGATATTGTAATAAGAAAACCCAGGTAGATCTTCAACCCAAAAATGTTTTGTTGAACAACGACCCTGGTGTAGCAAAACTCTGAGAGGATCTGGCACAGGCTCAGCAGGCTAGAGAAAAACTCAAAGAAGAGATTGTTTCTAAGAATAAATACCAAGATTTATAGAAACAATTAAGGAACATCAATGCATCAGAGGCAGAAGCCTTCCGAAAATGTCGAAAGGCAGAAGAAAAAGTTGAAGAGGTAAGGAATAGACTGCAAACAGTCAGGAATCAAATGGATACTCTATGTTCTCTATATACAGATGTTCTAGCATGTAGTTCCCCTGCCAAAAATTATTCTTTGTTTTTGTTAGAAAGATATTTACAGTTAAAAATTAAAGTTGTTAAGGTAGGAAAACCTATAGAATTAAAAACTGTTGATGATTTTATAAACTGCTGCAAACTCTATGGAGTAAAAGTTCAGCGCTTACTCTGTGAATCTTATTTGCACAATTTTATATTGGCAGATGAAACGGAGACGAATCCCAGTCCTTTTGTGGGTGATTTCCAATATCAAGCATTCATTTCATTCGCTATTAACCAGTTAAAATGGCTCAAGGCCTATAACACTTTTCAAAGACAAGAAAATGGGTTAGACCTTTGGGTTAGGGGTGAACCGAGACACCCATTACAACTATGGGCTAGGCAGAAAAACTTAATGACAAAGGAGGGTGTGATCTAGACATTGGGACCCATCCACAAAGCGATTGTCCTGGATGGGGTAGAATATTTTCTGTCCATCAAAGACCAGGCCATAGCAGCAACTAAACTTCGATCAAAGATTTCCAATCGGAATATTCAAGACAGAGAGCCATTCAATTATAAAAATTTTAAGTTAGTTGTTGACTGCCTGGTTATCTATAGTAACCTCATCGTGAGGGAAGGTCCGTATTGGCTAGGTTGTAGATTTCGAAGCCTTATTATCTGGTATCTTGTAGCAGACTATAAAGCCATATATGAATTACCTGAAGGGTAGACAGGGCATATTTTTGAAGTTTTAGCTGTAAATCGTGATTTTAGACCATTTAATGAAAACCCCTCTCCAGCCTATTCTCTAACTGCTTTGCATGTAAACTACATGGTTTTCATGTGGACATGAAAAATGGTAAGCAGGGGCGTGTGTTGAGCGATGGCAAAGGTATGAATTTGCCATTTATTTCTTTATCTTTTTCCTTTAATCATAACTCCTTTGTATTCTAAAATGGTAATATATCGAAGAATTATAATGGAATTAAGGAGATTAGTGATTATTGCAAACTAACTAATATTGTCCTTTCTTCTATATAGAAAATAGAAGAAATGGGAAGCCACCATTCGGGAGAAAAAGACAAAGAAGAAGTAACTATTGTCCCTTCAACATGAAGCCATATCCAGACAAGAAGAACAAAATTGAAGCGCACAGTCAAAGAAAAGAAAGGAACAGCACGGTTTCAGCGCAAGAGGACAAAACGATAACTGTAGATAGAAGATAGAGTGAATCCCTCAGATCTTTCGATCCTAAGGGATCGCTGCTTCAAAGCTTATCTGTATTTCTTGTTTTGTCCGCTTGGCTATTATAAAATAACAGTGCTTGTAGAAACCAAAAATGTATTATCATTATTCAGATTTCCTTTTGTATTTTCACTTTGATTACCGACTTTCGTTGGTTAAAACAGAGTGCAATTGCCTGTGAACTTTGTTACATATGATTAATATATAATTCAGTTGTCGTTCCATTATTTGATACTGGAGTAGCTCGACGGTGCTTCACTAGCGGCTAAGGGCCTGGCCCTGGTGGATCCACTTGCTATCTGTACCATTACTTTACAATTCTAGTCGTGTAATGGTTTGCTTTAATGTTCATTTTCTCTAGTCGCATTTCTTTACAGATTCCATGTTCGATAGCTTACTGTTTCAATATTTTATGGAATTGGTTTATTGCATAAGCTGTGATTGAATCACGTTGTTGTATTTTCCACCATAACAAGATTATTATTCTTTGTAACTTGTATTGATATGCTTTTCCAATATAAAGCTTCGCTATTCATTATAGAATTTGTTGTTCATTTCCATTAAATAGCTTTCCTGATCATTTCTTTCCTGCAACTATTTGTTTTTGCTTTGGAATGTTATTACAGAGAGCGTGTTTCTTCCATTTCCATTAGCAGCATTATTTAACTCAATTATCATTTCCAATTAGTTGCTTTAGTGTGGAGTGTAAGATCAACAACTGTAAAGGACATTGGCTATCACTGTCTAAGTTCTCAGATTGAGGATCTTGTTTATGTTTGATTTCATTTACATCAGTTGACAAAGGAAAGAGTTATTACTACTACATCCTTGACTGATGATTGCTGAGTGAATGATTAAGTTTTAGAGCATTAAGTTTCTTGTCATTGCAATTAGATTCCATCTTCAAACATCCATTTATTCTTGTATTTCAAACATTGTACTACAAATTGGAAAGCATTACTCTTAGATTAAATTGCCGCCTCAGACTGAGTACACCCTTGAGATAAAAAATCGTACCTAGATTGATAATTAATGTAGGATAAATAGGAGTTAAAAATACACCTTTTATACCTCAACATCAGGGAGGAAATGGATTCATAGGATGGAAAACTCTGGAAGGAGGCCATGGTTGATGAAATGGCATCCTTGCACAAAAATGAGGCATGAGATCTGGTGGAGTTGTTGGCTCGAAAGAATCCCATTAGGAGAAAATGGGTGTTTAATAAGAAGATTAATGCAGAAGGCAAGGTGGAGAAATGCAAAGCTCGGTTGGTAGCAAAAGGTTATTCCCAAGTATTGAGAATTGATTTTGGTGATATTTTTTCTCTGGTTGCCAAGGTTACTTCTATTATATTACTTTTATATGTTGTTTTTGTATTTTATTTTGAGGTAGAACAAATGGATGTGAAGACAACATTTATTTACGGGGATATGGAAAAGGAGATATACATGAACCCTGAAGGATTTGCAGTGAAGGGTAAGAAAGAACTGGTATGCAGATTAAGAAAGTCGTTGTATGGGTTAAAACAGTCACCAAGGATGTGGTATCAGAAATTTGATACCTATATACGGGGAATTGGCTTCACCAGAAGCAAAGAGGATCACTGTGTGTATTTTAAATTAATTGGTGACCATGTTATTTATTTGATCTTGTATCTAGATGATATATTGCTGGTTGGGAATGACAAAGAAATTATCCAGAGCTTGAAGGCCCAATTGTTCTCCAAATTCAAAATGAAGGATCTTGGTGCTGCAAACTATATTTTGGGCATGGAAATTAAGAGATATCGGGAAAAGAGGAAGCTCTAGTTAAACTAGAGGAAATATGTCGATAAAATATTGCAGAGGTTCAATATGCAGGATAGTAAACTAGTGAAGGTTACAATTCCTGTAGGTGTGAAGTTATCTTCTTAGCAGTGGCCCAAGACACAATAATAAGAAGATGACATGTCTCGTGTTTCATATGAAAGTGTAGTGGGTAGCCTGATGTATGCAATGGTCTATACTAGACTAGAAATTGCACATATAGTGGGAGTATTGAGCAGGTTTATGTCAAAACTAGGGAAGGAGCATTGGATAGCAACGAAGCGGGTTTTCAGATATTTGCGTGGCACTAGTGATTATGGTATTTGCTACCAAAGAAGACCATTATTGAATAGAGTTTTGGACATATGTGGGTTTGTTGATGTAGACTGGGTTAGAGATCTGGATCAAAGAAGATCTAAAAGTGGGTATGTGTTTAGCCTATTTGGAGGTGCAGTTAGTTGGATGAGTAAAATACATTTTGTAGTGTATCTCTCAACTACATAGGCAAAATACGTGGAAGGCACTCATGCAAGCAAAGAAGTAGTTTGGTTGCAGATATTTTTTCAAGTATGGGGTTGGTGCAGCAAGCTATAAGGATAGACTGTGATAGCCAAAGTGCAGTTTTCTTAAATAATAACCCTGCTTATCATTCAAATACAAAGCACATTGATGTTTAGTATCACTTTGTGAGAGATATGGTTGAAGATAAGGTGTTCCTTGTAAAGGTGGACACTTTTAAGAATGTTGTAGATGCATTGACGAAGTCTGTGAGCACTTAGAAGTTCTCTTGGTGTAGAGAAACAATGGGTTTTGTAGGGTTGGACCAATGACTAAGCTCTCATGTGCCCCCCTTTGGAAATAAAACAACAAGTGAGAGAATGTTGGGTGTGTGTTATATTCTTTCGACGATTAGAATCAGGTGCAAAGCGGGGGGTGTGAGGGGGGCGGAAACCCCCTTTCACTTGCGTCGGGCATAGCAGGGGGGTCATAGGGGGGCGGCATCCCCCCATTTTGAGGGGTTTGCAAGGGGGTGGTAGCCTCGGGAATTTTTTTTGGTTCCTATATTAGGTGGGTGGACCCACCTATTGTTTTGTGCCTAGGTTTGCACATGGTTTTGGGCATGATGGTTTTCTTCTCCTGGTATTTTGTAGATCTGTTCAATGGAATTATAGTTATGTTATAATCTAGGGTTGATGGATTTGGGTTTATGAATGCTTCGGCATGTATATATGTGGGTTGTAACACTAAAATGAATATAATGAAAAATCAAGCTGGTATTCACGGTTTGGGATCCAGGGGAAAATGTGTGTATATATGTTTTATGTTTTATGCTCTTGCTATTGTTTATTTTCTGCTTTTAAGAATTCGTTTGCAGATAATTTATATACATGGTCAAAACCTAAAAAATGAGTGTACTTCTCCTATTATGTAAATTATTTTTACATAATTAATTAAGACATGACTTATTGAAGTAACTACTGAAGAAGCCTACATTGAATAATATTATTTTGAAACAAGGAAACTGAGCAAGAAATCAATCACAAATAGGACACAATTATTTTCGGAAACAAGTCCTTGGAAAAACCCAATGCTGGAAAAATGGTGCAACAAATATGAGGGTTTGTATTATTAAGCAGTAGAAAACCTTGAATACATCTATGAATACCTCAAGGCTTATTCAGTTATAGAGAGAAATATTGGCAGAAATAAATGTGAGTTTTACCTCAATCAACTGGAAAATTTGGCTGATCCAGACACTGAAAGAACTGCCTCTGGAGGTCTCTGTATCATCTCTTCTAAGGACTCATCACCCCAGCAAAGGATCGATCTGATTCTCGGAATCTCAAATCTAGGCCTCGCGATTTCCGGTTTCTGGATCTGATCTAGCAGCTGAATCTCGGAAACCCTTTGAACCTTTGCATAGCCCTATGTGGCTCTATTTTGGCTCTGCATCAGAATGACTGGATCTGCGCTGGCTCTACTAGACGTCTATCTTCCTCTCTCTGCTAATTATTCTACAGGTGAGAAAATATCTCTCTCTTGAAGCTATTCTTCCCCTCACTGCACTGAATCACTTAGATCTGATCTTTGTTCGAGCAGTACTCCATTAGAAGAATTCAATCTCAAGGTTCACTCTGTGTGTGTCTTTCCAAATGACCCTCAATCCTTCCTTTGTAATCTTCTCGTTGAGACATAAATGGTTGAGATTAGATCTTTAATCAATGACTAAGATTGTATTAGACTTGATCTCCGCTTTTTCTAGATTATTCTCACTATGTTTTATTAATGTCCTTTAATTATTTGATTTCCATAAGTTTAGACTTAGGGTCTCCATTAAAATAATTAAATATTTTAATAAAACATTAACCAAGTGGAATTTTCACAAACGGTTTATGGTTTCTTTGAAATACCAGTGTCTAAGGGGCTTAGAGCGCTTTCTGATGCTACAAAAATAAACACTCCCTCTTAGCGAGGAAGGTTCTCTAACAATATGCCCGTCGCATACTGCTCTGTCCCTAAAGCATCCTCCGTGCTATTGAATTCCATCAACCTCTACGTTGTTGCTACTAATGTATTAATGCCCATGACAGTGCCCCTGTTATTTCTGCATCTATACTACAGCTCCCTCTCAAGTGATGCATCTGTTATGCTACTAACACTACCACTTCTAACACTGCATCTGCACTGCAACTCAGCTACTGAGAGAAACAGTTGAACTCACCCAAAACTAAGCAAGTGTTCAATGGATGCACCTTGGTTTTGAAGACTCTAACTGATGATAACTATTGTAATTTCCCTCTTATGCACTGTGATGTTGTTGCTCTGCACTACGCATCATTGTTCTACATTACACTGCAATCATGTGCACTGCGTTGTTGTTGCTACGTTATTGCTGCTGTACTCCAAAAGTAGGCGTTTCAACCTATTGCACTGTCATCTCCATCACTCCTTGGATATCACTGAAACTCCTCCATCCCGCTACTGCTAATCATGGGATACCGCAGAAAGGTAATTATCCATGAGGTGGGATCCTCAAGGGTCCTACCCAACTGAATTTTGGAGTGAAATATAGTTCAATATCACCCAACTTCTCACCTGGAGAAGCATGGGAACTCATGGCGAACTCATCCTGCTTGATCTTTTTTCACTGCAATTGTTAGATCATGTTTCTCATCCTTGTCCCGTTTCTTCAAAGGAAACTATGAAGCAAAGTGGCCCATCTCACCACTTCTAAATAATTTCACCTTCGAGACATCTCTCTTTTGTCTTGGTTTCACTTTTTTCCCTTTCAATGTGAGGGTTTCATTCTCCTCCTTCTACAATGTCTTCGATCCTCTATCGTTGTTGTCGTTAAGCTTGCACTTGACTAGATCTCTCCTCATCTCTTCCTCCTAAAGTTTCTACCACATCTTCTCCCAACTAGGAAGCATAACTCTACCCAAAATTCTTTGGACAAAAACCTGCCACTCCTCTGTGACTATTTTAAAGGCTAGCCTTACCATAGTCATTGCAGTTGGGGTGTATCCCACAGCTTCCAATTGGTCCCGTATATCTTGAATTCTTGTAAGGAACAGAGAAATGTGTCCCCCCTTCTTCATATCGACCAACTAGAGCTTCTACTCCAATTACATCTTTCGTTGCTCGAATTTTCCTTCATACAACAAGGAAAAGGCCTCCCACATCTCCCTGGCAGTGTTCTTTCCAGCTACATGAGAGACTATGTGATCCTTTACACCATCAAGGATAATCCTCTTGGCCTTTTCCATATCAGACCTATACTTATTAAGTTTATCTAGATAAGTAGCTACAACAACCACATTTTCCACAAACGTCTTGAGATTGTATTCATCCAAAAGGAATTGAATCATTTCCTTCCATATTAAATAGTTGGAGGAACCCTCCAAGCGATCCTGATCTATAAGACCATGAGCTTCCATCTCAGTTGAACAAATATCAAACTGCTCCTTATTTATCCCTCTCTGCGCAGCAATAGGCGGGATTATGCACTCCTCTTGGAGCTCGTAGATTTGTTGCCCTAATCTGCTACTCAAATCTAGAAACATGTTGAATTCCTTGACTAGGAACTCACTAAGGAAGAATTCCCTGCTATGTGCTCTTTTCTTTCTTCTGATGCTTCTCTACTCATAAACTACTTACAAAAAAATGACATCCCTTTGGCTCTGTGTGAAGGCTTTACGTTGCTCCCTCTGCCTCAGAAAAATCTCGAATATGAAGTCCTACCTCTCTGTCGACTCACTCAGAGAATGACAACCTCAAAAAATTATCTCTCCTGGCTAGAACTACGCAATCTCCTTGGGGATTTGGTCTGCTGCTACTGCAACAATTTTAACTTCTCTTCAAAGCCAAATATGCTCTTCCTGTTTCACATCAAATGCTCTGATACCATGTGAAAATTTCTAGATCTGAAAATCTTAGGAATCCTACTGCAACAACTGAGTGTACTTCTCCTATTATCTAAATTAATTTTATAAAATTAATTCAGACATGAATTATTTAAGTAACTACTGAAGCAGCCTACACTAAATAAATATGATTCTGAAAAAAGGAAACTGAGCAAGAAATCAATCACACATAGAAAAAAATTATTTTTGACACGAGTCCCCGGAAAAACCTAATGTTTTAAAACTGGTGCAACAGATCTGAAGGTTTGTATTATTAAGTAGTAGAAAATATTGAATACATATTTGAATACCTCAAGGTTTATTCAGTTGCAGACAAAAATACTGACAAAAATAAATTTATTTTTTACCTCACTCGATCACTGGAAATTCTTGTTGATCCGGACAGTGGAAGAATTGCCTCTAGAGGTCTCTGAGAAACCTCTATGTAATCACTGTGTAGGCACCACATCACCTCCTCTAAGGAATGTGCCACCACATCAAAGGATCGATCTGACTCCTAGAATCTCAGATTCGGGCCTCTCGGTCTCACACCCCAGCTTCTGGAACTGATCTAACAGCTGAATCTTAGAAACCCTATGAACCTCTACACAGCCTCTTCGTAGCGCTGCGTGGATCTGCACTAGCTTTGCGTCAGCCTGAATAGCTATACGTTGGCTCTGTTGGACGTCTATCTTCCTCTCTCTGCTGATGATTCTCTAGCTGAAAAAATCTCTCTCTTTGGATGCTTCTCTACCCCTCACTACATTGAATCACTTATACCTAATCTTCGTCCGAGCATTACTCCGTCAGAAGAATTTTATATCAAGATTCACTCTGTGTGTGTCTTTCCAAATGACCCTCAAGCCTTCCTTTATAATCTTCTCATTGAGACATCAATGACCGAGATTATGTAATATTCCCAATTAGCTTTTAGCTAGTTGGAATATTATATGTTGCTTCTATTCATAGTCTAGATGAATAAGTGGGGTAGGGAGACCCTTAAATCTCTTTAGTAGGAATAAAACACTTCCAATATGGATGTGGATCAATTTATATAGTCAAAATAAAGCCACCTTGGGTGTGAAAGTGGGCAATGCATGTAGACTAGGTCAAGATTAACCAAATCATCAGCATTGCCAAAGAAGAGAGTGGAGCTAGTGGGGACAGTGCAGTTTTGGAGGAGGAGTCTTTGCATGGAAGTAACCTCATAAATGAGTGGGGCCAAGGGTGGGGAAGCTCACCAAGGATATAAGGGAAGGGATGGCAGCCATGAGAGGAATTCAGAATATTGTTTATGTTTGAGTCTTATGACTTCTTGCATGCTTCAGCTGTTTAGCTGAGTTTGTTTTATTGTTTAGTACAAGGGTATTTCCAAGCGGGAATCTCATACTCTATCTTGGAGGTATTGAGAATGCCATCTAGGAGGGTTATTCTGAGCTTCATTTCCACCATCCGTTATTGGACCAAGCAGTAACCTACAGCCACAACACGGTCTCCTTGAGGAACTGCGTTATTTTTCAGGGTGTTGCAGTGGAGGGTTGTAAAACCCTATTTATGAGCTGGTTTCCTAGTGAAAGGAGAAGATTTTCACCCGGAAAGCTAGGGAGGAGAAGTTACAACCATATATTTTTCATTTCGGCCATATTTTAGCAGGGCTTCATTAATACAATGTGATTCAACCATAGATTTGTAGTCTGCACTTTCTGCATCTTGTGCTTTTCAAGAAACCCCTGACGGGTAATCTTGGGATTGTGTTTGAGAGACTAGTTCTCCATTTTCAACTCCTTTTGAGTAATATATCAGTAGATCCATTTGTTTCTATTTTCTTGTCGCAATAACCCTCACTGGGACTACACTGTCATGTATTCTGACATTTCTGTATTGTAGCATCCTTTGTGATTCTAATGTTTCTGGGCTTTGGAGGCTTGTTTGCCTAGTTTGAGTGATTTTTTCCTCAACACATTGTATATTTTTCTGCTATAATAAATAATCTAATGGATCTATGATTATCTCATGTGCTTTGCATCATTATTTGTTATACATTTCAGTTTGGTTTTCAATATTTTTGTCTTTCCTAATTTGGAATATTACAATGGTATCGGAGCTCTAACCTTGGTCAACTTGTGGGGCAATACATCTATAGCAATGGAGAAGAAAGAGATCCCAAAATTTCTTCTTCAGACCATGCAGAACATTTCAAAAGATATCAAGGAGATGAGATTAGAAAGACAAAAGGAATCCCATAGAGAATTTCACCATGGGGAAAGCTCTGGCACTTCACATTTATGGTGGGAGAAATCAGTAGCACAACCTTCTTCACAACACTCCACCATGCCCACATTCCTATCATTGGAAGGTGAGGAGGGAGGACAATTGATTGAAGAAACCCTTGGTGACTATTTTATGGAATATGAATCTCAATCCCAGAGGTTCAAGGAGCATTTGAACTTTCAGGAGTTCTGTCGGATCAAGGATGGTAGGATACCTTTCAATCACCATAAAAGTGGAGGGTACATGCAGAACCAAGATCTACAGCGCAGTTTGGGTAGATTCTTTTTTCCTTCTTATGATGGATCACCCAAGTGAAAAACTAAGGATTGGGTAGAGAAGTTAGATACCTACTTCCAACTCAACAGAGTTTCAGAATTGGAGGCTATAAATAGCAGTGCTGCACCTAGAAGGTGAAGCACATGAGTGGTGGTTTCATGGACTATCTACACTTGGGCATGCTAGTATCACTTCCTATTCAGACTTCACCCAGAGGTTAGTGGAGAGATTTTATCCCAGTGATCCAAAAGAACATTTTGTGGGGCTAACCAAGCTCAAGAAAATAGGAGATCTATATACTTATATCTCTGAGTTTCTAAAGCTTTCAGTCATGGTATCTGACCTCACTATGACCCAGAGAGTATGCATGTTCATTGATAGAATGGTTGAATGATTACATGGGTTAGTAAAATGTACTAGACCAACTACTCTCCAAGAAGCTATGGAGAGGGATAGAGACCTAGAACATGATTTTCCCAAGGCAAAATCCCCTTTTCGGCAAAATATCTCCTCTCAAACAAAGGAGGATCATGAGAAGAAATATCTTGATGATAATGCCCGGAGAGATCTAAGGAAGAAGAAAATTTGTTTCACTTGTCGAGAGCCATGGGTACCAAACCACCAATGTGTTGCAGGGAAGGCACATTGTATTGAGATATTTTCTGATGAAGAGAAGGAGACCAGCATTGTAGCAGCAGGAGGAGGTGCACCACCCATAGGAGATGTAGTGGGAGCATTTGCTCCAATGGGAGGGAATCTTGCATCTTTGCAGGGAGTTCCCAAGTATCTAACATTAAGGGTTAGAAGCACTATTTTGGGACAGAGGGTATCAGTATTGGTAGACAGTGGAGCTACCCATAACTTTATTGACAAAGAGTTCGTGCAGAGGAGGGGCTTTCACATAGAATATTTTGAGGGTTTCTCGGTCTTGGTTCCAGGAGCTAGAACCATGCAGTGTGCCAAATATGTCCTAGCATTAACCATCACTATGGGAACCTACACATTGACAAACCACTTCTTTGTGGTTGATATTCTAGACTTCAATGTGATATTGGGTGTCCAGTGGTTAATCACCTTAGGGAAGGTTACCATAGACTGGGAAACATTAGAGATGGAATGGACAGAAAAGGGGAGTGGTAAACATCAAAAAATCAAAGGCATACACACATATCCACCCCAGATTGTCTCAGCACACATTATGGAGGCTTATTTGTGCAGAGGGGACATAGAATGGGTAGTATAACTGCATATGTCAAAAGAAGGAGGCAAGGATTTACCAGTACATCCAGATGTACAATCTATTTTGGATCAGTATTCCACAGTATTTGGAGATATCCCACCCAGGAGACCTCCTGACCAAGGATTTGAGCACACTATTGAGTTAGAGCAAGGGATCCAAGTAGTGATCACCACATCCTATAGACATTACAAAGCCTATAGGGATGATATTGAAAAGGCCATTAAGGAGCTTTTGGCCTTAGGACAGATTTGGCCTAGCACCAGTCCTTTTGCTTCTTCAGTGGTCTTGGTGAAGAAGAAGGATGGCACATTGAAGATGTGCATTGATTATAGGGCCTTGAACAAAATTACCATTAAGAATAGATACCGAATTCCCAGGATTGATGAACTAATGGATGAACTAAGAGGTTCCAAGTATTTTTCCAAGATTTATTTGAGATCGCGATATCATCAAATCAGAGTGAGGGATCAAGACATCCCCAAGACAAAATTTCGATGCCACTATGGCCATTTTGAGTTCTTGGTGATGCCTTTTCGGCTAACCAATGCTCCAGCAACATTATAATCTTGCATGAACCACATTTTCCATGGTCACTTGAGGAAATTTTTATTTGTCTTCTTTGATGGCATTCTTATTTATAGCCACACATGGGAGGAGCATGTACAGCCTATAGAGGTAGTATTATGCATTCTTGAAGAGAAGCAATTCTATGATAATCTCTCCAAGTGTGAGTTTGGGCTCACAGAGATGTTCTATTTAGGCCACATCATTGGAGTAGATGGGGTGAGAGTTCATGAAGAGAAGATATGTGCTATCATAGATTGGACCAGGCCAAATAATGTCACATAACTTCAGGGTTTTGTAGGCATATGTACCTATTACCGGAAGTTTGTTAAAGGCTTCTCTCACCTAGCAACACCACTTACAAATATAACTAAGAAGGGAGATTTCAGTTGGACAACTACAACACATATATTTTGAAAAGCTCAAGGAAGTGATGAGTAGCTGCCCGGTATTAGTTCTACCAGATTTTACCCAACCCTTTGTGTCGGAATGTGATGCTTCGAGAGAAGGCACTGGAGCAGTGTTGATGCAAGGGGGACACCCCATAGCTTTTTAGAGTTAGAAGCTGCTACCACATGAGAAACTGTATCCTATCTATGATACGGAGATGTTGGCTATTATGCATGCATTAGCCAAGTTCTGGTAATATTTGGTGGGTAACAGATTCCGAGTGAAGACTGATCACAATAGTCTTCGATTCTTTCTTAAGCAGAAGCAGCTTCAGGAGAGGCAACAGAAATGGGTGAGTAAGATCCAAGCATATGACTTTGACATAGAATATGTTAAGGGAAAGAGAAATGTAGTGGTAGATGCTCTATCTCAAAGGCTAGCAACATTGTCTTTAATGAGCATGGATACAGATTGGAAGGCTCAGTTGCTAGTAGAATATTCCAAAGACCGCTTTGCATGTGAGATCCTAGATGAATATGTGACTGATGAGAGGTATAGAGTGATGGATGAGGTCATCTATTACCGGGATCGGGTCTTCTTGGCTAGAGATTCTAAGATCAAGAAGAATATTTTGCAGGCATCACATGATTCACCACTTGTGGGGCATCAAGGATTCACCAAGACATACCGGGCTATTCAGGAGATATTCTCATGGAAAGGTATCAAGGAGAATGTGCTCCAACACATTAAGGAGTGCGTAGCTTGCTAGCAGAACAAAGGAGAGCACAACCATCCTGCAGGATTATTGCATCCACTCCCTATTTCGGATGGAAAATGGGAAATTATTTCCATGGACTTCATCACCGGTCTACCTACAGTTCAGGGTAAGGATTGTATCTTTATATTTTTTGATCGACTAATAAAGTATTCACATTTATTTGCTATTTTTTCATAATATACTGCTTCACAGGTGGCCGATATTTTCTTTAGAGATGTGTTTAGACTCCATGGTCTTCAAAAGACCATAGTCAGTGAACGGGATAGCCGCTTCATGGGTGGCTTTTGGCAAGATATTTTCGGTTAGTGGGTACTGAGTTCACACCAAGTACCAGCTATCACCCACAAACTGATGGAAAGATAGAGATAGTAAACAAGTGGTTGGAAGGCTACTTGCGGAATTATGTTTCGGGGGCAGCAAAGAGCATGGTTGCGCTGGCTCCATTTGGGGGAGTATTGTTACAACACAACCTTTCATATCTCCATTGGCATGACCCCATTTCAAGCTCTTTATGCGTATAATGCTCTATTATTTTCTGATGTGATTTTTAGAGAAATTAAGGCTCCTAGAGCAAATGATTGGATTCAGGAGAGTTAGGATATACTCTGGGCCCTCAAGGACCAGATAGAGAGGCAGTTTGAGGTGGTTGATTTGGTCTATCTTCATCTTCAACCATATAGACAGTCTACACTTAAGGATAAGGGGGCTGAGAAGCTTAAACCTTGGTTCTATGGGCCATATAGGGTTATCCATTATGTTATAGAAGTACCATATGAGTTAGAGCTTCCTATTGGGAGTAAGATCCATAACATTTTTCATGTCTCGTGCCTCAAGAAGGCCATTGGACAACATGTGGTTGCTACCATGGACCTCCCACCTATTGATGATGAGGGCCATCTAGTTTTGCAACCAGAGACTATCTTGGATACTCAGGAGAGGTAGCTAAGGAGTAGGGTGATTAGAGAATATCTGATTCGATGGAGGAATCTACCAGATGAGGATGCCACTTGGGAAGGAGAGAATATTTTGCAGCATCCTTCTTCACTGTTGCTTGAGGACAAGCAACATTTGGGAGGGGAGGACTGTAATATTCCCAATTAGCTTTTTGCTAGTTGGAATATTACATGTTGCTTATATTCATAGTCTAAATGAATAAGTGGGGTAGGGAGACCCTTAAATCTCTTTAGTAGGAATAAAACACTTCCAATATGGATGTGGATCAGTTTAGATAGTCAAAATAAAGCCACCTTGGGTTTGAAAGGGGGAAATGATGTATTCTGGGTCAATATTAACCAAATCATCAGTGCTACCAAAGAAGAGAGTGGAGCTAGTGGGGACAGTGTATTTTTGGAGGAGGATTCTTTGAATGGAAGTAACCTCATAAATGAGTGGGGCCAAGGGTGGGGAAGCTCACCAAGGGTATAAGGAAAGGGATGGCAGCCATGAGAGGAATTCAAAATATTTTTTATGTTTAAGTCTTATGACTTCTTGCATGCTTTAGTTGTTTAGCAGAGTTTATTGTATTGTTTAGTACAAGGGTATTTCCAGGCGGGAATCCCATACTCTATCTTGGAGGACTTGAGAAGGCCATCTAGGAGGGTTATTCTAAGCTTAATTTCCACCATCTGGCATTGGGCTAATTATTCACCTATAGCCACAGTGCAGTCTCCTTGAGGAACTACGTTCCTTTTTAGGGTGTTGCAGTGGAGGGTTGTAAAACCCTATTTATGAGCTATTTTCCTAGTGAAAGGAGCAACCTTTCACCTGAAAAGCTAGGGAGGAGAAGTTACAACCATATATTTGTCATTTCATCCATATTTCAGTAGAGCTTCATTGATATAGCATGATTCAGCCACAAAGTTGCAATATGTACTTTCTGCATCCTGTGCTTTTCAATAAACCCTTGCTGGGTTATCTTGGGATTGTGTTTGAGAGACTAGTTCTCCATTTTCAGCTCCTTTTGAGTAATATATCAGTAGATCCATTTGTTTCCGTTTTCCTGTAGCAGTAACCCTCACTGGGACTGTGTTGTCATATATTCCGACATTTCTGTATTGCAACATCCTTTGGGATTCCAGTGTTTCTGGGCTTTGGAGGCTTGTTTTCCTAGTTTGAGTGATTTGTTCCTCAACACATTGCATATTTTGCTTCTATAATACATAATATAATGGATATATGATTTTCTCATGTGTTTTGCATCATTATTTGTTGTGCATTTCAGTTTGGTGTTCAATATTGTTGTCTTTCCTAATTTGGAATATTACAGATTAGATATCTAATCAATGGCTAACATTATTTTAGACTCGATCTCTTATTTTCTAGATTATTCTCACTTTGTTTTAATAATGTTCTTTAATTATTTAATTTCCCTAAGTTTATACTTAGGGTCTCCATTAAAATAATTAATTATTTTAATAAAAAAATAATCAAGTGGAATTTTCACAAATGGTTTTTGGGTTCTTTGGAATACCAATTTCTAAGCCTCTCCACAAAATTTGGGGCTTAGAGAACTTTCTGATGCTACAAAAATAAACAATGAATGCAATAGGTAAAAACATTATCTCTACCATGCTTACTTTATTTTCTTATAACAAATTTCATACAACTAATGATGTGAGTATCAAATTAAAAGTCAAGTGGTCAAGCCCAAAACTTTGATCACAAGAATATCCTTAAATGGAAGACACATATGTTCAACATGATAGACTCATTTACTAAATATTATTGAAATTATATTCATTGGAGTACATTCATACAATTTTCTATAAAATAGAAGCAAACCAACTCTACTAGCTTCGTCAATATTTTATATCTCACACTTTAAATACCCATATTAAGTTTGTGTATTTCAAACCTTTCTTCAATTTCACTTTACAAATCCCTTACATGTGTGGTTCAATAGTTCTCATCAATATAGGTTAGAAAGGACAAACAAGGACTCCACTTGTTGAATCTATATAATTAAAATATTTATTCACTCTTTCTTCTCAATCACTAGAATGATTACCTAGAGTTGAAAGAACAAGAGTGAATCCATGCTTGCATACAAAGGGCCATAACAAATGTCATATTATATATTAAGTAGTTAATGTTATAATCGCAACAGTTAATTATTTATTCATTTGAAAAGAGAATAAATAGCTATAACATACTCATGCTATTGTGATCAAGTGTAGCTTGGGATTCATTGACATGTTTCAAGCCAATTGGGTTCTTGGAAGAGTTCTAGCACATAAGTATTCATGACACTTCACTACTTTCAATAAGCCTCTTATGTTTGAGTCCATAATTACAATCATGTAAGCACTTATGAAAATATTCATACAACTTCATCTTAAGCTTGCATTTCACAAAGGATGGAGGACATTTTTTTCATTTTTAGAAGATCAAATACTTCTAATAAGTATTTCTTCATTGAGAGAATCATTTGCAAGTTTGTTTTCATGTTTCTATTTTTCATTCATATAATATTCTACAAATTTTCTTCCATGTTTCTCAATGGTTAAAGGACATATGATCCTATTGAAAAATGCAACAATAAAATCTCAATTTGATTTTTCCTTGATTCAATTGATAAAAATCAAATTTCCACATCAACAGACAACTTGGATGATGTTAACTTCTGTGGCATGGCTTGTGTCACCTAGTTTACTTAATAAATTCGAGTTGGAGTTAAGTTAAGAATGTGTGATTTCTAATTTGTTGCAATCAGTGTAAGTAACTTATCTGAGGTTTTCTTTTGGTTAACATAGTTCCAACTGTTGGAGGAACTAGTGGAGGGTCAAATTGTGGAGTGGGAATTCAATCAAACTTAGTGATCATCGAGTTAACTGATCAATTGACCCAAAATAGCTAGTGCATGCAGAGAATTTGAGTTCCCTAGGCTTGGTGGAGATTCCAAGGTAGTGTAACATCAGTGTAGACTATTATTAATTGTATAGGTGTTGCATGTAGTCAGATGATCAACCTAAGGAATTTCATAATCCATTTTGGAGGAATTCCTAAATAATACAAGCCTAATTCCTCAAGGAACAATGCAAGAAAATAGGAGCTCAAGCACAGGAAAAAATTGAATAAGTCTGGGTCAGAGCCTTTCAGTGAGTAGAGAGATAGGTTATGCACTTGCAATTTTTTCTTAGTTGAGCAAAGAAATTGTAATACATCTCTATTCATTTTATTAATGCAAGCAGGCATTGGGTTTTTTACCAAATTGTTTTCCCCAAAGGAAAATACTTGTTGCATGTCTAAATTTTTTGTTCTAAATTGTGAATTAATTTCTGTAGAGCATTAAATTAGGTTTTTGTTTTATGATTTTGATTAAAACTTCATGAAAATTTGAAAATATGAAACCTAATTTCTACATGGTATCAAAGCAGGATTCACATTAGAGCATAATTTTGAATTTTTTTCTCAAGAGGCTAGAACTTGAAGATTAGTGTTGCAAGTTTTCTTCAGAAATGAGAAGATAGATTTTAATGGACTAAGGCTAGAGTATTCCTTGCAAGACACCTATAATTTTTTTGCATAGAAGTATCACATGGAGGCGATATTGGATGACAATGGATTGATAGAATACATAGAAACAAATGTTGCACAATTGCCAGAATCTGATGCCCAGAAACATGCTCAGTGGAAGAAAGATGTATCCAAGTTGAAGAGAATAATATTGGAGGGAGTACAATATCACCTTGTCTCAAATATCCATGGAAAATAAAATTTGTTTGCTATGTGGAAAGAACTGACAAAATTGTTCAAGAATAACAGCAACCACATGAAACTCCGCTCAAGGATAAACTTTGAAGTATTAAGATGCAGAAGAATGCCATAATTCTGCAGTATCTGAGAAGGTTCACATAGTGTTGGGATGAACTTGGTGGGGTCATTGTTAATTTCCCTGAAGAATACTTGGTAAGCCTATCCCTTCTAGGACTTCGCAAAATCTAGCATAGCTATCAAGATTCGATGAATCGGATGGAGAAACTATTGAATTGGGATTGCTTATGGTTTGATTCGGTACAAGAGGAAATAGGGAAAAATACCAAATATGGGACTTCATCCAAGGGAAAGGATGAAGAAAAATTTTAATTGGGTCGAAAGGCAAAGAAGGGAAAAGGGAATAATTCTTAATCCAAACTAGAATCCAATCAAGGGGGAAAGAAGAAACATTTGTAGAAAATTAAATGCTACCATTTTCATGAATTTGGGCACTATGCCACAAACTTTCCACACAAGAAGGCAAGCAAGAATACCCTCGGAGGATCAGTAGGTGAATCCTTGGCTTCATAGTTCGGGCTTAACTTTACCCTCATTTCATGCATGACTAGAACAGTGATGGGTAGTGTGTGGTACTTGGACTCGGGTGAATCCTTCCACATGATAGGGTGTAGATACTTTTTCAGTGACCTGGAAGAAAAATATTTGCAGATGCACATCAAGTTGGGGGATGACATAAGGTATATCGTGGCCAGGGTTGTTACAATAACTTTTCAAAGGGATTCAATCTCCCCCCTCAGGCTCAAGGATGTCATGTTCATTCCAGGCCTAAAGAAAAATTGTGTCTCATTGCATTTTCGGAATACCATGGTTATGATGTGATATTTAGAAAAGGAAAGGAATTTTTGATACACATATCCATGGGACAAGTGAATCGGATCAGGGTTCTTTTGAAGAACCTATACAAGATATATATGGAGGAAGAATTAAGAACTAAGGCAAAGAAGGTGCAGAGAATTACACCAATTTTTGTTCATCTAACATGTTACAATTGGATGGACTAATGTACACCCTGTAAGACCAATTTTAATATAGTAAAATTTCTCTCACTATGAAAAATAATTTAATAACCCATAATTTATTAAGTTATTTCTAGTCTAAACAGGAAACCCCATGAGGAATAATTGAATAAATCCTTATTTGTTTGATTTTCCTCAAGGGATAATTAATTAAAACACTGTTTCATTAATATTCCTGGTTATATTTAACCCAAAATCGGAAAATTAATTATATAAATAATTATTTATCTTGTTATTTTCTAGGAATAATTATTTAAAACATTATTTAATAATATTCCTGGTTAAATTTGACTAAATCATTTATTTTTTATTTCCAAAAAAAGGGATTTGACCAAATTCAAATTCCTTTTCCCTCCAACAAAAATAATAAAATATTCCATAAAAGTTGGATCTAGATTTGGTTGATCTATAATTTTGGTCTGACTTTGATCCTTCCATCATTGTCATAGTTTTCTACTTTTTTCTTGTGAGCTCCCTTTGAGTTCCATTTTGCCTGGGTTTTCTGCACCATCAAGAGAGAGAGATCTTAGATCTAAAGTGCTGAGGACATACAAGAACCCATCCCATTGAGGGGGACTGGTAACATCTTTCTATGTTCCCTTCCTAGGTGTCATAATACAAAAAAATCTTTAAAAATTCTTGTCTTGTTCATTAGATGCATGGAGCAACTCTTGCTTATTTTTACTACTTAATGTCTTTAACTACATAGATCTGGATTTTTGTAGAATTTATTCTAATCACTAACTGCAGATCTAAGGAAATTGGCAGCCATCTTTGATGTTAGGGTTGTTTGTTATGCACAGCTAGAGTGATATTTTTTCATACGCTTGTGATTAGAATTCACACTAACAACTGGTGACTCCACAAGGGTTTATAATTACGACCACTGTAATTTTTCAAATCCCTGCATGACCAGCTTCTTCAACCCCTAAGGTTTTTCTTCAACTTATTATTTTTCATTTCTTGATTTTTTTTAACCTTTTTAACCCTAAAACAGTAAAAATTTAACTTATGTGTGTTTCTAGGCCTTTTACGCAGGTAACAGGTATCAGCCGAAGCAGAGACAACACTTTTTTCTAAAACCTGGTCCCGAGACAGCTGGAAGTGAAGGTCACATTTTGGCCCAAAAGCTACGACCTCAGCTCTCATGTAGCGGATAACAGCCTGAAAACTGCGACCTCAGCGGAAAACAGGTCAGAACCTGCGACCTGTCTTTTTACAGGATTTTTTATGTGATTTTTCTAGGTTTGTTTAGGGCACTGTTCAGGGTTGTCTAACCTCCCTCTTTAATCATCTTGGACCTATACTTGCTTATTTTTACTTATCAAAGTAGGAACCAAGCCCCTTAGGGCCTCAGTACGCTTCCACCTATTTTCAGTTTTGTTTGGTCCTCCTTTAGGGTCCACCCCGTTTCCCTTCAGGTTGTAGCCTTTCGCCACCTATTTTTCAACATTTTTCACTCTGGTTTTTTGATGTTTTCTACACCTCTTTTCAATAGATCTGACCTTTAGATCCCTGTCCCTCCCAACCTTAGATCCATTGGCCATTATGTGTGTTTTGACTAAATTTAGCCCACCCATTGACTAGTTGTTGGGAAGCCCTCCTCCTTGGGTTTAAATTGATGCATTTTTAGCTTTTTGTTTTACTGTCACATTCAATTTCCTTTACTGTCATTTTTAGTTTTATTTACAGCTATACAACATATTTTTTCTTTTTTCTCTACCCACGTCTAGGCTTAATTAAAACTAACACACTTATCACATACACACACACCCTAAGCGAAGAGCGCCTGGTTTACCCCGCCAGGCCAAGACTTAAACATTGTAATCAATTGATCCTGCACCTCCCTGCCCTTGTTTACCTCTCTTCCTTATTTGGTTACGTGTCCCTTTACCATCATTTTTCCCCTAAGGCATTTATCCCGTAGAATCCAAGGCCTTCATCCTTAGTTTCTATTAGGAAGACTTACCCCACCATGTAGGGTTCGATTTCGTCCTCCACTAAGTCCCCATTCCAATTCTGATTATGGTTCATTGGGTTCCCCTTATGGTTATATCCCCGGCTCTCCTCCACCTTTCACCTTCATCATGTCTAGTTTAGGACCTAACACTGCTGGTGGCCCCAGCCCTAATGTTGGAAATGCCACTAGTGGTGCCATAATAGGAACTATTTTGACTACTCCCTTTCTCCCTTATATGGCAAGCCTCAACATTCTCGATTTTAGTTAGTTGATTAATGACCCCATACACCATGATCCAGGTTAGCCTGCTATGCCAACCAAGATTCCTTCAGACTTCCCCAAGTTTGAAGGAAATTCTAGAGAGGATCCTACCAACCATGTTCATTCTATCCACATGTGGTGTTTGTCTAACTCCATCACTGATGACTATGTTCGTCTTCGGTTATTCCAGCATACGCTTACTAGAGAAGCTTTAAAGTGGTATGTCGACCATGCCTCCTCCTCTCATACTACTTTTTCGACCCTTGCCAAGGCCTTTCTATCTTACATCCAGCTTCCCCTTCGCTATGACACCGATACCAAACTCTTGACCTCTTTTCGTCAAACTTCTGCTACCAGCCTATCTGACCATATTCAAGAATGGCGTGAAAGGAAGAGCCTATGTCGAGCCCCTATTTTCGAATAACATGTCCACATGGATTGGTTTCTCATATCCCTTTTTCCTACTATTGGCAAAGATGTCGCATCTCAGTTTCCTCAGACCGAGGAAGCTACCCTCCAAATTTTGTTGAAATATGACCTGATCTATGCACAATATAGTTATGTTTATACCGTCTTACCTGGTCTCCCTAGACCTGGTGGTGCCAATGCACTAGGGGCATCCCATGCCGCCTATTATCACAAAAGTAGACCTGATAGGCTGCTAATCAAATCAATCTCATGCAAGTGCTTCAAACCAATCTTTTGATTGAGGCTTAGCCTCCTCAACCTGAGAGGGCTCTCTCAAGGGTTAATGATTTGGATATAAAGTATAGATGGCTAACTTTATGCGGGGTAATAAGAAGATAAATGATAGATATTGGTTGTAAATCACATCGGCAAGTGCACATTGGGCTTATGGAGTCAAAATAGTTTCAGTAAAACCAATCAATCTACTTATCATGGAAGTTGAGGCATATCAAAGTTTAAGTCAAGAGATACACATTGTAAACTATAAAAAAAACACATTCAGATTCTTTACACAGTCAGAAAACCAGTCACTTACAATAAACACAGTCCTTTGCTAAAAATTTCCAACCCTTATCATATTCGACTTCTTGATATTTTATAGATCATTTACAACATAAGATAACCTTATATGATGCTAGATACATCAAACTCCTGACTCTTGACACCTTGCCTAACCATATGACATGGTATTTATTACAAAAAGAAAGCTAATCTAATAAATAGTCCTATTACAAATAGGATTCAAACTCCTTATCTCTTTTCATAACAACCTTATCTAAACTAAATTACATCATTTTCCAAGTGTATTCACATATGGTCAAATTTAGATGATAGGCTTCAAATATTTATGACCATAATGCTGACTTCCATTAAAGTAGGAAACAATCCCCTATTTTCTAGGCATAGGGTGCCTTGCACTCTTGAGAAACTCTGACCATCATGAAGTCATAATTTAGAGATTATTTGTTGTTAAAAACTGAAGTAACACCTACCCAAAATCCTCCCTAAGTTCCATCTTTCCAAAACCATCATCAAACTATTCAAATGAGATGAAATTGACCTGCGCTACAAAAACAACACAGTTTCGTAGCACTTTTCGTAGTGCAGCTCTTTTACCTTTTTTCCTTCAAAATTTTGATTTCTTTCCTCCAGGATTATCTTCATTATCATTTAATACATCCTCCCTAGAAATTTCATGTCATAATTCATACTTTTTCCTTTCAAAAATTTATGAGAAAGAGTAAAAAAAGCTGCTACAGCAATTTCATAGCACTTTTCACTAAGGAGAAGTTTTGTCCAAATTTTTTCAAAGTTAAAACTATAAATGTGCCAAAACTCAAAAGAAAACTGATTTCTTCAAATCAAAAAGCCATATGAACTTAAAAACACAGTTTTCATGAGGTTCCTTCTTAATTTTCACTTGATTTAGCTTTTGACTTTTTATTGATTGTCATTCTGCACCTTTGTTCTTTAACACATCCTGAGTCAATTTCAATTGCTACTCCAAGTCCTCCACTTGATCTCTAAGTCTTATATTATTGGCTCTCAAGTGAGTATTTATTACTCTGACAAATTTAGCTTCCTTGATGGCTGGAACTGTCCATGTGAAAAATTGTTCTGCACTACTTGGAGTTTCAGAAATAGAACCAATTTGACCTTCCCACAGTGCCTTCATTCTTTTGAACTCTGCTTTCTCAGTACTATGCTTTCTGGCCCTCTTTCTCATCACCACAATTTCTTGGTTTGCTAACCTCAATTTCTCTTCAAGATTTTGACACTACCATTTCTTCTTTTCCCTTCTTTGTTTTGTTGGTTGCATGCTCTACTATAGGTGAGGAGAGATCAACCACTTCTTTAGGGGATTTAGTTGTTTCAATAGTTTCTTGAACTTCCTTGTTTCCTTCCTTCAGTTTCTTAGCATGCCTAGTTAAAGGTTTCCTTGCTTAAAAGATGAAGGCTACATTTTCACCCTCAAACTCAAACTTCTTTGTAGACTTAGCCTTTTTCTATTTGTGTTCATCTTCTCCAATGAAGTCAGCTTACACAATGGATGTCTCCTATATATAAATTTCATGAAGGATGTCATCTAAATTTCCATTAATTACTGGGTTTTCCTATGAAACTGAAACAATTGTCTTTCCTTTTGATGCCACTGCTTGGCTTCTTGTCACTCTTTTGATTTCCTACTTGCTGGCTACTTGTTTCTGTTTTGCCTCTTTGACACTCTTTGACTTCTGCTTTGCATGTGATGGAGTTGATGTGTCAATCATTTGTGTCTGTTTTTTCCTTTTCTCAACTTGTTTCCTTGGCTTCAGTTTTAAAAATTCCTTTGGTTTTGCAACCACGGGTTGACTAGACTCTGCTACTGGTGGTGAAGGAGTTCCTTTAGTTTTAGGGTTTCTAGCAGGAGTTAGGTTTTCAAACTCAAAACCATTCATAAACAAAAAGGATGACCAATCCATGCCTATCTTCTGAAGCTCATTCAAAATCAACAACTTCATCAAACCATGATGAAAAAAGGATGTTTCACAACCTTCATATTTGGCTTGTACTTTATCATCCATTTTGGCAAGACTCCTATGCATGTAAAAGGGAAAATCAAGTGAAATATTACCTGTGAATTGAGAAGCATCTTGAAATGATATGTGTAGACCTTATGATACCTGCCTTCACATGTAAAATATCTTTGGATGTTAAGCAGCAGCTTTACATAAGTGTCTTTGATGCAGCTTCTAGGGATAGCGTTATTGAGGTCCATATCTGCATACTCGGGTTTCATGAATTCTTTGCATGGCTCCATATCAAATTTGAAACTTTTGAATGAATTTTCATGACCCCTTGGTATCTCTGTCACAGCAGCAATAATTTTTGGTGTAATTGGCACACTTAGCATCCCAACCTTGGTAGTTGTTCCATTTAAGTGCAATGCAAATTATTTAGACACCTATGTGTGGAAACCCTGCAGATTTTCACAAAACTGAAGACAACCTACTCTGCTAAATGCCTCCATCATTGTTGGGTATTCAACTATGACCTTCATATTTTCAGGCTCATGTCTCAAGCAGTGTCCCCCTCTGTGGACTTTCTTTTCCTCTGCCATGCTTCACATAAAACCTATTAGCCTCGCTTGAAAAATTGAATCAGCCTCACTTGAATATGTAAAACAACGGCCTCACTTGATTAGTTTATATCAGCATCGCTTGATTAAGATGAAGAAAACTTGTGTTGAATAGCCATAGGTTTGGCTTGACACTTCAGATCTTAGACACTCGAATGGAGGCAAAGGGAAACGAGAATGACCAATCTAGCAAGATTTGAATTTGAAATTTCATCTCATAACTAAATTATGCCTCATTCATACCCTATCATGACAATGATGACTACAATATGGGTAATTACATTGAATCTCATCACTAACTGACTCATCTTACCACTAACCTTTCATTTCCCAACAGATTCTGACATATTTCAGCTCAAATGGCAAGACAGTTCAGAAAACGCGCTTTCATAACGCCCGTAGTGTATTTTTCCCAATTTTCTCTACGAAACTATTAGTGCTTTCATAGTGAAAATTAAATTTTTTGAACTAGTGGTGCTACGAAAATGTGGACTCTTTGCTAATTGCACAGTTTTAACCCAAAACTTTATGGAATGACTCCCAAATGGAAAGTGTGGATATTTTGACAATGAATGAACCTTTAAAAGACTTTATTTGAACTTAATGATGACCTTTGAACTTATAAAAATCTAACCTACCCTTAACCAAATCCTAAATTTACTTCTAAACCTAATTTGAACCATGACCAAAAAAAAACATGACACAATGATGTTTTGAAAAAAATTGGGTGATAACATCGTCGACAGTATCGCTAGATTCCTTTCACATCCATACACTCATCCTCCCATGGGTTATGGTTTCCCTCAGGGAGGTGCCAGCACCTCCAACACCTTTCCCCTCCTGACAGCATGTATCCAGGATACGACGTGCCCCCTCCTTTTTCCCAACCTTTTTACCCCAATGTTGGCCAACCTCCTTATTATCCGTATCCGTAGCCTAGTGCTCCAGCTCCTCTGACACAATCACCTCAGCCTCCCTTGTCTTCTCAAGCTCCACAATAGCAGCCACCCCCCCCTCAGGGTTAGGTGTATGTGCAGCAGAGTGCGAATAATCCTCCAACTTCCAAAAAGAAGAGGAAAGGCAACCAAAACCAAGCCACTCTAGGTATTCGCGGAAAAAATCCCCAAGGGAATACGTCAAACATTGCAACCCAACAACAGGGCACCCAACCCAAGAAGGACAAGCTTATTCGCACGACTAAGCCTTGTTCTTTTTGTAGTGTTTATGGTCACTTTACCCATGATTGTCCCCTTTTACCTCAGATGCGTCAGATGTAGGAAGATCAAGCAGTATACCGAGGACAGCAAGCCTCCCCTTTGCTTCCTCCTAATGCTGCCCCTATCCAGCAGGCTGTGTTTACCAATATTTTCCCCCAGCAAGGATATGTGGCTGCCCAACCCCATGAAAGTCAAGCAGCCACTCAAACTCCTCCATCTAGCATCTCTGATTAATAGATCCTCATGATGAACTCTGACCAACCCAATACCGTTGACCTCAACCTTCATACTCGCTCTTGTCAGTACAACAAGCCCCCCGCTATGTCTGCCACCGAGGCCCCATCTTCAGGTCCCACAGAGCCTCTTTCGACACCCAATGGTCCTTTACTAATCCCTCAGCCTAAGGCAGAGGTTCATACCAAGATCCCCAAGGGACCATTATGCTGAAACGATGCTTCTGGTAAAGCCGCCCACTCCTACAGTATAGTATATGACTTGGCACAATCCCGTGTTGCCATGTCAACGTTGGAAGTCCTCCAATCATTCCCTTCACAACGAAAAGCTCTACTAACTGCTATGGGAATTGTGGATCCTTCATATGAACGGTTAATTGTCTTCTATGTTGACGAGTCAGAACATCCCTCCCTTCCCGCATCCATTACCTTCCAAATACCTATCAAGATATGGAATGGCAATGTCTCTCGTTGTATCATTGGCGAGGGGGCATCCACTTGCGTGATGTCCGCTTCTATTTGGAAGAAACTCGAATCTCCCGAGTTAGCCCCTTCCACTATCACCCTCCGTGTGTGGGACGGCCACTCTTCTCAACCCCTTGGCATGTTCCGCAATTGTCCTATTACTCTTGTGGGCAAGACTGTTTCTGTTGACATTGAAGTCATCGATGCCCCCTTAGACTACAACATTCTATTGGGTTTTAGCTACACTTATGCGATGTTTTTTGTCCCATCTATGGTTCACCGTAAGATGTGATTTCCTCACAATGGAAAGATCGTCACCATCGATCAGTTGACATATTACGAACTGAAGTCTCAGACCTCTCCTGCATCCATTATCTCTTCGGTGGCCAATAAACAAATATTCGAACCTCTGACCAGTGTCTCACCTAGAGTCTTTAAATATTCCTCTTTTCTTAGTTCATTCCTTAGTCTTCCCCCTCCTATCTTTGACCCTATCTCATCGAATGTTTGCATGATGCAATTGTCTCGGTCCGACCTCAAACGGTCTGGTTTGACTAGTCAGCAGCCCTACCCTCGGAAACTTGCTCCTAGCACCTCAACTCAGCCTTCTCCTCAAGGCCCCCCATCTGTATCTGGTGTCCATGATCCTATCTATCCCCCTGATATGGTTCCCCCTGGCCTTAACCATCCCGGAGTTGTCCCACCTGGAAATTACCGCTCCAGTCAGATACCATTTCTTTCTCCCCCTGCTATAGTATTTTCGGTACCTATCATGGCTACCTTGTCTCTTCTCAACATGACCCTGGGGATCCCATTCTGGTAAATTGATCCCCCAACCAGTACTCCACCTATTCACCCCAAACCTTACACTGCTTTGACTCTGGTCCAACCGGTCACCATGACCCCTCCCTTTTCTTATGTGCCTTAGCCACCTCAACAGGAACCTACTCTTGTTGCGAAAGCCTCAGGTGAGGGGGGAAAAGCCCGCAAAAAGGCACATAAGGACAAGGTTGCCCAGAAAACCCCTACTCCTCCTCAGCCTCCAAAGTGTACCCCCCTCCATGTGCTTTGTGTGATGTTGTCGATCATGCCACCCATAATTGTCCTGAATTGCCTCGTATCAAGCCCATGGTCAATGTAGTGTTTCCTGAGTCTAAGGCCCCTGAAGCCCCTGTTACTTTACCGACTACAGCCAATAAAACCAAGACTGTGGACACAAACCACCCCTATGATTTGTGTGATATCCATGGCCATTATACCCACGTCTGTCCCCACCTTTCAGACTACCGCACCTCTTTGGACGTAGTTCGCTAATACCAGGCCGACAATCATGAGTCCACCTCTCCTTTACTTGCGTGTTATGCTTCAGGAAAACCAGAGGACACATCCACTCCCATTAACATTCCCCCTCCTGATGTCAAGATGACGGATTCTTCGGCCACTATCCTCTACCTGTCATCATCTATGATATCCACAGTGGAAGACCCCTCTCGGACTTCCCCTTCTATTTCACTCGACCTCCCTTCAGTGATCACCTTGGGCTCAACATCGGTAGATCCTTCATCTACTTGTTCTTTAGTCACCCTCCATGAAAATGCGCATGTGAACCTCATTTCTCATGACGATGAGTCAGGTAGCTTCGTCGCATCAAGTGGTCTTTCTTTAACTAGCCATCCCATCTTATGATTACGATGACGACATTATGGAAGCATTTACCACCCTTGACTTTATCTATCCCCCCTTACATCGAACCCATGCATTTGATCCACATACACCTTGTGGCCATTACATTGACACCCAATATTTGGGTAAGGGGGCACCCATATTTGAGAGTCTAGGAGAAGCAATTCTCCACAACCCTCCTTGTGCATCTGGACGTGTCGACTCTAGTACCATTATTATTCCCCATTTAGAAAAGCCTCTAGAGTACCATATCACTTCAAATCACTCTAGGAATGATCCCCCTCATCATTCCTTCCTCTTACATCAACAACCCAATCCCCTAGACATTGTTGTTGACCAACTTGTGTGTTTTCTAGGTGAGCACCAGTTCATTATATTCAAATGCACTCTTTGTGATAGTGACACCATGTATGTGAACCCGGAAATTTAGTCCATTTTCTTCATATATGCAGTACCAAAAGAGATTGGTAATCCTCCATTCCCTTTCTCGAGCTGCATCTATCCATTCTTCCCACATAATATAACCATAACGTAAACAAATGTTGAACCACATCATAAAAATGTGTTTAGATTCCACTTTTCTAAATACATTTAGCATGACCATAACATGCTTGGGGGCACCTATGCCCCTCAACCATAAAAATCCCAACTCTCAGCCAAAACACCACTGAAACCCCTTTCTCTAATAGGTCGCACTTTTCATGCCATTTCCTGGGACAGGTCACAGTTTTCTGCCCAGTACCTGCTACCCAGGTCACAAAATAGACCCTAAAAAGTGCGACCTGGCCTATTCCTGGGCTCTGGGTGCCTAATTTGAAACTTTAATCCACTGAATTGAAAGAGTATGGTTAGGCCTCTTACATGCAACTGACAGATCTCGATTCCAATGGTCGGCTTATCCACTACAATAGCCGCAAGATTTAGGGCCTTTTCTCCTATCTACATTCACCACAGGTACACTTGCAAATGAATCAAATTGGAAGGAAAACACCTTATTAAAAGAGGAACCATAGATTTTCTTTTGCTAGCTATGACCAAACCATATCTTGGTTTGAAAAATTCCAGCACTGTAGGAAAGATCTCATCGAGCTCTCAAATGGGTATCCTTTCGTTTTTGGTGATTTGATACCTCACTCGGACACATTTTTTCCAAGAAGGGTCACTTCACCGCTTCTCAAAATTGAATTTCTCCACTTGCGACACTTGTACTTGGGGCACCACTTTTCCTTCGTACTTGTCAATGCTCACGTCGATTTTAGTTGTGAGTAACCATCTTGTACTCATGTTTTCATGGTCCCCAATGGGCCTCTTCTATGTGGCAGCATCATCGAGTCGCCCTTGTTTAGAGCATCCGAGTTGAGTCATCATCGCATCCATGGAGTCTATCCCAAGTCCCTTTTGTCTCCCATTACAGTATTCCTTCCTTCATTTCTTTATACCTCCCTCGTGCAGCAAATTTTTACCTCCATTCATACTGTCCCCTATCCCCTCTGGAGTCGAGTCAATAGTTGCCAGGTCATTCATGCCCTTTATGCTCTAACAAGGGAAGTCATTAGCCTGCTACACAGTACCCCCCATTTTACCATCATCCTTGTTGTCAGTCTATCTTTCGCTCTACTATTATCCCTCGTTCCTTAGTTGAAGATTCCTCATTGCCTCACATATGGCAGACCTCCTTCTGTCAACATCAACTTATTCATTCTAGAAGATAGGTCTAGAGGGTGGTGTACCTTAGTTCCAGCTTCCACCCTTGTTTGATGCCCCAGATCAGGCAAAGGGACCCTTTATTTCCCTTTAACTTGATTGTTTCTCAGTTCCAGCTCCTCATGGCATGATCGAGATCTATATACTCGATGCTTCAGTGATGCAATAGATTGTACCAGTGATTCTCGGGTGTGTGTGATATGTTTCAGACCTCATGCAAGGGTGGCCCTTTGGGTATCCCCCCATATGCCTAAATGACCTCTCTATTATAGCCTTGGATGCAGCTCCATATATTTGATAGTTCCGGCATCAGTCGCGTGCAACGCCCTTTTATCTTGCATGCATCATTCATATTTTTAGAGCCCTTTCCTATTTTATAGGGCCTCTTTGGTTGTACTTATATCTCATGTAATCTTATATTATTGTATAAGTCTTGGTTGTTTTCCTAGGCACAGTATGTATGTGGGATCCATTATCATGTTTTTTATTTGGCCCATGTTTATGTTAGCATGTACTATATATTTTAGTCCCATGTTTGCTGGATGCTCCACTATTTTTTGTACTTTGTTATCTTGGCGGGAATAGTTATGCCTCCCCCGCCTCATGTAGAACAAGTACTCACTCATAAAAGAGACTTGTCACACCTGTAAGTCTTGCCTCCTCAGGGTCTTTTCCTCTCTCGCTTCAGTTCACCTTATATTTCTCTCTCTCTGACTCCCCTTCAATGTCTAGTGATTGAGTTCTTACAATGTACTTCGGTCATACGATTAGCTCCTAACCCTCGCACGTTGGGGGGAAATCTGTTACACCAATTTTTGGTCATCTAACTTGTTACTATTAGATGGACTAAATTACACCATGTAAGACCAATTTTAACATAGTAAAATTGCTCTCACTATGAAAAATAATTTAATAACCCATAATTTATTAAGTTATTTTTGGTCTAAACAGGAAACTTCATGAGGAATAATTGAATAAATCCTTTTTTTAATTTTCCTCAAGGGATAATTAATTAAACCATTGTTTAATTAATATTCCTAGTCATATTTAACCCAAAACATGAAAATTAATTAGATAAATCATTATTTATCTTATCATTTTCTAGGAATAATTATTTAAAACATTATTTAATAATATTCCTGGTTAAATTTAACTAAATCATTTATAAATAATTGAATAAATCATTTTTTGTTTAATTATTACTTAACCACATTCTTAAAATAATAAACAAATCATTTATTTATTTATTATTTCCAAAAAAAAGGATTTGACCAAATTCAAATTATTTTTCCCTCCAACAAAAATAATAAAATATTCCATAAAAGTTGGATCTAGATTTGGTTAATAATATTTTAATTATGCACCAATATCTAGACTAACTCAATATTTTGTTATAAATAGAAGGGTTTTCCACTCATTCACTACCTTTTGTTGCCTAGAGATCACTCTTGATCTATACTTTTGGTATGACTTTGATCCTCCAATCATTGTCATATTTTTCTACTTTTTGCTTGTGAGCTCCCTTTGAGTTCCATTTTGTCTGGGTTTTCTGCACTATCAAGAGAGAGAGATCTTAGATCTAAAGCACTGAGGACATACAAAAACCCATCCCATTGAGGGGCACTGGTAACAACTTTCTCTATTCCTTTCCCAGGTGTCATAATACAAAAAATTCTTTAAAAATTATTGTCTTGTTCATTGGATGCATGGAGAAAATCTCGCTTATTTTTACTGCTTAAAGTCTTTAACTGCATAGATCTAGATTTTTGTAGCATTTATTCTGATCACTAATTGCAGATCTAAGGAAATTGGAGGTCATCTTTGATGTTAGGTATGTTTGTTATGCACAGCTAAAGTGAGCTTTTTTCGTACGCTTGCGATTAAAATTCACACTAACACAGAGTTGTGATGTCAGTGAACTTTGCCATAAAATACTTGGCCATTTGCATCATGGAGAATTGAATTTCATATAGTAGATAACCACATGCCTCCACAAAGGAGCACTTGAGCAGCATGATGTATGTAAAGGATGTAGTTTTGGGAAGTACAAAATATCCACATTCCATGATCGGGACATCAAAGTGCATGTAGTCCTAGAAAATATCCTCTCTAATTTTTTCGGGCCTCTCTCGACAACCTCCACTTCTAGGCACAAATATTTTGTCATTTTTATTGATGACTTCTCATGGAAGTGTTGGATCTTCTTCATGCAGAAGGAATATGAGACATTCTCCAAGTTTGTAGATTTCAAGGCACTTGTTGAGAAAGAAACTGGAAATAAGGTGAATCCATTTAGGAGAGATAATGGAGGTGAGTACATGTTGAATTATTTTAAAAATAATTGTGTGAAAGAAGGCATTCAATGGGATTTGACAACACCCCACAAACCACAACAGAATGGGATGGCCGAGAGAAAGAACCACAACAATGTGGGAGCAACTATGGATATGTTGCATGATCAAGGCCTTCCTATGCACTTGTGGGACGAAGCATGCAACACAAAAATATATTGAAGCACTGGAGTCCTCATCGGATTCTGGGCATGATTACATCAAAGGAGCCTTTCATGGGGAGAAAGTCAGATGTGTCGCACTTCAGGATTTTTGGAGCCTCTGCCTACTACCATGTATCCAAATAATCAAGGAAGAAGCAAGATATTATAGCAGAACTAGGAATATTTGTGGGTTACACAGAAACTCCCCATAACTACCGTTTGTAATTGTCATCCGTCAGAATGACAGTTGTGCAAAGGGGTGTAAAATTTGATGAGGAGAAAGAAATGTGGTACTCTCTTAAGAGGGAGCTTCAAATCCCACTAGAGGAGGAAATTTTAGCTACAAAGGAAGAACCTCAAGAAGTTTTGGAGAAACCACAAATTGAGGAGCGGAGAGTGGAGACAACCACTCAAGAAGTACCATCCAGAGAAGGCAGGAAAAGGAACAGGGAAGTTGTGAGACTTTTGTAAGATGTGAGGGAGAATGTGGGTGCAGGGAAAATTTTAGGGCCTAATATTCACAACTGGGCTAATTTTCCATGCTTTTCCAAAAAAAATATTCGTTAATATCCATTTTTTTCTAAAAAAATTTCGCCCAAATTTTATAGTATAAAATTATTTTACCTTAAAAATCGCTAAAAATTTATATAGAGACTATATAAAATTATTATAAATTTGAATATTTTTATAGAATTACCACCAAACATTTTATAAATGGCATATAATGGACTAGTGATATTTCCCAAGGTTTCTAAATATTAAGATAAATTTCCATCCTTAAAATTTTCCCTGTGTGGGTGCTCCCACAAATCAGTGCAGGTGGAAAAGGTCACCATATCAGTATAATTTCTGCATGGCTCTAATGACTGAGCTTATGGAGATTGAGACATCCTCTTTCAAGGAAGCAGTAGAGAAACCTATATGGGTTGATGCAATGGTGGAGGAGTATGAATCCATTGTAAAGAACAGTGTTTGGGAAGTATTCCCAAGACCAGCAGAATAATTAGTCGTGGGTTCATGATGGATCTTCAAGATAAAGAAGGAAGTAGATGGAAGCATAGAGAAGTAAAAGGCCATATTTGTGGCCAAGGGGTACTCTCAAGTTGAATGGATTCACTATGAGGAGACCTTTTCTCCTGTAGCAAGGTACTCATCCATTAGATCAATTCTTGCTCTGGTTACGCAGATGGGGTGGAAGATCCACCAGATGGATGTAAAAAAACATTCCTTGATGGATTTATTGATGAGGTGGTGTACATCAAGAACTAGAAGGCTTAGATACTTTTTATCGGGATTCACAAATGTGCAGACTTAAGCGAGCATTGTATGGTCTCAAACAAGCACCCCATGCTTGGTACACCAAGATCGATAGCTATCTCACTGGTTTGGGCTTCACCAAAAGTGAAGCGAATGAAAACCTATATCATATCTTGGTAGTGTATAAATTAATATAAATTATATATCAATGGATTCAATCTTATATTTTGATGTACTAAAACAAGATAATGCATCCTTTTACAATATTTTTGGAATACAAAAGATGATCGCTCAATCACATGCAAGTAAGAGAAAGAAGTAAATCAATCACACAACACAATATGTTCTTGGGGAAAGAAACTACTCAAAACCCCGCTATCATATATTGTATAAAGTCAAGGAATCATGAAACAATACAATGCTTACTCGCTCATGAGATTCTCTAGCACTCTGCCAATTGTATCTCGTTGATCTAGGAAAATTTGGACAAACACATAGCCAATTCTCGGCCTTCCTTTAGCTTGCCTTGCTCATGCAATTCCTACATAATTAGGCCCCTATTAAATAGTAAAATAAGCCTTCCTTTATTGTGCAATCCATCATGGCTTCCTCATGGCTTTATAATTTCACATGGGGAATTCTCTAATAATACAAGTGATATTTATGTTCCCTTTAACCTCTGTCTCAACTGGGTCATCCTCAGAACTGACATGCATGCAACTATTGATAGTGAATCATTAGTTATATGATTGATCACTACTTGTGAATTAAATATAGTTTAATTCACTATACCTCTCACTAATTCAACACTCAGTTAGAACTAGTTAAACTGATTTTAACTCAATTAATTGAATTAATTGATTACACCTACACCCCATTAATGCATTAACTACAACTAGACCCCCAAAATTTTAGAATCACTCTACTTGCCTCATCTTAGACCCTCAATTCAAATGTCTTGACCTAACTCAGTCATCATGACTTAGTTAACTAATACAAATTGTTATGAGATGAAATTACAATTTATTGTCCAATTTATTTAAGGGAAAAAAAATTATACACCCACATTCCTCACCAGTGTGTAACTGAAATTCCTCACTGAATTTCCTCACCAATCTGTGGGTAATATTTTTCCTTTCTGGTTACCAATTTCACATTTTCTTGTTGCAAATTTCAACAATCTCTCTCAACAAGAAAGGAATTCAATATATCATGATCTGGTACCTTTGGAATGTTCTGCATGCAACACTTCTCTAGTGCTGTTTACACTTGCAACTCCTGAAACTTAATAGCCTCTAAAAACATGAATCATTATAAGGCATCTATCATCAGAGTCTTTTGACTACTGCTAGCTACTACACATGTCTACTGGACTCTATGTGTTGTTGTTGACATCTGCATCTGTGCCCTATGCATTACTACCATCTATGATCTATGCTCCAGTATCCGACATTTGTCGCTCTTATTTTTGTCTTCCTGACATTTGATTGCATCAATCCAACTGATCCTTCCTACTACTGTTGTACAATGGACTCCTCGTAGCCAGGTTTGATCCATGAGACACACCATCTCAATGGATCCTACCCAAATTTCTCCTTGGTATTATATCTACACATCACCCCACCTCTCACTTGGAGGTATAGCTACATGTACTCCCTCTTCCCATCTAGCTCAAAATTTCCCCCTCCTAGAGGTCTCTACTTGAATGGACTCTTCCACTCAAACTCCTCTCTACTTTTCCAATTGTGGATGCTCCACAACCTTCTGAGACTGCTTCTGAGGCTACATGTTGAGAGATAATTGCTCCCTCTCAACCACCAAGTCATTAACCACTACTTTTCTCCTCAAATATTTCCATGCATCCTCGACCTCAAGAGCATACATGTTCTTGACTCGTACACTGATATGTTTCACATGTCTCGTGGCTATGTGTTTGAGGAAAACCTTTCATTTTCTAAACATCACATCATTACCACGATCTTCCAATACCACTACGAAGACAAGATTCTTCCTTAGGCCTGGAACATACAAAACATATGCCAATTTGAGAGGGGAGAGAGACTCCCTCTGAAAGGTAACTGTACCTATGCCGGTCGTGCTATATCTCCCGTCATCTCCAAACTTTATGTTCTGCTGGAGGTCCTTCCCCTCCATGTCACTGAAGAGATATTTATTCCCCGTCATATGGAATGAAGCACCGTTGTCTAGATACAACATGCATCCCATTACAGTGTTGGCCATGCATGAAATGAGAGGAAAATCAAGCTCGAACTTTGAAGCTAGTGCTTCACCAGCTACAACTATGGGCTCCTTCTTGCTTTCCATCTTATGTGGATAATTTGAGGCATAGTGCTCATGCTCATGACAATGAAAACACTTGATCTTGGACAAGTCTATCTTTCCCTCTTCGCCTTGGGACTTCTTTCCATTGGATTTATTTCCTTTTCTGACTAATTCACAATATGATTCTTTGGTTGTGTTGGAGGTCCCGTCTCTGGTGCTCTGCCTTATCTCTTATATTACCAAGTCGGACCATAAATGCTCCCAGTCTGGTAACTTCTCCCTCCCATTAAAAAATTCCTAGTAACTATACCAACTCTTGGGAAGGCCTAGAATTTCTAGGCTCACCAAATCATCCTAGGCTACTGTCACACCAACACTTCTAAGCTCATCTCGACATTGAGTGAACTTCACCAAGTATGTTGGTATTGTCTCGCCCTCCTCCATCTTGATCTTTCTGAGCTTTTCCTTCAGCACCAACATCCTATGGTCACTATTATTCTAAAATAGATCAATCAAGTCCTTCCACATAGCATATGGAGTTGCCTTCCCATGGAGACTCGAGACAATATGGTCTCGAACTCCCTCTAACAAGATCCTTCTCACCTTTTCCACCTTCTTCTGCCATGCATCAAGAAGTTGGTCATCTGTTGCTATAGGCTTGGGAATATCAGCATCTATGAATTCCTTCAACCCGTTATCCTCCAACACTGCCTCCATCCTATCCTTCCATGCAATATAATTCTAATTTCCCTTGACTGCATATTCGAGTCTCAATACATTGAAAGACATCTTGATCTGCTACTGGATCCTAAATAATAAATCTACAAATTTGAACTTATTCGAGACAAACTCAATTCTTCTCTTTTATTGTGATTCCTGGCACTCTGATACCATGTATAAATTTCTATAAATTATATATCAATGGATTCAATTCAATCTTGTGATGTAATAAACAAGATACTGAATCCCTCTACAATATTTTTGGAATACAAAACATGATCGCTCAATCACATGTAAGTAAGAGAAAGAGGTAAATGAATCACACAACACAAGATGTTCTTGGGGAAAGAAATTTCTCAAAACCCTGCTATCATATATTGTATAAAGTAAAGGAATCATGAAACAATACAATGCTTAATCTCTCATGAGATTCTCCAACACTTTGCCAATTGTCTCTCGCTGATCTAGGAAAAATTGTACAAACACATAGCCAATTCTCAGCCTTCCTTCAGCCTGCCTTGCTCATGCAATTCCTAAAGAATTAGGATCCTATTAAATAGGAAAATCAACCTTTATTGTGCAATCCATCATGGCTTCCTAATGGCTTTATATTTTCACATGGGCAATTCTCTAATAATACAATTGATATTTATGTTCCCTTTAACCTCTAGCTCAATTGGGTCATCCTCAGAACTGACATGCATGCAGCTATTAATACTGAATCATCGGTTATCTTATTGATCACTACTTGTGAATTAAATCTAATTTAATTCACTAGACCTCTCACTAATTCAACACTCAGATAGAACTAGTTAAACTGATTTTAACTCAATTAATTGAGTTAGCGGATTACACCTGCACCCCACTAATGCATTAACTTCAATTGGACCCCCAAAATATTAGAATCACTCTACATGCCTCATCTTAGAACCTCAACTCAAATTTATTGAGCTAACTTAATCATCATGACATAGTTAACTGACACAAGTTGTTATGAGACAAAATTACATTTTATTGTCCAATTTATTTAAGGGAAAAATAAATTAGACACCCACATTCCTCAGCAGTGTGTAACATAAATTTCTCACTGAATTTCCTCACCAATGTGTGGGTAATTTTTTTCCCTTCTGGTTGCCAATTTCACTGTTTCATGTTGATCTTCTGTCATGAGTCAAAAACATGCTCAATGTGTTCAGGCAGGAACATAGGGGAACTTTCTCATTTCCTAAAGGGAGAGGATTGAAACCAGGACTTCCGCTATAATTTCAATAGGTAGAACGTAAAGTGTTGATTATTGTCTTATATGTTGATGAATTTATTTTAACTGGTGATGAAAAAATGATCAGATATTACAAGGAGGACCTTGCAATAAAATTTGAAATGAATGACATGGGTCTCATGCACTACTTCCTTGGATTGGAAGTATGGCAAGGCGATGGGGAATTGTTCATCTATAAAGACAATTATGCAAATGAAATACTATAGAGGTTACACATAAAGATTTTAAAACCCATGGAGACACCTATAACAACCAATTGGAGGAAGGAGGATGTCACTTCACATAAGGAAGTGGATGCTACAATTTATCGACAGTTAGTGGGTTCACTGATGTACCTTTTGAACACACGTCCAAATATGTGCTATTGTGTTCAACTAGATGAGTCAAGCTATGGTTTGGCTGACCAATTTATTTTGGAGGGAAGCTAAGCATGTTCTATGGTACCTCAGAGGAACTACCCATTTTGGAATATGGTACAGATAGACAAAAGGAGTGAAGTTGTGTGGCGTCATAGATGTAAATTGGGCAAGGATACCATCAGACTAGAAGAGTACATCAGATGGAATTTGTAGTGTTATTTCCGCAGTTGTTTCCTGGTACAACAAGAATAAAATATATGTGGGGCTCAGCTCAATAGAAACAGAATACATGGTTGCAAGTCAAGCAGCATTTGAAATGACTTGGATGAGAAAGATACTTGTTGGATTGCTTGGTGAGATGATAGTAGCAACTGTGATTTACTGCGATAAATAGAGTTTGAGCCAAACTTAGATAAGAATGCAACGAAATATAGATATAACCATAAATACAGAGATGCAGCAGAAAAAAACTTCATTTCATTAATGTCAAAGAAATGAAATATGCTTTCAAACATAATGGAAATAAATTAGCTTGGGTGATGGTAGCTTATCTCTAAGAATATATATGGAAGCTACATGCCTTTGAATTGTGCTACCATGAGGCTCAAAGACCTATTTATTATTGATAAACAATGGAAAACCCTAAACATCCAAAAACCTAACCCTAGGAGATGAATCGCCGAATATGTGGACCTCGTTGGGGTAAATTGGTACATCAACTTCCCGAGGTTGTAAATTTGGCATATAATATTTGTTTAACATGAACAATACCTCGTTATAAATATCTATCCAAGGAATACAACTTTAGATTAAAAACATGAGTTAAATAAAAATGTTTTCCCACTTTCCAAAAAAAACATTGTTTAGGGCCTTAAAACGGCTTCATAAGTTCACGACCCGAAAAACCGCCAAAAATAGTAAATTGTGCTATAATTAAGGAAACTAAAAAAATAAAAGAAATAATGGTGGGTTCCAAGTGGAATATGAGGGTGGCAACCAATATCCACTTGGATTATTCCTCCCCCCCTTAGGAAGAAATGGTCCCCATTGTGTTGAGTGCCTCCATGACATGGGGAAACTTATGTTGAACTGGGTCCTTGGTGAGCCACTTGCATTGGTGCATGAGTTGATCAATTTTGAATACCTGATACAGTTGGATATTCTATCAGAGATTTTTCTTGATCTTCATGTCAATGATCTGATCATTTGTGTCATGTTCCATTAAGTTTGGGTCTAAATATTTTGGTGCGAGATGTTCTGCAATGTCGGATGTGTCCAGTAATGGTGGAAAGTATGGCAACAGGTGGTCCACATTGAACATTGGGTGAAGGCAAAGGAATGGTGGAATTATCAGCTCAAAGGAATTTTCCCCTACATCCTTGGTGATGGTGTACATCCCATATTGGAGAAGTCGAAGCTTACGGTGTGGCCCAGAGAGGTGCTCCTTGTGCAAATGTATACAAACATTGTCACCCACCTGGAATCATGTGGCACTCGATGCTAATCATGTCGTTGCTTGCACTTAGCATTAGCTTTTCCAATATATCATGGACCTATTCACAAATGTGTTTGATTTTCTCAATGAAGTTGTTAGCCCTGTTAGTTTCAAACTAGACATGGGTCGAACTTGCCTTATTAGCTACAAATGGTAGATACACATCAATGGGACATATTGGATGGAATCCCAACCCCACCTAAAAAGGTATGTGGATATTTGAGCTATGGAGAGCTATGTTTTAGTTGTGTTGGACATACGGGAGGATTTTGTCCCATGTGCGAGGATGCTTCGAGTTGTACATGCATAGAATGTGTACAATCGTCCTGTTAAAAACCTTCGTTTGGCCATTAGTTTGGGGGTAGAAATTCATGGACTTAGTGAGCTTGGTATCTAACATCGATCAGAGACTTGACCAAACTGTACATAGGAACTTGTTGGCTCGATCTGAGATAATGGATTGTGCGATCACAAATTTTACCCACACTCATTCAAAGAAGAGATTAGCAATGGATTTTGTTGTGATACTCTTCTTGCAGGCCACCCGAATGGCCATCTTAGAGAATTTGTCTATGACCACGAAAACAAAGTCATTTCCATGCTTAGTCGATGGGAGGATCGACATGTAATACATGGATATCGACTCCCAAGGTAGACTAGGAGTAGGCATATGAGTATATACACCTTTCTTCTTTATGGTTGATTTGGAAATGACATAAGAAGTGTAGGATCTGATGTAATTCCCAAAATCTTATCGAAGGTTCAGATAATAAAAATACTTTTGTAGCATTGCCATTTTTTTCTCTAATTTGAAGTGTCTAGCGACCCGACTGTAGTGTGCCTCTGAAGTCATCTTAGCACGCTCACTTGAAGGAACATAGAGGTGTCCTAGGTGACATAATAGTGTATCATGGAGGTGTAAATTTGGAAATTTCTTGCCTTCCAAGAGTGTTTGGTATGTGTTCCCAAATTCTAGATCGCTCTTGTATAGATGTGGCCACTCTGAAGTATCGTGCCCACAAGAGTCGATCATAGTGGTCAGTGCCATGACTGGAAGTTGGCTGACACAGTGTGAAACATTATTGGCATTGCCCTTCTTTTACATAATGTTCAAGTGGAACTCTTACGGGTATGTGGACCAATTCTGATGGCAATCGTTCTACAATTTCCCATGTGTCTCTATGAACTATAGGGGTCGGTGGTCTATTTGGATGACCGTTTTCTTACCCAAAATGTAATGCTTCCATTGTCGGTAACCCTACACACTGGAATACATCTCTTTTTCATAGGTGGGATACTTTCGAACTATGTATGAAAGTTTCTCACTATGATATGTCACTGGATGCCTCTTTTGAGTAAGAACTGTACCAATAGCATAGTCGAAATCATCTACCTTGATCTCAAATGGTTGATGTAGGTCTGGTAATCTGAGCACTCGTGTAGCGCAGAGGCGATGCTTCAAATCAGAAAATGCCTTTTTTTTGGATTCGTACCAAAAGAAATTTTCTTTCGCTCCACCTTTGGTGACTTGAATCAAAGGCCAAGTGATATGAGAGAACCCCAACATCAACCTGTGGTAGAAACTAGCAAGACCCAGAAAGTTGTATAGATCTGTTAGAGTGTTTGGGGTTGGCCAATACTGAATGACTTGTATCTTGGCTAGGTCCACATTCACACCCCATTCATCAATGATGTACCCCAGATATTGAACTTGGGTCATACCAAAAGTGAATTTCTCCAAATTTTCACACAAATTGTGTTGTCACAAAGTTTGGAGGACTTGGCGAATATGGCGGAGGTTCTCTTCCCAAATCTAGTTGAAGATTAGGATGACATCCAAATATACCACCACAAATGAGTTGGTGAAGGGTCGCAATATGTCTTCCATAATCCTCATGAAGGTTGTGGGGACATTCGTCAACTCGAAAGGCATGACAAGCCATTTGAAAAGGCCCTCCTTGGATTTGAATGCAATCTTCCACACATCATAGGGTTTGATTGGTATTTGGTGATACACAAAATTCAAGTTGATCTTGCTGGAATATTTGGCCCCCTTGAGTTGGTCAAATGGTCATCAATATGTGGGATTGGATACCTATTACAGATAGGGATCTTTTTTAGCAGCGATAGTAAATATAGATTCTCGAAGTCACTTCCTTCTTTTGTACCAACACGATCAGACTCCCACATGGTGATGAACTTGGCTTAATCTGCCCTTTCTACAACAACTCCTAAATTTGCCTCTTGAGTTCATCGTTATCCATAATATAGCATTGATAGATCGGTCCATTGGGTAGCGGTGCACCTGGGGTCAGATCAATGGAGTGCTTAACCTGATAGTAGAGTTACCCCTATGGGTGAGGTGAAAATGTCCATGCACTCCTCCATGACCTTATCCATCTACTACTCCTGTGAGGAGGAGCCCTATCTGGAGCTCGCAACCACAATATTCTTCATTCCCTAAGGTTGAATCATAAGGGAAAAAAATATTCCTTGTTTGGGAAATGAGATTACTGCATTTCTTTGCAGTGATCAAAGAGGTGATGGTAGGTGATGCTATCTCCGGTATCCTGTACAACTTATTGCCCAAAGTAATAATAACATTGTGAGGCCTAGACTCATACACAACATGTCACTTCCACAAGTATGTTTGTCCTAATAATACATCACAAACTTCAAGAGGATAAACATCACATAATACCTCATCTGTGAAGGGTTTGATTTTGTAGGGAAGGTGGAACTGTGGCTGACACTAAGATCTTGTCCTTGGTGAAGCCACCCGATGGTGTATGGTTGTGGGTGTGTTGTGGTTGGTAGCCCTAATTGCTTTGGAACCTCTACTACAATGAGATTCTTTTGTCTTCTCCTATCGACAATGAACTACAACAGAGAACCCTTCACCCACATCTAGGATTCGAAGAGGTGCTCCCCCTCCTATGGATCTTCGGGCTCATCCTTATGGATCTTGGTGGTGGCAATGGTGGCACTTGGCTCCAAATCAATAATATGCTTCCCTTTGTCATTCCTCTTGTCGATTTCTAACTCAAAGTCAGATCATGCATCTGATTGGTAATCCTTCATCTCAGACAACCGTGACTGCTTGGCTCGACACTCACTTTTGTTGTGAGTGAGGCTCTTATGGAACTCACACCACTTTCTCGTGTCCTTATTTTTCTTCGTGATTTTATTCTTTGCTTGTGGCTTTGGTGGGTTTTCTTGGGTCTCCCCGCCTTAGTTTTGTCATTTTTTTCTATATTTTGGGGGTGCCTTTCTCTTGCTTCATATTCACAGATCCAATGTCTCACTTCTTCTGTTTAAATTTATGCTCAACCTTGGCAGCATATCGGTATGTTGCACCAAGCGAGGAGATGTAAAGGAAAACCATTTCCTCTTGAATGTATCTATGAAAACAACTGTGGTACTTAAGCACCATATGTTTCCTTGAAACTTTGATACACAACTTTGTGCACATGGTATGGAATAGATTCGTTAGCTCATGCACATCTTGATCCCTTTGTTGTCACAATGTATTCCATTGTATGTACTTGTCCTCATAGCTCCCCACGAGGTAATATTATTCCTTGATGCAATCTCGGAAATAATTCCAAGTGGGTTCGGCTGAAAAGAGTGAGGTTTATCTCTCGTCCCTCTGTTTGCAGTAGTTTTCCCACCAGTCCTTGACATGGGGGGTGGCTTTAAGGAGCGCAAAAGTAATATTTTCCCTATTGGAAAAATCATGAACCGAAAAAATATCCTTCGAATGTATTTGACCATCTATCTACAACGTATGCATCTATCTAGCCTTCAAATATGGGAATGTCAAATTTGACTTGTACCTTGAAGGGAGTGGCACCTCCAGAGTGACTGTCGGATGAAGATGCGTCGCATGTGGGCATCCACCGAAGGATCTGGGAAAATTTTTCCATCATCTTGCTCCTCTGTAACTTGAGGGATTCTTTGAGAAATATTTTGAAAGGATCTCATGCTCCCTCATCTTTCTTTTCTTTCGCCATGGGAGGCCATCGAGTTTTGTGAGGTTGGTCTTGCAAAGGTTCAACCAGTTTGATCCCTAACCTCGTTGGGGACATGCAAAGAAAAACATAGAAAGAGAAAACCGCTCTGATAGCACTGATATGAAATTATATAGGAACACAAAATAATATATATATAACCTTAAATAGATAGATGCATCAGAAACAACACTTCATTTCATTAATGTCAAAGAACTGGAATATGCTTACAAACATAATGGAAATAAACTAGCTCGGGCGATGGTAGTTTATATCTAAGAAGAGATGTAGTGGTTGCATGACTCTGAAATATGTTACAATGAGGCTCAAAAGCCTATTTATTATTGATAAATAATGGAAAACCCGAAACATCCAAAAACCTAACCCTAGTAGATGAATCGCCAAATTTGTGGGCTTTGTTGGGTTAAATTGGTACATCAACTCCCCGGGGTCGTAACTTTGGCATACGATCTCTGTTTGACGTGCACAATACCTCGTTAGAAATATATATCTGAGGAATACAATTTTATAATACAAAGTTTTATCATTTTCCAAAAAAATGACATTTAGGGCCTCAAATAGCTCTGGAAGTTTAGGATCCAAAAAATTGCCAAAAATAGTAAATTGTGCTATAATTAAGGAAACTAAAAAACTGAAAGAAATAATGGTGTATGTCCAAGTGGAATAGGCGGTGGCCACCAATATCCACCTGGATTATATTTGCATCAAGCTCTCTGAGAATCATGTTTTTCATGATCAATCCAAACATATAGATATCTGGTATCACCATTTATGGGATTGTGTGCATAGGCAGATAATGATGTTGTAGTACATTTCGATGGAGGAACAAGATGTTGACATTTTCAAAAAGGCCTTTCCAAGAGGGAATTTCGAGTTACACAAGTGCAAGATAGGGATGTTTAGTACTCCCTTTCTTGCTGACAGGGAGTGTTGAAAAATGCAGCAAGAAATTCTCGATTTGATTTTTCCTTGATTCAATTGAGAAAAAATGAATTTCCACATTAGCAAACAATTTGTGACATGGATTGTGTCACCCAGTTTACTTAGTAAATTTGATTTGGAAGGGTTATAGTTAAATTAAGCATATGTGAATGCTAATTTGTAGCAATCAAGGTCAGTTATCTAAGGTTGTTTTTGGTTAGAGTAGTTCTAACTGTTGGAGGAACTAGTGGAGGGTCAAGTTTTGTAGTGGGACTTCTGTCAAACTTAGTCATCATCCCATTAACTGATCAATTATCCTAAAATATCTAGTGCATTCATAGAATTCATATTCCCCAGGATTAGTGGAGATTCCAAGGAAGTGTAACATCAGTTACAGACTAGTCTTGAGTGTTCAGGTGTTGCATGCAGTTAGATGATCAGCCTAAGGAATTTGCAGGAATTCCTAAATAATAGGGGCCTAATTCCTCAAGGAGTAGTGCAAGAAAATAGGATCTCAAGCAAAGGCATAAATTGACTCAGTTTGTGTTAGAGCCTTTCAGTGAGTAGAGAGATATGTTATGCACTTAAAGATCGTGCTAAGTTGAGAAAAGAAATTTTAATACATCTCTATTATTTTGATTAATCTGTGATTAATCCAAGCAGCCATTGGGGTTTTTTTCAGATTTCTTTCCCCATGTTGGCTTGAGGGGTCCTGACCCAGGGTCGGTGTGTAAGGTTTGCCAACAAACCTCTATACTACTGGCCCTTTCGGCAGTGACCTGCTTGCATAGGTTACAGTCTCACCCGAAGTAGTATGGGTGGGCGTTGGAACCAGGTTTCCGCACCCTAAGAAAGAAAGGGTAAGGCAAGCAAGGTTGCGTTCTGTTCAGATTACCTTGTCTCTGCGTGGGGTTAAATAGGTATCCAATTGCATCCACGTGCACTAGATCTATAATTATATGCTTTTCATAACATCAACACAACGTTACATAACTAGAACAGAATAGATCTAGATCCAATTCAATACACAGACTTTCGCAACACGATATAACCAGAGAGGAACAGATCCAATCATTCAATATACAAACCTTTGCAGCGTAAAGACAGAAAATGCATAACACAGTAATTACCAGCAATTCATTCAATAGTACTCACATATTCAGATCTAACAATCCTGCATATTCATTCATTCATCAACCTTTCCTTACAATTCCCTTCCCAACCTGCACACATAGCAGCAGGGTCCACACACAGTTGGACTAGGATCTCTGTGCACACAGCCAGTAGGAGTCCGTTCCCCAAAAACAAAAACAGATCGCTTACACAACAGATCACATCAATAGCTCATCAAATCCTACTTCTTACAATCCGCAATGCCTCTCTATTTATAACAATCTAGCTTTAACATTCCTATGGTCTGCAACCCATGGTTTTCGGACCCCTAGTTTACCCTTTAACCCATTACAATGCGTTTGGGGCTTTGAACCGCCCCAAAACCCCTGCGCTATGCTAAATATAATCAAAAATAACCAAAATGGACCAGTTTCGTAGCTTGTTAGGAGACCCCGTTCCAATAGTCCCCCAACACAATCTTGTGACTCGTCCTGAGTCACTGTACTGTTGCTACCCCATGATTTGTAGCCTGATATGGTTTGAGTCGACCTCCATTGAGAAAGCCAGGGAGGAGGTCACCGCGCAGGGTAGCTAACTGAACTGCTCCGCCATTTGTCACCTTATGTACTTTAATGGGTCCTATAAAATCAATGGCCCATTTATCGAAATCCTGTAGGGAAATTTGGGGCTGTAATGGCATATCATCGCGTCATGAGGGGTATTCGGTTCGTTGGCAGGTATCACACATTCTACAATAGGTGTAAGAATCCTGATGTAGGGTAGGCCACGACAAGCTAGCCCTCAAAACCTGCCTGCGTAGTGGCCGCCAGCGACTCCCTCATGGGCTTCTGCGAGGATGGTGGGTCGTTCGTGTTCTAATACGTATCTACGGAGTATTTCATCTGTGCCTAGCTTGTATAGTTGTCCTGCGATGATAGTAAATTCTACCACTCGGGTAACCAACTCCTTTTTTGTTGCACCGAATACGCAGTAGGGGCCATACCCGTAGTAAGGAACTCAATGATATCAGCGAAGTGGTCATCCACCATTTTAATGGTAAACAGCTGCGCATCAGGTAAGCCTTCATCCAAGTTAGTGGGTTCTTCCCCTATATCAATATGAGACAGATGATCCAGGCCTGCATTCAACCTTTCAGGCTTCACGATGATCTCAAAATCATACTCTTGAAACAACAACAACCAACGGAAAATCTTCCCCCCCAACACAGGCTTGTTGACCAGGTATTTCAAAGCCAAATGGTATATAAACATCTTAAAGTGTCCGCCCAGCAGATAGTGTCGATATTTTTGCAGCGCATACACCGTAGCCAGTCCTTTGTGTTCAGTGGTAGAGTAATTTCGTTCGGCACCTGAGAATTTTCGACTGGCAAAGGCAATCGGATGATCAATATCCCCTTCACTAGGCTGCATAAGGACCATACCCAAGGCGATGCCTGACACATCAACATGTACAAGGAATTATTTTGACCAGTCAAGGAATATTAGTATGGGCGCAGAAATCATCTTCTCCTTGAGTATTTCAAAGCTCTTCTGACATTCATCATTCCAAAAAAAAGAGACATCTTTCTTTAGCAGTTGTTCCATGGGAGCTGTGATTAGGGCATATGCTTGAATGAATTTACGGTAATAGCCTATGTGCCCGAAAATGCAGCGCAGCTGTTTTTCCATTATAGGGGTTTCCAGGTTGATAATTACAACTATCTTCACAAGATCAACCATCAGACCCTGCCGACAGAGTATATGACCCAACAATATTCTGAACGGCACGCAGAAGACGCACTTCTTGACATTCAGGGAGATCTAGTGCTTTCGACACGCATCCAACATTAATCGCAGGTTCAAGACATGTTCTTTTACTAAGCCAAACACCTTCCAGTCATCGAAGTAAACCTCCTAGAACTTATGGATAAATTCTTTGAACATGGCCACTACGACCCTTGGAAATATAGCAGGTGCATTCTTAAGACTGCAGGGCATGACCGTGTACTAGAAAGAGCCCCATTCGGTGGCAAAGGTGGTCTTACTACGATCCTCTGGTGTAATTCTGATCTGATGGTATCCCGAGAATCCATCTGTGAAGGAATAGGCCTCCTGGCCACCCACGCTATACAATATTTCATCAGAGAAGGGAGTAGGGAAGGGATCGTGAACACAAGCATCGTTTAGTTTTTGGAGGTCCACAAAAATATGTATTTCTCCTTTTATTTTTTTCTCCTGAATGACCATCGGGCTGATCCAATCTGACTATTCAACTGGTTCAATGATACCTGCAGTCAGCATTTTTTCCAGCTCTTCTTTGACCTTTTGTTTATACGTAGGATTCAACCGGTAGGGCCGCTGCTTGATGGGCCATGCCTCCGGCTTTAGAGTGATGTGCATAATGTCGAGGTCCCCCGTGATTCCCTTACGCTCAGAAAAATTTGTAGGGAATAAGTCCTGGTACTCCGTTAGTAGCTCGACGACTTTGCCCACAGTGCCTTCATCCCAATAGTCCCCATTTTTTTCTAGTTTAGGGTGTTCAACTATCTCGATATTAACCTCGCATATCCGGAGAGGTTGCGTTACATCGACATTTAAGAGCGATGGTCTGATAACGATACGTCCCCCTTCAGATTGCGGAACAGAGATATTCCGCAGGTTATCTTCCTCTTCATTAATCACCAAGCTCCGGCAGTTGACTATGTCTTGCATCTGGGCCTCCCATGTCAGAATGGCTGGTGGGGTGTGGGGGTGAGGCTTCTTAAAGACGAACGCATCAATGTCTTGCAGGGCTTCGTCAAGTATTTCTGTTCCCCCAATGAGTCCAAATTTTCTGAGGAAGTCCTCTTTTAATATCTCCCAATGACAGGTTTGCTGATTTAATTCGGCATCTAAGTACCAAGTAGTGGGGATAGGGCCCAGGGCATGTGTAAACAGATGGATCCACTCGTCTGAGGTTCTATCAGCCCACTTGGTTGTCCATATATGCAGATGCGCACAAGGATCTTTGGGCCCCAGGAATATCTTCGTGTGCACGTCGGCAGGGGGTGTGAATTAGAGCACCATCCTATCCCAACACGTCTCCCAATCTGGAAATTCTTGTTTGTGGGTATCCCACCATCAGGCAGGTGTGTCATGTAGCGCCAGATTGAGTGCCCAGAGTCGTCGATCCTTGGGCACCCTAGCTTCTAATGTTCTTATGAAGTCCTGGACAGTACTAGACTCATCAAAGTGGGGAAGGTCCCTTACCTCTGAAGTGATACAGTAGAGAGTCCTTGTAATCCGAGGGCATCGTAGGATTGAAACCTCGTGTAGCCGAGTCTGCCACTTCTCAAGTTCTTCATCTGAGTCAAAAAAGTACTCCCTATTTTTCTCCCAGTTGAATACTCCACCTGTTGCAGGATCATCTTGGTCCTCATCCTATGTTGTCATCTTGTAGATGTGATTGAGCTCCTCGTCCTCATATGTTGGTTCAGTATACTGTGTGCCCTCAGCGGGATCCAGTGGTACTATTACACGTGTCCCATTCTTCTCAAACACCATGCTACATTTTTTTATATTAATGACACCTCCTACATCGATAGCCTAGTCTATCCCTAGGAGCGCAAGATAGGGGTCCATATCTTCCACAATTTCTATGACCTCAAAGTCAACCAGGACCTTTACTCCTGTGACATCAACCATAACCCTTGGAAATCGTCCCAGAGGGATGATCTTCTGTTGATTTTCCATTAGCAGCTGGATGGTGGACCAGTCTAATTTAGGTTCCCCCATTTGTTGCCAAGTTTGTTTTGGTAAGACATTTGCATAAGATCCAAGATCAAGAATAACCTGATCTATCTCATAGTCACTAATATGTGCAGTCAAGTGCATCTCTCTCTCGGTGTGCCTTTTATAGTTGTGTAATTTGTGTACTTCCTTAACCTCAGTCATCATGCTAGGCTGAGCTATGCAGTCCTACAGTAATACTTGAAGACTTTCTCTTACCTGCGGGCTGCGTAGGAGCTTCAAGAATGCCCTTAAAAAAGTTTCAACTTCTTCTTCTGGCAGCCGCAGGGGCTCCCAGTGATTCCTGCTTTTCGGGAGCTGGTTCCTTCCGAACAACAAGCTCCTCTCTTGCTTTCTGGGTGACCATGCTATGTGTTATGCTCCTTAGCTCCGTCTTGACTCTCTGTATATGTCTCGTGGGAGTAGACTGTTTGTCCTTCATCTTTGTTAGCAAAATCGAGCAGTCTTCAATTTCATGGTCCAACTGTCGGCAGTATTTACAGGTCTATCTAGTGGGATTTGAGAAATCCCTGGCAAATTACCCTACCTCTCCATAGTTGTAGCAGATCAGTTGGCCCCGTCCTCGTCCAATGCTTCCTCCCCACCCCCCCTGCCCTGTGCAGGGGAGCTACCAAAGCTTGCGGGGGATCTCGAAGAGGCAGGATCGGATTGTACCCTATAGAGGGTTCCCCGATCTACCAATAAATCATATGTGTGGCAATTCTGCTTATCATGTCCTATCGATCGGCAGAACCTGCACCATTGTTGCTTCGATTCATCTCTATTCATCTGCGGACACTGGGTTGTATCATGCAGTCCCGCACTGGGCAATCCTCGCACCAAAGGTCCGTGCTTACTCCCTTCCCTTGTTCCATCCGTAAGCTCTGTATTTCCATGTGCATGGCCCCGAACTACTCCTGAATTTGTTGTACTCCTTCCCTTGTGTCATCCTTACGCGCAGCTTCAAGTTTCATGGCAGCTTCCAAGGCTTTTTCTTGTGATTCAAAAATCTGATGGCCCATGGGCGTATGCAAGTGAGGTAGGAGCGTAGCGATAAACCATTTTGTGTGTTGTTTTTCGTCGTACTAAATTCGCCTTGTCGGATTGCTTTTTTTAACCACTGATCAGCCTCCCAGACTGACTCAAATGCTCCCTGCTTGAAGTCTTTTACTTCCAATACCAGTTGGGAATAGGATTTCGGTTTCTGGAATTGTTGTTTTAGGGCATCCTTAATATTTTGAAGTGTTACGCTCTCGTTTTGAGATATGTACTGCATATACCAATTCAGCGCCCTTTCCTCAAAAGCCAAGGATAGTTGTGCTCTTTTTATAATATCACTTACCACCCCTTGCGCCATCCATACCGAATTGGCCACGAACCAGAATCGTTCTAGGTCCTCGTCGACTGCTCCTTTAAAGGTAGGTAATTTTAAGTGTGCTGCCATGGGCTCCTCCGGTTTACCTTCCTGAGGCCCTAGCGTCGGGGCAGCTGACGGATTTTGTGTAGGTCTCGACGGACTATGGGCAGGGAAATCTTCCTCTTGCCTGTTCTGATAATTCTCACCATTCTGCACTGTACCTTGGCTCATTCAGCCCTACGCTAGATATTTGATGCTGCTACTTGATCCCGTTTCTCAGATCGCTTCCGATCCCAGCAACGGAACCATTTGTTGGCTTGAGGGGCCTTGACCTAGGTTCGGTGTGCAAGGTTTGCCAACAAACCCCTATACTACTGGCCCTTTCGGCAGTGACCCGCTTGCACAGGTCACAGTCTCACCCGAAGTAGTATGGGTGGATGCTGGAACCAGGTTTCCGCACCCTGAGAAAGGAAGGGTAAGGCAAGCAGGACTGCATTCTATTCAGATTACCTTGTCTCTGCGTGGGGTTAAATATGTATCCAATTGCATCCACGTGCATTAGATCTATAATTATATGCTTTTCATAACATCAAAACAACGTTACATAACCAGAACAGAACAGATCTAGATCCAATTCAATACACAAACTTTTGCAGCACGATATAAGCAGAGCATAACAGATCCAATCATTCAATATACAGACCTTCACAACGTAAAGATAGAAAATGCATAACATAGTAATTACCAACAATTCATTCAATAGTACTCATAGATTCAAATCTAAAAATCTTGCATATTCATTCATTCATCAACATTTCCTTACAATTCCCTTCCCAACCTACACACACAGTAGCAGGGTCTGCACACAGCTGGACTAGGATCTCCGCGCACACAGCCAGCAGAAGTTTGTTCCCCAAAACCCCAAACAGATCGCTTACACAACAGATCGCATCAATATCTCATCAAATCCTACTTCTTACAATCTGAAATGCCTCTCTATTTATAACAATCTAGCTTTAACATTCCTATGGTCTGCAACCCATGGTTTTCGAACCCCTAGTTTACCCTTTAACCCATTACAATGCGTTTGGGGGTTTGACCCGCCCCAAAACCCCTGCGCTATGCTAAATATAATAAAAAATAACCAAAATGGACCAGTTTCGTAGCTTGTTAAGAGACCTCGTTCCAACACCCCAAAGGAAAATACTTGTTGCATGTGTGTGATTTACTATTGCATGTCTAGATTTTATTATTATTATTATTATTATTATTATCTAATGTCCATAGAGCAGTAGAGTAGGTTTTTGTCTTGTTATTTTGATTAAAAATTCATGAGTATCTGCAAATATGCAACCTAATTTCTACATATCCTTGCAATCGAAAATATTTGATAATTGCAAAAGCTTGTTTAAAATTAAAAGATACTTGTATTTGTATTTTGAGATAATCCAACAACTTGTTTTCTTCCATGCCAGCCCATAAACATTTGCATTCCATAAACATTTAAAGTTTGAATTCATATTTTTTTGTTAACCCCATTGATTGTTTTCCTTTGGAAAAATAGTTACTTGCAATAAAAAAGAAACATGGCTAGTTGTCTCCATGGTTGCATCCTTAAACTATGCCCTCCACATGATTGCATTATTTCTCTACCCATAACTATTATCCATAATCATCTCTTCTCTTCTTCTAACAGAAAATGTCCACCCACATTTTCAAGTTTTAGGGGATTTATGAGCTCTCTATTTTTTTACCAAAAATTTTAACGTAATGAAACAAGGGCCTAATATTAAATGTGATAGTATTTTTTAGCATACACTAACACAACCATCTAACATTGTTACTTTCCAAGTCCAACACTTATGCATATGATGAGAAAATTCAAGTTTTAGGAGGATTTATGAGTTCTCTAATTTTTTTACCAAAGAGTTTAACATGATGAAAAAAAGGGCCTAATATTAAATGTGATAGTATTTTTTAGCATACACCATCTAAACCATCTAACATTGTTAATTTCCAAGTCCAACACTTATGCATATGTTTTTTTTCTCAAAGAGTTTAACATGATGAAACAAGGGCCAAATATTAAATGTGATAGTATTTGTGAGCATACACCATCTAAACCATCTAACATTGTTAATTTCCAAGTCCAACACTTATGCATATGATGTTTTTCTCAAAGAGTTTAACATGATGAAACAAGGGCCTAAAACAAGGGCCTAATATTAAATGTTGACATGATGAAACAACGGCCTAATATTAAATGTGATAGTATTTTTTAGCATACACTAACGCAACCATCTAACATTGTTACTTTCCAAGTCCAACACTTATGCATATGATGTTTTTCTCAAATCCAACTATCATGCATGTAATGACCCCAAATCCAACTCTCATGCATGTGATGCTTTTCTGAAATCCAACTCTCATGCATGTGAATGCATGTAATGACCTGTATTATGCTTTTCTCAAAGAGCTTAACATGATGAAACAAAGGTCTAATATTAAATGTTGACGTGATGAAACAAAGGCCTAATATTAAATATTGACATGATAAAAAAAGAGCCTAATATTAAATGTGATAGTAATTTTTAACATACAACAACACAACCATATCCAACATTTATGTGTATGATGCTTTTCTCAAATGCAACTCTCATGCATGTAATGAGCCCACTTACAATGACATTAATAACCCCTACTTACAATGACATTAATAACAACCAATTGTTTTTTTTTTTTTTAATCTTTAATAAAGGTGTCAATCTAGCACATTATATGTTATCATCGTTAAAGGGTTTTTCATTCCCCTAATGTTCTCATATGTGATCGGTATTAATCCTTGATGGTATATTGGTCCCTGTTCTTAGTTCGATGCCCATAGGGTGAAATTTTTAAACTATATTCATATTTCCTCTGGTTATTAATATGAGATAAACATTACATTCTCGACTAAATGTTTGCGTGGAAATACTTCTGGAGTGTTCGTTTGAATAAGTGGGAAGGCTCCTATGCTTTCCACGTGGTTATATTACCATACATTCGTTTCAATGGCGTGGATCTCATTTCACTAGATGGATGATATTACTAGTATTAAGTTTTGGTAAATGATTAATGACTTTAATGAAAACATATCACTATTCATTTTGAGTTTTTGTTTTGGAATTTGTTTTCATGTCACTCCGGGTGGTTAGGGTTTGACCTGTGCCTCTAGCAACATCTTTAGTTTCTGTTGACAACTTGTAAATAGGTGTAACTCTGTGCCTTTTACTCAGATGAATAACCATGGAACTTTTTCTATTGTTGAGTAAGAAGGATAAAAACATGGACATCCATAGTTTAATTTACGAAGGTAACTCACTATTTTCTTAGCAAGAACTCCTTAAATTAAGTTTTATGTTCAAGTATTTAATAATTCTAGGGGAAATATTTTATTGGGTACGGATTATTGAAATAATATAACAAAGTTTCTTCAATATCAAGAGTTTACCCGTCGTATGTATTTAGTATTTTGTTCTTTGTTACCATACTTCATTTGGTAATTTAATCTTTAACCCTGGAGGACTTAGAAAGTATACCATCTTTCCTATCAAACCCTAGGGTTTCGACTTACAAAGGAAATAATTGTTCTTAAGTTATAAATGAACATTTAGAGGGTTACAAAAGACAGTCGCATCGCCAATTACTGATAAAATTTGTGCTATAATCTTGAACAAATTTTCATTGCAGTATTGATTCACATTTATTTTATCTTCTTAAATAATTGGTTACAGGTATATGCTCAGTAATTACGGTAGAATTTATCTACTAATTTAGTTCTAGTCTTGAGATCAATATATCTTTATTTAAACTTTGTTTATTGTTACTTTCCAGAAACGTGTCCGGATCGTCTTACTAGTTACACAAGGTAACTAATTTCTTACTAGTTACCCAAGGTAACTAATTTCTAGCATGAAACGCTAAATTCATTTTATCTTTTCAGAGGTATTTGCAGTTATTCGCTAACTCTCTATTAGCTTATTGCAAGTAACCATTAGTATATCTTAATGCCATTTTTCACTTTTCTCGGGATTCCAGAGTTCTTACTCTAGATTATATAGTTGTTAAACATGAGTTTATTTTCTTTCCAGGTTGGATTTATTCCTCAATCTCTTAGTTTCTAGATTCATGGAGAAATATTTGTATCATGTCTGCAATTGCAATTGCTATTTGAAATTCTCTTGGTGTTTTGCTTTTTTTACGATTTCATAGAATTTAAAATTATTGTGTTGATAGAAAATTTATTTTGGTCTTGTATTAGACTTTAAATTTTAATATTATTTGAATGTGTGTATGTATATATATAGAATTCACTCTCAATTGCAGTTCCAATTATCTGGACTCGTGTCTTTATCTTATATGTGAAATTATTTCTGTAGTTGCCTTTTTATAATTTTGATATGTTTATAGTGACTATTTTTTTTTTTAACATGGTAAATTCAAATATATAAAGTGGTTTTAAATCTCTTGGCTTAATAAGTTTGTATTCTTCTTTTAGAAGATGTTTCTCTCATGTCATGATTTACCTTAAACTCATTTACCTGTGCATCAAATTTATAAATGATTGTATAGTTGTATCTTTTTCAAATTTCTTGAATATTTATCTAATAGTTCTTATTCTTTTGTACATATTATATTTCTTCTAGTAGTGTCATTGACTATGTTGATTTGTTAACTAGGGATAACAATAAACTCCATTCTTTTTTTTCTTTCAAGAATTCAATTTTTTTTCTTGTCCAAACATTAAGAAATTCTAAGGCATCAAATTTCTAATAGCAAAAGAGAGATCTACAGACTAACATGTCTTTTGTAGTAAAGGTATATTTATGACAATCATAAAATTTATCTTATTTTGTTTTATAATTATTAATTGCTTAAAGGAACTACTCCCTCCCTTTCCATCATAATCACTCTTTTATGAGTGTTCTAAACTCATTGTTTTTTTTTACAATTCAAACTTGTAAGATTTCTAAAATCTTTTGTATATTTTTTAAACTTTATTTCTAAATAATTGCTCGAGTTTCCTACATTCCAAGATTTTTAATTCCTTTTCAATAGAAAATGAAACATACCTTGTACATTATTTCTTGTACAAATTTTCCATAGTAATATTATTACCAAGTTCTTCCTAATTTCTCTATTACCATTTGTACTTACTGATGAAAACATATAATAAAACAAAGCTAAACTACCTATACAGTTCGTTTGTATATTATGAACATATGCAATTATGAAACAGAGAATAAAACTAAAGTATGTTTTTTGATACTTCCTATTTGTTTAAGGAAAATAATACTCCTCTCTTTATGTCATAAAACCTGAAAATATTGTTTCTACAACCAAATAATAACTCTCTTTTTTTCTTTTCAAGATAAAATATTATTGTTAAGGAATACAAAATTCACAGTTCTTATCTTTGACATAGGAATAGAAACAGACTTAGAACATCCACTTGAAACTTGAAGTAATTTTGGAAACAATGACTAAGTACGAGACTCCTCCCAACCTTGACACAATAACTTTGCTTGTCCCCTTGAGCAAATTAGGCTTGCAATTCTTTTAGTGTCTGCCTCTTCTCCCTGTTCCTCTTTAGTATATGCTATTATTTTTCTAAAAATAAATTGAGACAAAAACATGAGAATTCTCAGATAAAAATCCATTTACCAGTTCTTTTGGTGGTTATTAACTGCCTCCACCTCACCAACAGTGGCATAGTTAACTTTCTCATTTATGAGTCTTTGTTTCCAACTTTTGAATACAACACCATGTCTTCTAGGAAACACTAAATTGACCAAGAATATCACCCAGATTAGATGCCTAGGGATTTTGATAGATATTAGTAATTTTTAAAAATAGAATTGCAACCATTTTTCCTCTTTCAGGCCACTTGTACTTTGCCACTAATTTCCAATTTATTTTTATTCATAAAATAAATCAGAGAGACAACTTTACAACAGTAACTATACATCAATCATTATCAGTAAGATTATTGATAATTAAATATGTGTCAGTATACTAACCTCAAATTAAAATTTATATATACATAAACACCACAAAGTCTTTAAGCTTGAGGAATATCACATCCTTCCCCGCTTAAATTTGACATAGTCTTGATGTCTCAGTCTGTTATTTCTTTTGGAAATCATTTCATAATTTAAACCATAGAAGGATAAGCTTCTCTAAAATCATCCTGTAATTCCGAGGTTGCTTATTCTGAAGTAAAATGTTTCCACTAAACCATTAACTGCACTACTTCTCTATTAGGGAGGGTAACCACTCTTTGGTCTAGAATATGCAGTGTTTCTGCTTGGAAATCTCCCTCTAGTTCTCTTTGATTCCACTTGCAAAACATGTCAATCAATTACATGAGAATGATCATGTACATATTTCTTTAATAATGAAATATGAAATACATTATTAATTTTAATGTTGGTGTGTAGGGCTAGTTGATAAGCAACAGGTCCAACCCTGACTAACACTTCAAAGGGTCCACAATATCTAGGAGATAGCTTAGCACAACTACCAATTATAAGTGTATTTTTCTTAGGTTTGGCTTTAAGGTATATATGATCTCCAACATTAAATTTTTTATCAACTCTCTTCAAACTTGCATAACTCTTTTGATGATCTTGGGTTGTTTTTAAATTATGTTTGATTTGATTGACTACCTCTTCCATTTCCCTTAACATGTCAGGTCCTAATAGTATTTTTTCTTCAGGGTGATCCCAACTTAATGGAACCTTGCATCTTTTCTTATACATAACTTCAAATGGGCTCATTTTCAAAAAAGTTTGATAAATTCCATTTTTGTAAGAAAATTTAGTTAAATTTATATAGTCTTCCCATTTGGTTTGTTTTTCTTTCACATACATCCTTAACATATCCTCCAATATGTTATTGGTCCTCTATGTTTGACCATCAGTTTGAGGATGATAGGATGTGCTAAATTTTAACTTGGTTCCCATGTTTTCAAACAGTTCCATCCAAAATTTGGAAGTAAACTAAGAATCATTGTATGAAATACAACCTTAGGTACCCCATGAAGTCTAAACTTTTCCCTCATAAATTTTTTTGCAATATTTATAGCCTCAAAGGTGGATTTTAATGGAATAAAATGTGTTTCCTTGTTGAGTTTTTCAACCACAACCATGATAGCATCTTGTTGTTTTTTGCTTCTTAGTAGTCCATAAATAAAATCCATTGAAATAGTCTCCCATTTCCATTAAGGAATGGTCAATGGTTGTAATAAACCAGTGGGATGTTGATGAAATACCTTAACCTGGTGGCATTCAAGACACCTTTCCACTTACTTAGTTATTTCATTTTTCATGTTTTTCAAATAAAAATATTTATTAAATGTTGTGATTATATTTTTATAACCAGGATTACTTGCTATTGCGCTTTTATGCAACTCATCTAATACTAAATTTTTCATATTTACCTCATTTTGTACATGTAAATTTGTCCCCTAAACAACAACAGTTCTTGGTTGTTAGTTGAGAAATCAACTTCTTTTTCTCCCAAATCTTCAGCTCTTTGTAGTTATTCTTTAATTTTCATATATTATAGATCTGAAATTGCAACTGTCTTTATTTTTCCAACTAAATTTGTTTACCAACTAAGTGACGTGTTGTTGATTTAATGAATTGTTATGCTTAATGCATAAACAATATTACTTTCTTTCCCTTTGATGTGTGAAATTTCAAAGTTGTATCCACTTATAAATGCTAACCATCTTGCTTAAATAAGAATTTAAATTAGGTTGGCCAAATAGATACTTAAGGCTCACATTATTTTTCCTTATATGAAATTTCTTCCCTATCAAATAATGCCTCCACATTTTAAAGCCATGAATTATTGTTACTAATTCTAGGTCATGTGTACCATAATTTGTTCATGCTCTTTTAATTTTTTGGATTCATAGTAGATAACATGGCCATATTGCATTAAAACTCCTGCCAACTTTTCCTTGCTTGCATCAATTCACACCAAGAATTCCTTATTGGGATCAACTAGTTTTAAAATAGGAGTTATTGTTAGAAGTTGTTCAAGCTTTTAAAACTAGCTTGAAATTTAGGAATCCATTCAAACTTGATTCCCTTCTTTTGTAGATTAGTAATTGGATAGGCAAGCTTAGAAAATCCTTCTATGAATCTCCTATAATAGCCTGTGATTCCCATAAAATATCTGACCTCTTCCACATTCTTGGGTGTTGACCACTATAAAATTGCTTTAACCTTTTCAAGGTCTACAACAATAACCTCTTTTGATATTACATGTCCAAAGTAATGTATTTTCTTCTGGTAGAATGAACATTTTCTAAATTTAGCATAAAGTACATTATCTCTTAAAGTTTGGAGAACCATCTTTAGATGTTGATCATGTTCTTTCTTAATTTTTTATTATACAAGAATATCGTCTATGAAGACAATAAAAAACTAGTCTAAGAATTGGTTTAAAACATTGTTCACGAGACACATAAATGTTGTAGGTGCGTTGGTTAACCCAAATCGAAGCACTACAAACTCATAGTGTCCATAATGGGTATGGAATGTTGTCTTGTTGATCCATATTTATGCAGGAACACAACCAAATATGAATATAACTATAAATACAAAGATGTTGCAGAAATAAAACTTCATTTATTAATATCAAAGTACTAAAACTTGCTTATAGATAGAATGGAAATAAACTAGCTCGGGCGATGGTAGCTTATCTCTGAGGAGAGATGTGGCGGCTACATGCCTCTGAACTGTGTTACAATGAGGCTCGAAGGCCTATTTATTATTAGAAACAATGGAAAACTCTAAACATCCAAAAAAACTAACCCTGGGAGATGAAGCACCAAAAATATGGGCCTCGTTTGGGTAAATTGGTACATCAACTTCCCGGAGACGTAACTTGGGTATAAGATCTTTGTTTGACGTGCAAAATATCTCGTTAGAAGATATATCTTAGGAATACAACTTTTGAGTGAGAAACATAGTCAAAAACCCATGTTGATCCCATTTTTCCCAAAAAAAAACGTAATTTAGGGCCTCAAAACGGCTTCGGAAGTTCAGGACCCAAAAAACTACTAAAAATAGTAAACTATGCTACAATCAAGGAAACTGAAAAATTGAAAGAAACAATGGTGGGGGTCCAAGCGGAATAGGCGAGTGGCCACCAATATCCACCTGTATCGTTCTTCCCCCCCTTAGGAAGCAATGGTCCCCATTGCGTTGAGTTCCTCCATGGGAAGGAACTTGGTCCTTGGTGAGCCACTTACCTTGGTGAAGGAGTTGGTATGCTTTAACAACTTGATATAGTTGGATCCTTTGTTTTCGGGTGTTCTTGATCTGTATATCCATGATCTGATCAGTGGGGGCTTGTTCCATGCGGTATAGGTTTAACTATGTTGGTGTGATTTGTTTTTCCATGTTGGATGTGTCCAGTAGAGGTAGAAAGCAGGGCAAAAGGCGGTCCTCATTGAACATTGGGTGAAGACCAAGGAATGGTGGAATACTGAGCTCAAAGGCCTTGTCCCCTACGGCATTGGTGATGGTGTATGACCCATATCAAAGCAGTTGAAGCTTGCAATGGGGTCCAACGAGGCGCTCCTTCTGCAAACGTAGCCCCACTTTGTCGCTCACCTGGAAGTTGTGTGGCACCCGATGCTGATCATGTCGTTACTTGTACTTGGAATTGGATATCTCCGAGATGTCGTGGACCTACTGGATGCGTTCAATAAATTTTGTTGCTTTATCATCCTCAAACAGTACATATGTGGAATATGTATGTGTGGTCGCATGAGGTATGGAAACATCAAGCAGTGGTGCGCTTGTGGTCAGATCAATGGAGTGCTTGACCTGACATTATGGAGGATCCTCTATGGGTGAGGAGAATATTTCCTTGTATTCCTCCACATCTTTGTCCATCTTTTATTGTTGCGCAAAGGAGCCCTATTTAGAGGTTGTAACCACAATCTTCTTCTTATCGTATGGGCGAATTGTAATGAAAACAAATTTCCTGGTTTAGAACATAATCTTACTGCATTAATTTTCAGTACTCAAAGAGATGGTGGAAGGCGGAACTACCTCTGGTATCCTGTACAACTTATTTCCTAACGTAATAATAACATAACGAGGCCTAGACTCATACACAACATGTCACTTCAACAAGTATGGTTGACCTAATAATACATCAGACATGTCAAGAGGAGAAAAATCACACAATACCTCATCTCTGAATGGCTTAATGTTGTATGGAAGGCAGCACTATTGACGGATGCAGAGATCTCTTCCTTGGTGAAGCCACCCAATGGTATATGGTTGCAGGTGTGATGTGGTCGGTAGGCCAAGCCACTTCATGACCTTACTGAAATGAGGTTCTTTTGGCTTCTGTTATCAACAAGGAATTTCAATGGACAACCCTTCACCCACATCTGGGAGTAGAAGAGGCACTCCCCCTCCTCTGGATCCTTGGGCTCCTCCCTCTGGAGTTTGGTGGTGGAAATGGTGGCACTGGGTTTTGCATAAATTATTTGCTTCCCTTTGTCATTTCCCTTGTCTAGACCTGACTTTGGATTAGAACATTCATCTAATTCAGATGCCTTCAGCTCAACCACCAGCGACTATTTGCACCGACACTCACTTGTGTTGTGAGTGGGGCTGTTATGAAATTCACACCACTTCCTCGTGTCCTTCTTTGGCCTTGTGGTGTTGTTCTGAGTCACCCCGCTTTGCCTTTGACCATTATTCTGCGGTTTGGGGGCACCTTTCCTTGGCTTCGGATTCGTGGATCCAAAGTCTCACTTCTTCTGCTTAAATTTCTACTCGATCTTGGCAGCGTATCGATATGTCGTGCCAAATGAGGTAATGTCAAGGAACTTCATTTCCTCCTGAATGTATCTATGTAAACATCTGTGGTACTTGAGCACCAAATTTTTCTCTGAATCTTTAATACCTAACTTTGTGCGCAGGTATGGAACAAATTCGTCAACTCGTGTACATCTTGATCCCTTTGTTGTCGCAGCATGGTCCATTGGATGTACTTGTCCCCATATCTCCCCATGGGGTAATATTGTTTCTTGATGTCGTATCAGAACGAATTCCAAGTGGGTGTGGCCTAGGACAGAGAGGGTTACCTCCTATCCTTTTGCTCACAGTAGGTTTCCCACCAGTCTTTAACATGGGGGGTAGCTTTGAGGAGTGCAAAAGTAGTATTTTCTCGATCATAGAAATCATGGACCAAGAAATTCCCTTCCAGCAAATTCAACCATCTATCTACGGCGTCTCCATATATCTAGCCTTCAAATACAGGAATCTTGAAGTTGACTTGTACCTTGAAAGGAGTGGAACCTCCAGAGTGGCTGCTAGATGTAGATGTGTCATCGGTTGGCAGTCGTTGAAGGATTTGGGCAAAGTTATCCATCATCGCGTTCCTCTGTTTCTCGAGGGCCTCCTTGAGAAATATTTTGATAGGATATCTTGCTCCCTCGTCTTTATTTTCTTCTGCCATGGGAGTTCATCGAGTTTTGCGAGGTTGATCTTGCAAGGGTTCAACCAGATCAAGCCCTAACTCCTTATACCCTGACCTCGTTAGGGACATGCAAAGAAAAACAGAGAAAGAGTATAACGCTCTGATACCATTGATCTGGATTTATGCAGGAACGCAACAGAATATGAATATAACCATAAATACAAATATGTTTTGGAAATAACACTTCATTATATTAATATCAAAGAACTGAAATATGCTTACAGACATAATGGAAATAAACTAGCTCTGGCGATGGTAGATTGTCTCTGAGGAGAGGTGTGGCAGCTACATGCCTCTGAACTGTGTTACAATGAGGCTTGAAGGCCTATTTATTATTGAGAAACAATGGAAAACCCTAAACATCCAAAAACCTAACCCTAGGAGATGAAGTGCCAAAACTATGGGCCATGTTTGGGTAAATTGGTACATCAACTTCCAGGGGACGTAACTTGGGCATACGATCTATGTTTGATGTGCACAATACCTCGTTATAAATATCTATCCGAGTATTACAACTTTTAAGTGAGAAACATTGGTCAAAGACCCATGTCGCTCCCAGTTTTCCCAAAAAACGTTGTTTAGGGCATCAAAATGGCTTCGGAAGTTTAAGACCCAAAAAATTGCTAAAAATAGTAAATTGTGCTACAGTTAAGGAAAGTGAAAAAATGAAAGAAACAATGGCGGGGGTCCAAGTGGAATAGGCGGGTGGCCACCAATATCCACATGGATCGCTTGTGTGTATCTTCATCCTTGATTCTGATTTGATAATACCCAGACCTTAAGATCAATCTTTGAAAATATAGAAGCTTCCATAACTTTATCAAACAAGTCATCTATTATTGGTAAGGGGTATTATTTTATGGTCATTTTGTCAATTTTCTATAATTTATACATAACCTCAATGTTCCATCTTTATTTTTCACAAACAATACAGTCTCCCCTCACGGAGACACACTTGACCTGATGTACTTTTATCTAGTGACTCTTGCAGTTGAATTTTTAGTTCCATTAGTTGAGGTACACTCATCCTATATGGTGCCTTGGAAACTGGGACAACACCTGGTAAAGGATCAATTGTGAAATAAATGTCCCTTCTTGGAGGAATTCTTGGTATTTCCTCTAGAAATACATTTTTAAAAGCTTCTAATACAAGGTATTCAACCAATATTGGTTGTTGATAATTTTCAAGTAGTTCTTGCAGTTGAATAGTGAATAATTGATAACCTTTCCTAGCATATTTCTTCATTTACACAATAGATATTTGTCTAGAAAAAAAAATCTTGGTATTCCATGAACTATGTAAGCTCTCCCTTCATCATCCATAGAGGTAAAGAAATTTTCTAGATAGTTCAATATAACTTTATGTTTTTCTAGCGAGTACATTTATATGAGGACACCATAGGATCCTATGATAAAATGTTTAGATTGCGGAAAATTTTCATTCCATTGAGATTTAGAGTACAATCTTTACTAATTTCTGACACTTTTCTTTTAATTATGATAGCTAACTGTACCAACCAAGGCATATGTTATTTTTATTTCTTAGGTTTTTATTTTTCAGCTACAGTAGGTGTGTAGAAATTATACCAATGGATTCAATCTGATCTTGTGATGTACTAAAACAAGATATTGAATCTTTCTACAATTTTTGCGGAATATAAAACACGATCGCTCAATCACATGCAAGTAAGAGAAAGAAGTAAATCAATCACACAACACAAGATTTTCTTGGGGAAAGAAAATGCTCAAAAACCCTCTATCATATATTGTATAAATTCAAGGAATCGTGAAACAATACAATGCATTCTTGCTCACAAGAATCTCTTGCACTCTACCATTTGTCTCACACTGATCTAGGAAAAATTGGACAAACACTTAGCCAATTCCTTGCCTTCCTCCAATCTACCTTACTCACGCAATTCCTAGAGAAATAAAACCTTATTAAATAGGAATTTTGACCTTCCTTGATTGCGCAATCCATCATGACCATCCTGTGACTTATAAATGTGCCCAGACAATTTGCTAATAATAAAAATGGTAGTTATGTTCCCTTTAACCTCTATCTCAAATGGGTCTTCATCAAAAATTACATGCATGCAACTATTGACAGTGAATCATCAGTTAACTGATTGATCACTACTTGTGAATTAATTCCAATTTAATTCACTAGACATATCAATAATTCTTCTCCTAGTTAGAACTAGTTAAACTGATTTTAACTCAATTAATTTGAGTTAATTGATTACACTCACACCACACTAGTGCTACCACTGCAACTAGTGTTGGGTGTGGAGCTTGATTATCTTCTTTATTTTGTATCACAATTTTGGACCCCTGTTCTTAATGGGGTGGCAACGTCGCCCGTAATTAAACGCTGCCTGGGGGGTCCAGGGGGGGCGGCTACGCCTCCGAAGCTAAAAACAGATATAAAATTTCCTTGTAAAAGTATTGTAATTTCTAATCAATCTAGGTCATTCATAGGCAGATGATATGATAGTAGAATTTATTTTAATTTAGGGTTTTTTTCCCTAAAAGGTAACCCCTCGTTTTTTGTGAGGGTATTGTATTGCGGTTGTGTATTGTATGTGTATTCTCAGAGTGATAAACTGATAGAGAGACTATGAGAGAGAAAAAAGGATATTACAGCGGATCTACTGTAGGTTTTGTCTCTTCATTTTGCTGGATAATAGAAAGGAATGACTGGTTGTTTGAGGTGGGCGTAGCCCAAACTAGGTGAACCACGTATATATGTGTCTCTCTGGTTTTATGTGTTTTGTGTGTTTGTGTTTTCCGCATATTTTATGTGTTGCATTTCTCTGTAATATATAATTTACTAACAACTGGTATCAGAGCCAAAAGTCTGTTTGGCTGATAAACTCGCGGGAAATAAGGGTTCCTGGTTTGAGTGGGAGCAATGGCGGAAGATGGTAAGTTTAGGGTCGAGAAATTTAACAACTAAAACTTCCCACTGTGGAAGATGCAGACAGAATATTATCTGTATCAGAAAGATCTATACCTACCATTGAGCGAAAAAAACAAAGAATTCGGCGACTATGACAGATGCAGAATGGGAGATTCTCGATAAAAAGGCACTTGGAACAGTATGGTTGTGCCTCGTGGCATTGGTAGCCTTCAATATTTCGAAGGAAACAATAATAGAGGGTTTGATTAAGGCATTGACAAAACTATATGAAAAACCCTCGGCCTCAAACAAGGTATTTCTTATGAAATGTTTATTTAATATGAAGATGTCGAAAGGTGGATATGTTGCAGACTATTTAAATGATTTTAATACAGTTACCAGTCAGTTAAGTTCTGTAGGGGTAAAATTTGATGATGAAGTTAGGGCTCTTTTATTTCTGTGCTCATTGCCAGAAAGCTAGAATGGTTTAGTTATGGCCATTAGTAACTCTATCTCTGGATCTAGTACTTTAAAGTTTGATGATGTTGTCGGTGCTATCCTTAGCGAGGAAATGCAATGGAAAAGCTCCGGTGAGACATCGGGTAATGATTTGAGTGCAGAGTCTAGGGGAAGAAAAATGGAAAGAGGAAAGAGCTTAGGATATCACAGTAAATCAAGGAAAGGCAGATCCAAGTCCAGATCAGGGATAATGTGCTGGAAATGCAGAAAGAAAGGACACCTGAAGAAAGAGTGTAGATCTCGGAAGGGAAAAGAAGGACACACAACAAGAAAACAATCATGAAGAAAATTTGACAGGTGATGTGTTACAAGATTTTTTGATTCTTTCTTTCTAAAATGTTACCAATTCCTGGGTGGTAGATTTAGGGGCCTCATTCCATGCCACACGTGATAAGAAATATTTTCATGACTATGTTCAAGGAGATTTTGGATCAGTTCATTTGGGTGATGATAAACCCTGTAAAATTGTTGGAATGGGTATATTTCTTGTAAAACAACAAAATGGAAACCAATGGCTATTAAGGAGGTAAGGCATGTTCCAGATCTGAAGAAAATCCTGATTTCAACAGGGCAGTTAGGTGGTGAAGTTTGTGTGACAACTTTCATAGATAAAACTTGGAAGGTCACCAAAGGAGCCCTGGTAATAGAAAAAGGCGAAAAGGTTGGTACATTGTATTTATGCAATGGTATTTCTAACTCTGTGAATGCTTTAATTTCAAAAGGAGAAGATGCAGCATTATGGCATCATAGGCTCAGACACATGAGTGAGAAGGGGATGAATATTATTCACTCAAGAAATTTGTTGTCGGGTTTGAAGAATATTGATTTGGATTTCTGTGAGAATTTCATTTATGGAAAACAGAAGAGAGTCAGATTTCTCAGAGTTGGGAAAGAAAAGAAGAGTGAAAAATTAGAGCTTGTGCATACATATGTATGGGGACCTTATCAGGTATCATCTCTCGGTGACTCTCTTTATTATGTTACTTTTATTGATGATGCAATTAGGAAAACTTAGATTTATTGTATTTAGAATAAATCTGATGTATTTGATACTTTCAAGAAATGGAAAGCTTTGGTTGAGATTGAGACAGAAAAGAAGTTGAAGTGTCTCAAATCAGAAAATGGAGGTGAATATTGCAGCAAAGAGTTTGATAGTTATTGTTCAGAGCATGGAATTCACAGAGAGAAGACAGTTCCAGGAACACCATAAGAAAATGGTGTGTCAAAAAGGATGAATAGAACAATCATGGAGTGTGCAAGTTGTATGAGATTGCATTCATGATTACCTTTACAATTTTGGGAAGATGATGTAGATACTACTGTTTATCTAATAAACAGACGGCCTTCAAGTTCCTTGGATGGTGGTATTCCAGAGGAGGCATGGACAAGTAAAAAGGTAAAATACTCTTTTTTAAAGCCTTTTCGTTGTGAGGCCTTTGTCCATATTAATAAAGAAAATAGAACAAATCTTGAGGCAAAATCAAAAAAATGTACCTTTATTGGATATGGTGTTAATGATTTTTCTTATCGCTTATATGATTATGAAAATCACAAAATCATTAGGAGCAGAGATGTAATATTCAATGAAAAGGTCTTGTATAAGAATCAGTTGCAGGAAAGGAAACAAGAAAAATAAAACAAAATAATACACAGTTCTTGATGAGATCACTAAAAAAGTCAAGGTGCTTGAAAATAATAATAATCAACAACCACAACAACAACAACCACTACAACAACAACAAGCGCCTCAAACACCTGAAAGTGGTGTTAGAAGATCTACCAGGATAAGTAGACCCCCTGAACAATACTCTCCTTTATTATATTATTTATTGTTGACTGATTCTGGTGAACCCGAATGTTATGAAGAAGCAATGCAGGTTGAAACCAGGAAGAAGTGGGAGCTAGCCATGGAAGAAGAGATGGACTCCTTAATACATAAGCAGACTTGGGACTTAGTCAGGTTGCCTGCAAGTAAAACAACATTGCATAATAATGGGTTTCCAAGCTGAAGGAAGAAGATGGAGGAAAATAGAGGTACAAAGCTAGACTTGAGGTGAAGGGGTTTGCACAAAAGAAAGGTCTTGATTTTAATGAAATATTTTCTCCTGTTGTTAAGATGACTTCAATTAGAACTATTTTAAGTATTTTAGCAGTGGAAGGTTTGCATCTTGAATATTTAGATGTAAAGACAACATTTCTCCATGGATATTTGGAGGAAGAGATCTATATGCAGCAACTAGAAGGATATGAGGTCAAAGGGAAAGAAAAATTAGTGTGCAGGTTAAAGAAGAACTTGTATGGCTTAAAACAAGCTCTAAAGTAGTGGTATCTAAAATTTGATAGGTTTATGTCTAAACAAGGTTATACTAGATGTCACTATGATCATTGTGTTTATCTGAAAAAGAAAAATGATGGCAGCTATATTATATTGTTATTGTATGTAGATGACATGCTTGTTACAGGGTCTAACATGGAGGAAATAAATGTACTTAAAAGAAAATTGGAAAATTCATTTGGAATGAAGGATTTGGGAGCAGCAAAACAAATCCTTGGTATGAGAATAACTAGAGACAAGAAAAATCTCAAATTAACACTGTCTCAGAATGAGTACATACAAAAGGTGTTGAAAATATTTAATATGCAGAATGCAAAACCAATTAGTACACCTTTTGCTATCCATTTCAAACTTAGTAAGGATATGTGCCCGAAGACCCAAGAAGAAATGGATTATATGTCTAAAGTTCCATATGCATCAGAATTTGGAAGCTTAATGTATGCAATGGTCTACACAAGGCCTAATATTGCACATGCAGTGGGAGTTGTAAGCAGGTACATGAAAAATCCAGAAAAAGAACATTGGATGGTAGTGAAATGGATTCTCAAATATTTGATAGGTACCACAAATCAAGCATTATGCTTTGGTGATTCATACATTTCTCTACAAGGATATGTTGATGCAGATATGGAAGGTGACAGAGATAATAGGAGAAGCACTATAGGGTATGTATTTATTGTAGGTGGAACAGCTATCATTTGGGTTTCAAAAATCCAAAGTGTTGTTGCACTTTCAACAATAGAAGCAGTGTATGTTGTTGCTACAGGGGCTAGTAAAGAAATTATTTGGTTATAAAGGTTTATGGATGAATTGGGTAAGAAGCATGATATGGGAACGTCATACGGTGATAGACAAAGTGTCATTCATCTTCCAAAGAACTCAGCATTTTATTCCAGGACTAAACACATACAGCTCAAGTACCATTTCATACGGTCAGTGTTGGAAGATGGACAGTTGAAGCTGGAAAAGATACACACTTGCTAGAATCCTACAAATATGCTAACAAAATTTTTAACCAAGTAGAAACTGAGATTATGCTCAGTTTCAATTGGTCTTCAAGTATGATGATGAAGATGAGAAAAATCCAGGTCCAAAATGGAGTCATTGTCCAGCAAATGAAGTAGTGGTGGAGTTGCTACAATCAGTCTCCAAGCAGGAGATCATTGGGTGTGGAGCCTGATTATCTTCTTTATTTTGTATCATAACGTTGGACCCTTGTTCTTAATGGGGTGGCAACACCGCCTATAATTAAACGCTGCCTGAGGGGTCCAGAGGGGGGCAGTTGCGCCCTCGAAGCTAAAAACAGATGTAAAATTGCCTTGTAAAAGTATTGTAATTTTTAGTCAATCTGGACCGTTCATTAGGCGGATGATCTGACGGTAGAAGTTATGTTTAATTTAGAGTTTTTTTCCCTAGAAGGCAACCCCTCGTTTTGTATGAGGTATTGTATTTCGGATGTGTATTGTATGTGTATTCTCAGAGTGAGAAACGGATAGAGAGACTCTGAGAGAGAACAAAGGATATTACAGTCGATCTGCTCTAGGTTGTGTCTCTTCATTTTGCGAGATATTAGAAAGGAAGGACTGGTTGTTCGGGGTGGACGTAGCCCAAACTAGGCGAACCACGTATATCTGTGTCTCTCTGGTTTTATGTGTTTTGTGTGTTTGTGTTTTCCACATATTTTATGTGTTGCATTTCTCTATAATATATAATTTACTAACAACTGGACCCCCAAACTATTAGAATCACTCTACATGCCTCATCTTAGACCCTCAACTCAAAATTCTTAAGATAACTCAGCCTTCATGACTTAGTTAACTGAAACAAGTTTTTATGAGATGAAATTACAATTTATTGTCCAATTTATTTAAGGGAAAAATAAATTAGACGCACACATTTAGCACTAATGTGTAATTTCTCACCAATGTGTGATTGGAACACTACACTAGTATGTGGTGCATTTTCTTGTTGAATTTCAACACTCCCTCTCAACAAGAAAGGTATTATCAGCTACCCTAATCCTACCTCTGTGGTATTCGAATTTTCTCTTTGCCAACACCTTCGTCAATATGTTCACATTCTGATCCTCCGTGGGAATGTATTGCAACAACATAATTCACCTCTGAACACAATCTCTGAGATGGTAGTACCGGATATCAATATGCTTGGACCTTTCATGGAATACCAGAGTAACAAGGAGTTTTATGCAACTCTGTTTATCACAATGTATCACCATCAGATCCACCTGATGACCAAACAAACCAACAAGTATCTTCCTCATCCAGATGGCCTCGCATGCAGCCTGACTAGCTTCCATGTACTCTGCCTCTGCTGAACTAAGTGAAATTGATCTCTGTTTCCTTCTATACCAAGAAACTATTGTTGATATTATGCTGAAGATGCCCCCTGATGTGCTCTTCCTATCTGATGGATTTCTTGCCCAATCTGCATTGGTGAAGCCTTGAAACTTCATTCCCTTTTTCTGTCTGTACCATAATCCATACTCTGTAGTGCCCCTGAGATATCTCAAAACATGCTTCCCCGTGTTCCAAAAAATCTTGGAAGGCTTAACCATAGCTTTACTAAGTTGGTTAAATGTGTAGCATATGTTTGGTCATGTGTTTAGCAAATACATAAGTGAACCCACAAGCTTCCTGTAAACAGTAGCATCCACCACCTCACCTGAAGTAGCATCCTCCTTCCTCCAGTTTCCTACAAGAGGATTCTCCATGGGTTTGCTGTCCTCCATGTTTTTATAGCATCATTTATCACCTCTATATACTTGATGACTTATATGTTGGCTTTGGGCAGCCCTTCCACTCAGAATTGGTCAAACTTCTTAAAAAACAGTATTTTGAATTCCATACATGACTATGCCCATACTTTTCTGCGTGCAGACGAGGGTCCATCCATAACTGACCTGCATATACTATTTTAAATATTAAAAATTATAGAAATTCCCTATTAATGAGGTATGGTTTACGAATTTTTCCTGTAACTTAACTACCCCAGCCTGTGGCCTAATTGTTTCTCAACTGAAAAAATTGATTTGAGGAGGTATAAATACACCTCAAGGGAATGGTCTAAGGGAGGAGAGAGAACGCTATTGATATTATATCCTTTCAGAGCCCTAATCAAGTCTGTTATTTCCCTATGCCTCCTACGCTTCCCAGGTCTAGGAAACCCTTGTTTCCTTGTGATGATCATTCCCCCTTTATGTGACATCCTTTGTGCACCCTTTATGGAAGAAGATTTGTGAGGCTAGGGTTGGATGGATCCAGAGGACAGTTTTGCTTAGGAGCCATGGTAGATATCAGGTGATTTCTTCACTATTTTCTGTACATGCTATTATTAAAATAAGTTGTGTCCTGTTCTTGATGTATTTTTTTTATATGTCTCCTATACATGTTGACTAATCTTGTTTATTTCATTTCATTTTTATGAGATTACATATGCTAACATGCTGACATCTAGGATATATATGTTGTGCAACTAGTTCGTGTGCTTTTTCTTGATTAATTTGCAGGTTTTGAAGCACGAGGAGTAGCAGAGGGTTTGCACCATGCGGGATCGACCCCAGATGTAGAACACACGGGTAAGGTCATTTGTCCTTCATTTCCTAGTTCAAGCATTAGAACTCATAATTAGAGTACTTCTTGAGGTGAAATGTCTTCCTCTCTGTTAGGTATTTCAACCCAGGACTTAGGGTAGTTTTTCCCACAACATAAATGGCGACTCTATTGGGGATTACATCCGTGTAATTCCTAGTTTGGGTTGTTTTTCTCTGTCTTTTGGGCTTCCTAGTAGTTTGATCACTTTTTCAGTCTAGTAGTTTCTTTTCCCATCCAGGCAGAAGTCCTAGTCTTTTGGATCGGGCTTAGGTTTTTCTTTTTTCCTTATTACAATTTCTATATGCAGCTTAATTTTCACACAGTTGCATATACCTCATGTTTCTTCCAAAATAACCCGCGTATACTCGAGTTTCTTTAGGTACAATTTCATATACCCACGTGTTTCACACAGTGGATCCACGTATGCCCAGTAAATTTTGAAAATTTGAATTTTGGAGCCCTGTAGGTCAGGGAAAATTTTAAGGATGGAATTTTATCTTAAAGTTTAGAAGCCTTGGCGAATCTTACTAGTCCCTAATATGCAAATTGAAAAAAAATTGGCGATATTTTTTTAGAAATATTTAGATTTCCAATGATTTTATATTAGTCAATATAATATTTTGGAAAATTTTAAGGTAAAATAATGATGTACTATAAAATTTGGGTGAATCGTTTTAGGAAAAAATGGAAATTTTTGAATATTTTTTTTGGAAAAGGCATGGAAAATTAGCCCACCTGTGAATATTAGCCCCTAAAATTTTCCTTGCTATAAGTCTTTTCTGTCTGTTGTTGGTCATCCCTGTAGAATATTTTAGGTATTTGAACTGTGATTCTTCTTGTTGCATGTCAGTGTCTCTCCTTTTCATGTGAAAACATAGTCATTCTAGGGTTTTACCTGTTTGGTGAAGTTTTAGTTGCGGCTGTAGCACCAGGACTTCTTTCTGAAGTTCTTGGTTGTTCTGACCTTTTGGAACAATGATATTTTATCACTTTGCTCATGTTTACCTTATGCATTGCTTCACTATTTGGTTTTTGCCTTCTTGACTTTCTTGGTTTTCTTGTTTCTTGAGATAGTTACTTCTCTTTCGTTTATCAAGTCCTGCTGCGAAAGTGGCATAGTTGGCTTGTGAAATTAGAAGTTGCTTATTGGCTCAGTTTCTTGATTTGATACCTTTGGTAGTTTTGTGCTTGTCTCGATGAAATTTCTTTGCTTTCTTTAAAAGTGAAAAGCCAAAAAAAAATCTTGCTTTCCATTGCTTTTTCTTTGGTTTTATTTTCATGGTTTTCAATCTTTTTGACATAATTTTCTAGCTTTTCATATTTTTGGTCCGTTGGCTTGTTTTTGAGAAGACTCTTTACTTGGATTTGTCTCATTTATATCAAGTTGTTTTAGAATTGTTTTATGCAAAGAGGTTCTTGTTTTGGAATAGTCTCTGCTTCTTTGTCAAAGTGATCAAATCCATTATAGTGAAAATCTCATTTTCTTCCTTTTGTGAGTAGTCCTAGGATTTGCATCTATCATTGGTAGTTTTTGCATTAGTTGCACCGTTAAGCATGCTAGTCTTTTTGATAGTTTTATGAAGTATGTGAGGAGTGACATTGAAAATAAAAAGATTTTTTTCTTGTTTTTAGTTTCTTCGTAGAACCCAAGTAGAAATCACTTTTCATCAAAATAAAAATTTCACATTCATGTAGTAGGTTCTCTCTTGGTTTCTCTTTTGCATCGGAATATCATAAGTTACATATCCATCTTCCCTTAACTTAAATAACAGCCATTTAAAATCAAGCAATAATTAAAATGAACTAGAATTTTTGTGTTGTCATTAATTATACACTAACTAGTGTAGGTCATAGGGCCTTGGAATAAGTGAGTGAAGAGTTAACTCTCCAAGGCCACTCAAAAATGTCAAACGTAGAAGTTGATTAAAGAGTGAAATCCAAATTCGTTAAGTGGACCAAGAAAGCTCTCCTCCAGAGAGTCAAGCGCGAGGGATAGTGAAGGCAGAGAAGAGAGATACCCCCTCTCCTATTTGATGATTTTTTACCAAAGACCGTTCCACCCGGCTACCGATACGAACTGGTGCCTTAGTTGCCTTTCCTAGGTATCACACAGGTGACTGCGGGGGGGAATACCCATGGTACCTGATGCAGACGTTGCATCACTATCATTAGTACTTCTGGAGTGTACCCTTTCAATGCTCGGGTACTTGCACCAGAAAAGGATTTTTCTAGGAGGTCAGCGTAACTATTTCTGCTACCTTCGCTAGTAGGCCTAGGGCGTAATTACCCCAGACTATTTTCAGAAGGTCCTCTTTACTCGCTTTCTTGTATTTTGGTTTCTGGTCCTCATCACCTGGAACGGAAATACTTGAAGGCCACTTGATTGCTACATCTTAGGGACTTTTGATAGATTGTGCACTTTTCTCCTAGATCGCCATAGCTTCATAATTTTTTGAGTCTAATTAATCTCAAAATTATTAAAAGTTGATGATTGATCGCTTCGTCGATCAAGGAGGCTTCGTGGGCTTTCTCCTGCAAGTGTCGAGCTTTATTCAAGAAGGCATAGGATCAATTATGTTGGTGATTTTCATCCAGTAGTTATGAACGCATCGGAGAGATGTCCTCCGACTGGGGTTTTTGTTTCTGTGGGTGGTCCTAGTACTAGCGGTAATATAGAGAGGATTACTACTCTCATCTCTAGAGTCTTGTTTCCAGCAAACAAATTTGAAGTAGAAGAAGTCCATGAATCTCCAGGTACTCCTTCTTCTCCACTTTCTGCTATTTTTTCGGGCATTCTTTTGTATATTGGGCCTGCGTCTCAGAGATCAACTAGCCCCTATCCTCATCCCTTTATTTCGATGGCCACAGCTGGGAACACAACTTCGACTATGAGCACAGCGAATGTACATACTCCTCTTTAAGTTGAAGGCGGAGGTACTATTTCTATCTCAATAATCAGTTCCAATGCTTCTATGTTTGGCTCTACCTCCATTTCGTCTTCAAGTGGGGGAACCCAAGAATTTCCTTCCCATTTTTGTCCCTTTTCTTTTGGAATTCCATCTAGTGAGATTCCTTCTTTTTCCCTCACTGTTGCATCTAATGTCTCCACACCTATGCCTTCCATTTCTAGTGGGTCAGCTTCTTTTCAGGGGTTCCTATTCGGGAGTGGTCACATTCCTCATTTGAACCCTTCCCTAGGATATTTTCCTTTTACCTCTCAAAGTTAAGGTTTCAATCCTTTCCTCGGAGGTTAAAGATCTAATGCTTTTCAAGGCTGGAACCTTGCCTTCAAAGGGTTGGAAGCAGGGAGTCATTTTTTCTCTGGTTAGCAAGGGAATAATCATTTCCCTTCCGTAGGTGCTTCGTAGGGTTTCTCCCTATTTTCTACGCTTGGAACCCTTACCAAGGGTTTCATATTCATTCAACACTTCAATTGGGGGAAATATCCCTGTTTATGGTAACACTACGATGGGAGGGAGTCCTTCTCTGAATTTTTCTAGGCCACAAGGTTTCTCTTATGGCTCAGCCTTTTCTACGAACAATATTTGGCAGCCTGGTGCCTCAAAAAATCCATAATATTATTTTTATAATGTTGGGAATCCTTCCTTTGTGGGATGGAATTCTCAAGCTCCTCCGTGTTTACCTTTTCTGGAAAATTTGAACTTTCTAGACTTATCAAAATTGACGAACGATCCAATTCGATACAGCTCAGGTTTGCCTTCGTTCCCTACTAAACTTTCGTCATACATTCTAAAGTTTGAAGGGAATATCAGTGAGGTTCCAGCTGACCATGTTACCATGTTCCATTTATGGTGTTCTTTGAAATCCCTTATCAATTATTCGATTAGGTTGAGGCTATTTCAATGAACCTTAACTGGAAATGTTTCGAAGTGGTACATTGAGCTAATAGGGGGGAGTTTTGATACTTTTGGCGAGTTGGCTACTATGTTTCTGAACCACTTCCAATTGCTTGTCCGTTATGATGTCGGGACTGATCTCATAGCCAATTTCCAGTAAGACAATGCAACACAAATTTCTGATCATATTTAGGAATGGAGGAGAAGGAAGAGGCTCATCAAAGCCTAGATTCTGAATGAGTTCCTTCTCGAATTGTTTCTTAAATATTTGCAGCCAAAGATCTCGAAGGATGTATCCCTTTCAGGGGTATTTTCTAAGGAACAACCTATTTTTAGGGCCCAGCAGCTAGAATTGATCTACTCTCAGTTTGGAGTCCTTGACAAAAAAAATCCAAATGCTCCTCATTCCAAAGTAGACTTAGCCAAAACGAAGCTCGGTCCTCATGTTGACGGGCTTTTTGGTTCGATTGATAGTGGTGCGGTTAACCTGTTAAATTGACTGCAGTGGTTGTCTTTACAATCTACTCCTTCTGGTCAGGTTACGTTGTCAGTGTCAACCCCTTCCTAGCCCTTAACTATTAATGTTGTTCAAGCTTCTCACCCCAAAGGAAATCAACAATCCGATGGGAAGAAGAAGGGACGGAATAATAAGAAGAAAGACAAGGATGGGAAGGGTAATGCGAATATATCCAACCATAATGTTGGAGAGGGAAAGAGAGACAATAAGAAGAAGGTTAAGTTTCCATGAAAGTTATGCACCGGAGACCATCTTACTCATATCTACCCAAAAATTCAGGATGCTCAGCACTTGTTAGCTCAGCAGGGTCCTTCTAGTTCCTAGGTTGTACTAACGAACCCTTTTCCCCAAGGGCAGCAACTCGTTGTTGGCGCGAATGCTAATACTAGTGCTCTCGTTGGGGGAAACCAGGAAGGGGAAAATCCCTCAAATGTATATATGATGAGTTCTCATGCTGATATCGCTACGAGATCTCATGATTATGGTGAAGCTGAGTATTCAAAAGCTAAAGGTACCACTAGTAATTCTGAGCCGCTCCATATAGAGAGGCCTATATTTGAGCTTATACCTCGGATGCTGACAGGGTCTACTAAGCGTATGATGATTAATCCTAATGCCAAGGCTTCCCAAAACTAATCCATTGTAGAAGATCTGGCTCAAATCCCTTGTGCCATGTCTGTGTTAGAGTTACTCTAGTCGTGCCCAACACAAAGGAGTGCATTTCTCTCTGCAATCAGGGTTGTTGATCCAAAAAACTCTCTTATGATTACATTTGATATGTCTAATTTTAAGAAGAGACTTCCTCATCACATGGCTTTTAAGATTAATTCTACATATTAGAAGATCAATATTTTTCGAACAGTGGTCGATGAGGGTGCTTCCACATGTGTCATGTCTATCTCATGCTAGAAAGATATTGCATCCCTTTAGTTGTGCCTTCAACTACTCTTCTTACTACATTTGATGGTCATTCTCACAGGCCACATGGCATTGTTCTGTCTTTACCCATCTGTGTTGGGGGTAAAATTGTCAATATCGAGTTCGAGATAGTTGATGCAAATTTAGACTACAACCTTCTGCTGGGGCGGAATTGGATTTATGAGATGGATTATATTGCTTCATCATTATTTCGCATCTTATGTTTTTCCCACAAAGGGAGGATTGTCACTGTTGATTAGATGGATTGTTCTCCTGTAGATTTGAATGCATCTGATGACTCTACTATACCCTTGGTGAATTATGCCAAGCAACCTGTTGAGAATTTGGGGGTTGGAATGTATACCTCAATGATGGGTACTTTTGATCTTCCACCTCATTCAGTTCATATTGATTCCATCTCATCCTCTAGGGTTCCTACTTGAAAAGAGTTCTTTCAAACTCATTATCTTTTGGATCCTTGGACCGTGCCTTCTCCTACCTCCACATTAGAGGGAGGTCAAGTGGGTGGAATGGCATTCCCTATGTCTGTAGCTGAGATTTCCTATCAATCTATTGTTGACTTTGTGGACTAAGTTCCAATTTCTCTTTCACCAAAGGAGTTGGACGGAGATGTGGCTCTGGCTTGGACTCTTTGTTCATCTTCTGCTCAAGATTGCTTTGATACCACTTTTCCATCTGAAGAGGCTATTCTTGAAGCCATGACTGGTGTGGAAATACCATGGGATGATTTGCATCATCGGTCCTATTCTCTACCAGAATTGTGTGAAGTTGAATCGAGATTATCTAGCCCTGTTTCTTCTGGTCCTGTTCACCCGGTCTTGAACCCCTTAGCTCCAGCACAAGTTTTTGCTGAAGGGAACATGGTTGTCATTTCTGAGACTACCTCGGTGAACATCTCCAGAGATCCCAACGTTATTGAGAATGACTTCATTGGAGCTTAATGTTCCCCTGAAGAGATTTAGACTTACACCGATCCCGTTAGAGAATTTCGGGAATTGTTCATTTGGTCTTATGAGGAAATTCCTGGAATTGATCCATCTATTGTCCACCATGAGATCAAGGCTTACGAAAATTCTAAGCCTATCTAGCAGAAGCTTCATCCGGTCAACCTTATTAAGGCATCAGCTATCAAAGCCAAGGTTGATAAGCTGCTAAAGGCGAGTTTCATATACCTCGTTCCGTTAACTAAGTGGATTTCGAATCCAGTGCCTGTGAATAAGAAACAAGGAACAATACGAGTTTGCATTGATTTCAGGGATTTAAATAAAGCACGTCCAAAAGGCAATTACCCCACACCGTTTATTGATCATATTATTGATGAGTGTGCGGGTAATGAAATTTTCTCCTTCATGGATGGTTTCTCGGGATACAATCAGATTTCTATCTGTCCTGAAGATCAACATAAGACTGCCTTTATTTTCCCCTAGGGTACATTTGCCTACAAAAAGATGCCTTTTGGCCTTAAAAATGTTGTTTCCACTTTCCAGCAGGCCATGTCCTATGCTTTCCATGACATCAAACATATTATCGAAGCATATTTGGATGATTTAGCTACTCGATCTCAAAAGCTAGTTGATCATCCCTCTCATCTTCAACAAGTTTTTGAACGGTGTCTTTATTATAAAATCCGGTTGAACCCTAATAAGTGTGTTTTTGTCATCACATCCAGTTGGTTGTTGGGATTCATTGTGTCTACAGAAGGGATTCGGGAATATCCCTTCAAGGTTGAGGCAATGCTTCAATTTCCTCCCCTGTCTTCTATTCACCAGCTTCAAAGTATACAAGGGAAAGCAAATTTCTTGAGGAGATTTATCGTTAATTATGCTGAGGTGACGAAAGGATTTATGAGGTTGTTAAACAAAGGAGTTCCATTCTTTTGGGATGAATTTTATCAACACATGTTTGATGCCTTGAAAAAGGCATTAACCTCTACTCCATTATTTATTCCACCTAATTATAGCAGAGATTTCCTTTTGTATCTCGTTGCGGTTGAATCTACTATTGGTATGGTTCTGGTTTAGGAAGATGGTGCTCTATATGAGCATGTTGTTTACTACCTTATTCGAGGCTTGGTGGGTCTTTAACTCTGGTATTCTCCCATCGAGAAATTACCTTTGGCAGTTGTCCATGTTGTTCAGCGGCTCAGGCATTATATCCTTCTTCATAAAACTTATGTTTTGGCGGTAGTTAATCCATTTCAATTTTTTCTCAGTAGGCGAGTGATTGGGGGTGTTATCACTTATAATAGTGTGAAACATTACTTGACATGGTCATACAAGTTCATTTATCAAAGGTCTTAAGTTGGTATAGGAAATTTTAATTTTTCATATTTAACCTATCCTAAGGTTCAAGACCACCTCCATTTCATCTCAATCCACCTCCATTCAGGTCATGTCATGTCCCATAAATTATCATTTGCCATCATTTTTCATTTCCCAAGCATTTAAATTTGAAAAACGACACTTTAGCTAGTTTTACCTCTTTTCGTAGCATTTTACACTGAAAAATAACAGTTTTCGCTACAAAACTGCCTAATAGTTTCGTAGCGAAACTGCCAGGAAATGGACTAGCTGTGCTACGAAAAATAGTTTTTCCATCTATCTTGTCAAAACTGATGAAAAGTATCAATTCATGATTAGAGGAGTTAGAATGGATATCATTCGAGTAAGTTAGGGTTAATTTAAAGGTACAAGGTTATGCCTGAGGTCATCATTACCATTTTTAGCATGCATGAGTCATGATTAGGGTGTGAGTTGTCATCGAAACCATAAAACATTACCCAATTGAGTATTTTTGTCATTATCCGCTTCATCTTTGCATGTTATTGAGTTTCTGGAGAGCTGCTTCACCGAGCCAAGCAGGTTGTTGGCATTTTCAAAGGTTGCAGGTGTCATTAATCAAGCAAGGCTGAGAAGATATAAATTCACCATGGCTGCAAGGAAGAAGACTAAAAAATGAGGTCACTACCTCAGGTATGAGCCCATGGACATGAATTTGTTAAATGAAGACCCAACTGCGTTGGAAGTGTTCAGAAGAACAGGGTGTTTGCAATCTGCCAAAGGCTGCAAGGGTGCCATTTGCAGGTTTCAAAGGAGTTTGCCAAAAGTTTTACTGGATCAGATTCAAAGGTGGGAATGTTCTCACAGTGACACCAGACAACATTTCAGCAGCAAAAGGAATCCCTAGAGGAGGGGAGAAATGGTTTAAAGGCATCAAATTCACCACGCGGGACTGCAAAGAATTCATTAAGCCAAAGCATAGTGAAATTGATCTCAAAAATGATATCCCAAGGAGTTACATGAAGGACAACATTTCAAAGTTGTTGATGATCATTCAGAAGTACTTCACACGTGAAGGAAGATTTCACATTGTCTACTCCTACCACCTAAGGCTTCTGCTACATTTTGTGGGTAAGAGGTCTCTTGACTTTCCCTTTTACTTATACAGAAGTTTAGGTAAAATGTTAGATAAGGTTCAAGTTAAAGCAGAAGGAAATGAAACCTCTCTCTTTCATCATGGTTTGATTAAGTTGTTGGTGATAGAGGAGTTGAAGAGATTAGGCAGATATTTGACATCCTTTCTTTTCATCAGTGGTTTTGAAGTAGATGTTGTCACTCCTAAAAGAGTTCCCAAACCTAGAGATATTCCATCACCTTTAGTGGCAGAACAGTTAGAACCAGTGAGTATGGAGACAGAGCCTTTGCAGAAGATTGACACACCCAAAGCTACACCTGCAAAACAAAAGTAAACAATTAGCAAACATGGTAGCAAGAGAGTTGCTAGGAGCCAAACAGTGATTAAGGGTAACTTAGAGGACATTTTGCATGCAATTGATATTGAAGAAACTCCCTTTATCCAAGTTGAAGACATAGAAGAGGGAGGAAGGAAGCTTAACAAAGGCAAAACAGCTAAAAAATTGGATTTTGCATGTGATGATGCTAGATTCATGTTTCAACCTAGAAAACCAATGACCAGGCATGCAAGAAAGGTCATGGAAATCAACAAAGAGATTCAGAAGGTCAGTGAAACTTCTCAGCCACCACCAAGCATCATACACCTCTCCTCACCTGCAAAAGAAGATCTAGTCATCAAACAAAAGAAGGGCAAAGAGAAAATCACTGAAAAGTCAGAGGTTGAAACCCTTAAGGAGCATTTGAAATAGGCAAAGGAAGAGATATCAGTCTTGAAGAAAGAAGCAAAGAAGCATAGAGCTTAAAGGGTCCATTTTGAACAAATGAGCAAGATTTGGGAGGATCAAGTGACAAGTGTCTCAAAGACCTTGGAGAATTCAGAAAATTTGATAAAGTGGACTCAGCCACTAAGAGGAGAATTCAAGCACATCAAAAAGGTAAATCTACACTTGCAATCCAAGAACAGGGCACTGAAGGATCAAGTGAAAGACCTAGAGTAGCAATTGGAACTGATTCATGAAGAGCTGGAAAAGAAAGGTTTGAAATTGACTGTGGTGGAAGAGCCTATAAGTCAACTAATCATAAATGAAGAGGAAACACCACAGGAGTAGTAAATTGGATGAGATAAGCCTTAGGAGGTCCATAACATTCAAAAAATCAATATTTTACAGCTAGAGGTCAATTTTTGAAGACATTTTTGAGATAGGAAATTTCTGGGTTTTAACACAGTTTCGTAGCGTTCCTCTAGCTTAAGGCAAGGAATACGCTGTGAAAAAACCTATAGCAGCCTTTTTTCTTTTTAAATCATTTTTTTCAGTTTTCAAGGAGGGAAATTCATGGTGGTGATGTGTCATGACTTGATTAAACATCATGGAACAGCAAAGAAGCGAAGTAAATGGGTGCAAAAGCTACTTTTCCAACACTACCAAAACTCGCTACGAAATTGTCCTATTTTTGTAGCGAGCAATTATTGAAGGCTTTTGAGCATCTTAAAGGTAGTTTTGGGCAACTGGAGTCCTCCATCATGTCAAGGGAACTTATCATCAAATGCTTATGACTCGAAGGAATTTCTATGAATACAGGTCATCAGCCAAAGCAGCTTTGAAGATAAGGGTCATGCATTCCTAAAAAGTAGGGTTATGTTCCACAAGTCTAGGAGGGTTTTAAATATGTAAAGTGATAATGAACTCTGTAATGTGTCCTTTGAGCATGTGATACTTATTTTGTAACCATCATGTAACTGTTTCACAGATAAGGTAGAGCTATGTAATAAATAGGAGTTAGAGTCCTATTAGGAGATGGTTTCCTTAAGGTGTAGCTATCAGTTTTATGTTAGAAGTTATGTTTTTCGGTTATGAAAGGTTTCATATGAAAATTCGATGATCTAGCCACCAGGAAGATCATCCTTGTTGTAAAGAATGTCTATTTAAATACAAAGCATCGAAGTAGTAAGGGGTTGGAGAACATTTTCTCTAAACTGCTGCTTTGATGTTTTTGACCTATATCAGTAATACAAAGTGACATTCTTCTTAACAGACCTGAGATTCTCATGAGGTTTCAATGTCTTATTGATCTACATATTTATGTTTTACCATTTGCAATAAATTCCATCTCTATTACTCAGAAATCATAACTTTATGCTCTGACTTCCTTTAGTGATGAAATGACTTTGTTTTCATATGTTTTATGTGTGAGTTGCTTTTGTTAAAGACCTCTATCTGCCTCAACTTCCATGTTGAAGAACCTTTGTCACTAAAAATACTGATTGTTGACTCCATAAGCCCAATGGTAGCAAGCTTGCATTCTTTTCAAACCTGCGATCATAAAAAACAAGTTACAATTTCCACAGAGTTGGCCATCTAGTACTATCATTATTCAATATCATAAAACCCCCTTGAGAGAGCCCTCTCAAACTGAAGAGGCTAAGATTCAGTTAGAAGTGGTTTGAAACAGTTACACTGAGTTGTTTGATAAGCAGCCAATCAAGTACAATTTTGTGATAACAGGGGGCAAATACAATCGATGGATTGTCATTTTGCAAGAGTTCGATCTCGAATTCCTGTCTGCCAAATCCAAAAAATCCTTGGT